>CM069913.1:11543260-11878353 GCA_036172215.1 Camellia granthamiana | reverse complement strand
ATTAATTGTCCATATATATATATATATTGGAAAATTTGGGTAGCGTTTGGTAGAGTTTTTAAATATGATTTGAGAATAGGAGTTGTATTTTGAGTTTGTAAGTTTTGAAATTATGGTTTGAGTGTGGAAAATTTGTTTGGTGAAAAAGTTTTGAATTTTTGATGTAACATATAATATTTTATACAAAAACTTACAACTCATAACCAAATACACTACTCAAAATTCTATTAAAGCTCATAATTTTTTTTAAAAAATCGGAAAATATTTTTTGTTGAATATATAAAAATTAACATGTGTCAATTGCCAAAAAAAAAAAAAGTTTTCAAAAGTGAGCGTGGAATTAATTTTTGAAAGCCGTAAACAAACATCACATGAGAACCAATGACTGGAACTAAAGTTCCAAAGCTCTACCAAACAAAGCCTTGGTTTTTATAGGCTTATTTTGGGCCAAATTTGCGTAGGTCCCAAACGTCTTTCGGGGTGGATCCAAAAGGGTGAAGTGTTCATTTCCGTATGGCAAATCTCACGGTGAAGATGGTTCGTCAAAACCATTTATGAGTGAATGAGAAGTTGACGTCGTTTTCGAATTCGTGAAATGAACAATTAAAGAATTAAATGTGAGCTTCCTTACAAGGCTTGTCCCACATTGGAAACTTAAGAGAACTTATGTGTGTATGTAAGTTCTTGGTGGTAACACTTGGGTTGGGCCCCAAGGAGCACCCCAAGTTTGTAGAAGGGAGGAGTTATGGACAAATGGAACCTTAGCTCAAATCACCACACGCGCGCCGCCATCGACCGGCCATGCCGTGGGTCAGGTCTAATATTAATTTTTTGGACAAAATTAATTTGAATTTTTTCTAATTCTTGCAGGAAATTAAATAATTTTTTTCAAATTCTTCCAAGAAATTATTTGAATTTCAAAATGTATTTAATTCAAATTTTTGTTCAAAATTTATGCCTCTTCTGAATTCCACAACAGATTCAAATTTCGGACAGATTCAAACTACCAGACAGATTCATGACTGCCCAAACATATTCAAAACTGCCCAGCAGTTTCTGGACAGATTCAAAACTGCTACAATTATCTGTTCAAATTTGAAACTGCACCTGTTTAATTCAAAAACAGATTTGTTCAAGTCAAATTGAACCTGTTCGGATAGATCTAATGGTCACCTAATTGTCTATAAATACCAAGCCATTTCCAGCATTTTGGACATTCCGAAAATCATCTTCTTCCATTCCTTTTGCTCTCTTGCAGAGATGTATGCTTCATATTATTTTAGGGAAAAATTCAAAGAGTAAAGAATACAGGTTTTTGTTCACCGTACAAATTATTTGGAGTACTACTACAATTTATGAAGATCATTGTATCTTGGGAGATAGACGCCATTAGTCCGTAAGCACCGAAACAGGCCAAATCTGTCTTAAGGACAGAGTGTTACACACTCAACTTAATCATTTTGTAGTTTTACATTTCGGTAAAATAAATTTTGTAAGTAATTTATTTTTATTTGTTTGATTTGTTTCAAGTTATTTTATTTTACACAGAAGATTGTTCCTACAATATATATATTAATCCTTATAATTTGCCTCTTATATCAATCTAATTCAAGGCCCAACTACAGAGGGGTAACCTGACCCTATAAGAAGCAGAGACCCTAGATATCACCCTTAGGTAGTTGCTATATAGCAAGGCTACTCAACCATATAGTGGAAAGTCACAAACTCACACACAAGAGGGAATTCAAACCCACGCTTCTAACTAACACTGATTATGGTTCACTTAGACCTAGAAGGTTTGTCCTACCAACCATATGCACTGTCTCGCGGAGAGTGAAACCTTGCACCTCAGGGTTTTTGTCAATCTAGTTCTTGTTGTTTTAGCTGCATTAAATTTGTATTAGATTTTTCACATTGCAAATTGATAAATGCCTATATAGAAATTGGATTGATATCAATGATCTAAATAGTCCATTACTCTCGTCAAAGTGATTGAGCCATTAAAATCAATTCAAAATGGTTCATTATCTTTTGAATATCTCATTTTTTATCTTGATTTTTATTTAATTTTTTAATGAGTGTTATTAATTGAATTAAATTGATACAATATAAAAAATTAAAAGACAAAATTAATACAATTGAAAATAAAAGAACTAATTTAACATAAGAGTTGAATTACAATGATCACGTATATAATTTATCTATAAAAAAAAAAAAACCCTAAAGTTTGTATTAAGCGGAGCATTGAAACCTTAACTTTCATGATGGGTCACTTCGTATATCACTCAACTTATTTTTGCAGCATATTTATATGTAATAATAAAATGAAACCTAACAAATGAAAATGATATGGCCTGGTCAATTTCATTGTGTTTGAAAGTGGTGACGGGTGAGAGAGAGAGAGAGAGAGAGAGAGAGAGAGAGAGAGAGGGAGGTTATTATGGTTGATAGAAAATTGGCATTGAAGTGAAAGGTGGGTATGGGTATGCCAGCTGGAAATTAATGAAAACTGTGGTTGAAGGAAAAGACTTTTGTCAACAACCCACTCCATTTCAATGCAATGGGCTCCAGATTAAAACTGAAACTTGAGGTTTTCGTGACTTGCACGTTTCCAATATTTGACCAATCTTTATATGTGAATTTGGATGCTCTGTTCTTTTACTGCCTTTACTTTATTTATGCCAACAAATCGTCATTTCGGGTGAATCATGTAAATATTACATCATTGTGTGTGCTTGTGATTTTTATTTATTTATTTATTTTCCTCTCTATTTTTGTATATCTCACCGATCCTGATTGAGTTTTTTTTTTTTTTTTTTGCAATGTTTAATAACTTCATCCTATGCCCTATCATACTATCAAAAAATTATGTACATCGATAGTACCCAATAATTGAAATATATGATATAGATTCCATTTAGATATTGCGTGGATCACACGCAAATTAAATTTAGTTCACACATTCAATTTTTGAGGTAATAGACAGAGTCTTTGTTGGGCTCACTCCAAGCATCTAAAACTTATGCCTATGAGTTAGGCAAACAAAAGGAGAGTCCAGGCCCGACCCTGAGGTAAAGCAAGCAAGACGCTCATCTTGGGCCTCCGAATTTTGTCTAAAAATTAGGGCTTCCAAATAATTGTATGTTTCGTATTATATTTGATTCATTGAAATAAAATATATTAAATAATCATTCTATCATTATATTCATTCTTATATTTAGTTACTCAAAAAATGATAAAAAAAGTATATTATATATGGAATCATCGTTGGCTATTGTGATAGAATAATCATCCTATATGGAGTTTAAAAATGACTATTCAGTTTTATTCTCATAAATCAAACACTAGTTTTACTGAATTTTTTTTAAAAAAAAAATAAAGAAAAAAGGAAAAAACAATTGAAGTCGTGAAGTATTTAAATGTTATGGATGGTTATTTGTCAAATGTATGGATTGACAATATTTTTACATTCAATCAGTTATATAAAAGAAAAATGTAAATAAATAATTGGGCCACTTTTTCATGTATCCCTTTTCACCTACTTATGTTCCATTTAGTCCACATTATTTTCTTATATTCCAATAAGTCCTATGAGTGACATAGTTATCAAAATACTGCTAATAATATTTACATTTACAGTGTGAATGTTCCGTGATGTGAATGTTCACATTGTTAATGAAAATATTCACATCGTCAATATGAATGTTCACGCTATCAATGTAAATGTTAACATGTCAATGTGAATGTTCACACTGTCAATGTGAACATTCACACTGTAAAATATGAATGTTCACATCACCAAATTGCTAACCGTTTAAAAAATATTTATAAGGGTATAAATGTCCATAAAATACTTTAAATATGAGAATTAGAATTTGGTAGATCAAATGTTCAAATAATAGGACTTATTGGAATACAATAATATCTTATAGACTAATTGAAATACAAATACTTGAAAAAGAATTTTTTTAAAAATCTCCCTAAATAGTATTACCCATTGAAGTTGTCCAAAGTCTATCTTAATAATTATGATCTATGTCTCTCGACAAATATAATTTATGTTAATAATAGAAATCATATGAAATTACTCAGAAAATATTATATTATATTTATTGTGAAAAAAATTTATAATCGATTCACTCATTAATACATTATTTTTAAATACGATTTATCACCTAATATTTTAAGTAAAAAACTAATACTTTTAATATTTATATATACAAGTAAAAATCATTTTAGCACTTAGGCCTCCTAAAAGTCAGGACCGGCTTTGGGGGAGTCAAACCTTACATCCCTAGATAAGAGTTTTGGATAATTGACCCGTGATCTTTTGAATAGGAGAGCATGGTGATGAAACAAAATTAACAATACTCTACTTTTTTTTTTTTTTTTTTTGGAAAAAAATTATAACAAGATTTTAAAGGCCATGAAATTTTATTTCTAAATGTTCACTAATCATTTTGATAATATTAAGGAAAAATAAACCACTCTTGAAATAACAATAAATTAAAAGCACATTCAATAGCAATACATGCTAAATAGGAGTTAAAAATCAATAATTAAGAGCAGTGGTAGATTATAGTGACATAGTGAAACTCAATACTGTGTCACATGCAACAAGTGAAACTATACATATGAAGGTTAATTAAAAAAAAAAAAAAACTAGCAATTTTCCAAGTGGGTAACATATTGATGATGATGATAACAAACATGGGACGTTCGACTATGTCACATGCAACAAGTGAAACTATTTGAAGCATATGTTGCTCCTTAAAACATCAAATAATTCATGTGACAAACGAAACTATGTCGCGGCTCTGTCGTGGCTCGCTCCTATGGCCCATTCGGAAATATATAATTTTCTTCTAACTTGCATGCATTTTGCACGCAACATATTTTCTTTTCCATCACTCCTACTTGATAAATGACTACTATTAACTACATTTCATTTTAAATTTTTTTTTTTCACTCTCTGTCACATACCCATTAAAAATAGGGGTAAATTACAAACACACCCCCTGAGATTTGATTAAAATACAAATCACCCTCTATGGTTTTAGAAATTACATTTCACCCCTTGAGGTTTTTAATTTTATAACAACTTGTCGCTTTTATTAATAAATCATGAAATCAATTAATAGTTTTTAATGATATTAAAAATATATTTCAATTAATAATTTTGATAATTTTATTATTGTATAGGAGAGAAATTATGAATTTCATTTTTTTAGTTAATTCTGTTAAATAAAAAATTCTAACAAAAGAGTATTTGTAATTTTTCAAATCACAGGAGTCAATTTGTATTTTAAGCAAACCTGAAAGGGTGTATTTGTAATTTATCCTAAATATAGTAAGCAAAGTGTACAAAATTTAAAATCTGCTGACCAGATTAATTTATCTCACCAAATTTAGATCTACTTCATAAATTCAAATTCTCAACATTTTTTTTTTTTTGTATATATTTTATTGGTAAACGTATTTAGAAAAAATATTCAAAACTCCATATGAATATTAGACGAAGCTAGGGCTTACTATTTCACGTGGACAACCAAAGTATTTTTTGGATTTTTTTTTTTTTGAAAATCTAAAATTACTCGACCTTAAAAGCAAGAAAATAGAGTTATTCTTTTTTTAGGTATTTCACTTTATGAAATCAAGTTATAAAGCTGTCCATGATGCCTAACACATTCAATACAACCTATAGGTTATAAAATACATAATTTTTATTTATTTATTTATTTTGGGTAAGTCATATATTGCAGAAGTTATATTGTATCTACCCAAAAAAATTCATAAACAGAAACATGTAAATTTAGGAATGTAGTTGGGGCAATGTTTATGACAAACATTGACATTCATGTCACATGCAGAAAATGAAACCAATAAATAATGACCCATCCATCACCCATGCCCTCATTTAATTCCGCCGAAGATATTTGAAAACAACGAAGGATTTTTTTTTGGGGATAAATTACATTGAGATCTCTTGAGATTTGATTCGATTACATCCTACTCTCTGATGTTATAGAAATTACATTTTCACCTTTATGGATAATAGTCTCATTTTATAAATTTTGTGCTTATATAAAATATAACAATTCCTGATAGAAAAATAGAAAAAATTACATTGAAAAAGAAAAAATAAAGCAAAGAAAGAAAAAAAAAAACAAAAGAAGTAAAACAAATCAAGAAAAAAGAGTATAAATTCAATGTCTTTTTGATACCAACGTTAATTCCGTCTAAATAATTAAAATAACAGGGGGTCAGTGTAATCTCCCAAATGTGAAGGAGTGATATGTAGTAAATCCAAACCTCAAGAAATGTACGTTAGTGTAATTTACCCCTTTTTTTTATAAAATTTTTTTAGTCACCTCTCAGAGCATCTCCAACGCTTACTCAAAATTTTCACCAAATCTGAGTCAAAAAGTATCAATTTCAGCAAATTTGATAACAGATGCTCCAACGGTTCACCTTTCATCAAATTTGTCCCGGGACAACCGGGTGGTCGACCGGCCGGTTGACCGGTTTGCCCAAAAATTTTTTTTTTTTTTTTTTTTTTTGGAATTTTTTGAACTTTTTTTTTAACTTTCTGAACTTTTTTCGGGACGACCGGGTGGTTGACCGGCCGGTCGACCGGTTAGGCAAAAATTTTTTTTTTTGAATTTTTTGAATTTTTTGCTGAACTGTTTGAACCTTTTACTGGTTGACCGGTTGGTCAACCGGCCGGGCAACCAGTTGGTCGACCGGGTCCTCCTCTCCAACGGTCCGCAACAGTGTTTTGGTGAATTTATTTCTTCCGCGTCGATCTGATGAAAATTTTGGTGAAATCTCATTTTGGTGAACGGTTTGGTGAACGGTTGGAGCCATGAACAGTAACATTTTCATCAAAATTCAAATTTGATATCAGATTTGCTAAAGCGTTGGAGATGGTCTCACAATGTAACCTATGATGTGCAATTTTTTTAATAAGTTTTTAATTTTGAAGTGATAGGGATTCTAGGTAGCTTTTTTTCTACAAAATTTTAGGTGATAACCAAACCAAACCAAACCAAAGATTTCGATTCTTTCCATTTCATTTTATTTCAAATTCTAGTGGAATTGACTTTCTTTTTAAAAAAAGGAGAAAAAAAAAAAAAACTGCAATGGATTTTGTTTGATGTAATTTTTTACAAATTAAAAGTAGACAGTCAAACAAGGAAGCTAAAAACATTCTCATTTTCTTTGTCTACTTCCTCGATCACCCTGATTAAACTGCAAAATTAATGACATTTTAATCTAAAAAATGAGAGTATGGTTATCTTAATGATCAAATGAGCTGCTTTCTTTTACTTTTTAGTAGTTTTAAAATATTAACTCAGTGTACTGATATGATATTTTTAACTCAATAAGAGAATCAATCTGATCTATCTTGGGTGAGAGACTACTTACACACACCACATTTTCATATATCACAATTTTTAAAATTTTCAACTTATTAAAGCTAAATATATGTTAGTGTCACAAAATTTATACCTTCATAGCATCATGAAGTGGGTGGTTCAAGTGATATATATTTTCAAACCCATGCATGCCAATGATATTACAAAGGCAATGTTAGGTACAAATGACTAAATAATTAATTGCAAGCATTAACACTCTTCATTTTAAACAACAACCAGGATCTAATTTTAGGTTGTCCTATCTAGCTCTCCTAAATTGTTAATGGCACGTGGCTTCACATATCCATTTTAAAAAATCACTTAAAATTCATTAATTGGCTAGAAGTAGTAAGCAGTGGCATTAACGTGCATTTGAAGTTAGGTTTTAAAAATTTGTGGTTCACCATTCAAATATATTCTCTTCACAATGCAAGAATATAATGAGTACTATTTTTCTTTAAATTGCGTAATCTTTTATAACTTTCATTGAATTTTAAAAAAATACAAAATGACGCTATTTAAAATATATCAAAGACCTAAACTCAGAAGATGATAAGAATTTAATAATTGAAAATGATAAGTGAGAGGGTAATTTGTATAGCCAAATTGGGCCAAGCTAGGAAGCGTTGTTTCTGAATATTGGGTCGCGTTGTGGGCCAAGTTACGAGCTCAGGATAGCTCGGTGTGGGAACAATGGTTGATAGGCCGGTCAGTGAGCTTTAGTTGCGGCTGTGGGTGAGCCGAAGTACTATGTCGGCCACGTATAAGGAGCCGAATTGTTATGTCGGCCATATATAGGAAGCCGAGCTAGAGGTAGCTCGACAAGAGGATTCAAAGCAATAAGTGATCATGCAGATCGGTCAGTGGTGATTGGTGGACCTTGAACTGCGTAACTTGGAGTCCGTGGTGTTTTATTTCTAAAAAGTCGAGCTGTTTGCAGCTTGGGAAAACACGGTGCGGTTCAGAACAGGTTATCTCAATTGGGCATCAGCAGCCAAACAGAGTGTGGCCATCTCACTTGGCAAGCAGTGAGTAAAGAGTTATCAGAATGTGCATTATCCTTGGGAATGTAATTCCTAGGAGGACTCTGCTAAGGAGAGTAGAATTGTGCAAACTATCTCACTTGGTTGGTAGTGAGTAGGGTGTGTGATTCACTCTTATAAGGAGAGTTGGAATCTTACTAAGATTGAGCCAGGCAGAATCTATAAAATCTCATAGTAAGATCTATGTACAGGTATCCCAATTCTTACTCTAGAATACACAGAACTTATTGTCTATTGTCTAGTTGCTGACTTAGGCATCAGAAGGGTTTCCGGCACACACCCGCCAGTTAGCTCACGTTTTTGTTTTCAGATGGCAAAACAACATTGTTTGGAGGAGTGCAAACTTAATCAACAGGATTATACGAGAAGATTATTTCGTACTCGTACAATAAGAATCAAAGTTCATTTTGTGATGAAAAGCATGATAATTGATCAGATAATATGATCAATGAAACTTGATAGTGTTTTAGGTTATTTATTTATATTTTTATATATACTAATTATTTTTTATGGAATTTTCGTGTATAATTATATTGTTCATTATATTTATTTCGTTTTAAATCAAAACACTCATCATTTTAATGTACAATTTTTAAGAGCAACTTCAATATCTTATCAATTTCAAATTTGATAAAAAAAAAAAATAGTTAAAAGTGTTTTCAAAATCAAAATCCCTCAACAAATCTTGAAACTTTTTACTCAAATTTGATAAAAAGAACATAAAAAGTAAGAATTTAAAATGATTTTCTTCAATAAAATATGGTTAAAACAAATTTTAAGACTACGTTTGGGATTTTTTGAAAATATTTGATGAACAAAAGAGTAAGAATTAGATTGTTCCATTTTCAAAAAAATAAATAAAGGAAGAAAGAAAGAATTTTAAAAGGGGAATTGACTGGTAAATCCCCTTTTTTAAACTTATGATCTGAATAGTCCCAAATGTTTTCTTATGCACCACTAAGTCCTCATGTACATTGAATGACAATAATGCCATTGAGTGTAAACTGTGTGAGGGTTTGAGTAATGTGAGGGATGGATCTGATTGGGTGTTACGTTGTTAGACTTTGCAGTGTGGGTTCGAAACCCATAGCGCCCAAACGTGAACATTTTTGTGTGAATAATTTTTTGAGTGAATACTCGACGTGAACCTTACCAACAAATGAAGCTTGGATCATCACAAATGTGGATGACCACGGTGCACCACCAACCTTCAGAAACGTGGGTCAGCAAACAGAAACGTGGGTCAGAAAACAGAAACGTGGATCAGCAACACAGAAACGTGGGTCAGCAAACAGAAACGTGGATGTACATCAAAGAGACGCAAACGTGGATCAGCAAACACTAAGTATCCACAAAAAATTGATAAAGAGCACCGCATCAAACGTGGGTCAGCAAACGTGAGAGAAACGTATAACAAAAACATGAGAGAAACGTGGGTCAACAAAAACAAAACAAAAACATGAGAGAGAGAGAGAGAGAGGGGAAGAGAGAGACACCCCAAAACATAGGATCTAACTTGCCAACCTGGCAGAGAAACATATCCCACAAAATATTGAATGAATCCCATAATACAAGCACATGCCATAACAAAAAAGGGCAAATCAGTCTCCCCACATCTCACAAAATTTGAAATGGGACTTTGTTGTCTACTAAACGTGTAAAATAGGACTTTCCAATCCAAAAGATTCAATTTAGGACCATAAAGAGTAACAGTTTGGTACATAGGACTTTCTGATAATTTCCCCATTTTAAAATGTTGTTTCAAAATTTTAAAAGTAGTGCAGCAGAATCATTCCTTTGTAATCATAATTGAAAGAATTTAAGGGACCAAAATTTGGAAAAATTCGTTGACAATTTGGGATATTATTATTATTATTATTTAAGTTAAATATCTTTAGAAGGACCTTATGATCATGATTATTTATTTAAATGGGAAGCAACATTAAAGGGGTCCACATAAAAGATCTGGTGGGTGGCATGCACATCCAGAGAGATTGTATCATCAACAACCATACCCCACCATTTAGGGACATCATCGGACGGTCAAATCACAATGTTGCCTGGACATCTCATGGTTAAATTTTGTAGAGGTAATTACACCCCCTATAATTAAAATACATCGGGGAAATTATAAAAATAAATTTTAGGTTATGTTTGGTGAAGTTTTGGAACGGTAGTTTTAGAACTTGATTTGAACGTAGTATTTATTTGTGATTTTCAAAAATTAATTTTACACTCACTTTTGACAACGCTGTCAAAGACAGAAAAATTTAGATTAATTGGTCGTTCGGCCGGTCGATTGGAGCAGTGCAGTTTTTTTTTTTTTTTTTGCAATTGACACATGTTAATTTTTATATATTCAATAAAAAATATTTTCTGAATTTTTTAAAATTTTTTATGAGCTTTAATAGAATTTTGAGTTGTATGTTTGGTTATGAGTTGTAAGTTTTTGTATCAAATATCATATATCACATCAAAAATTTCTCACTCAATTCAAAACTCTTTTCAAAACTCATTCACCAAACAAATTTTCCACACTCAAATCATAATTTCAAAACTCACAAACTCAAAATACAACTCTATACTCAAATCATATTTAGAAAACTCTACCAAACGCAACCTTAAGGTTTCTCGTGTTTTCTAATTTAAACTCCAAGTTTTTAATTTTGACAATTAAAACCTCAGGGTTTATTCTGTGTCACAATGTAAACCCTCGTCCATCTTCGTTTCATAAAGTAACAGAGAAAGCCATTTTTGACACCAAAACCAACTCAAAACGACACGTTTTTTATTAACCCTATTGTAGACCGCCACGAGAACTATCCGAGCTCCGCGCTGCGAGGGCGCGAATTCCGTTTGGTTCTTTAGCTACTACAAGTTTGGACTCATGTCACGGTTCTGAATCTAATCTCGCAAAATGCAATGCAAGACCGATAAATCACCAAAGAGTCCAAATCCGGCAAATCGTTTTAGAAAACTGATTTTTATAAAGAAGTACCAAACATGGACTGCTTTGCCAGATACAGAGTTGCCACCTAAATATTTTATTTTGGGAGAATTTAGGAAACCCTGACTCGCGCCTAAGGCCACGTGTCCATCATCACCAAAGTTGCCTCGGCTCGGGAACTTAGGTACAACAGGGGAAGGTTATGCAATGAGTACCCCCGCTCGCCCGATCAAAGATCGGCCTGTACTAAGCATGCTATGTCGTTTTTGAAAACGCATGCGCTCTTATTCCGGTTATTAACCTAGAATTACTATGTGATACGCACAGCATACAAGTATAGACTAGATCGCCTAAGTTGGAACAAAACATTGCATGCTCGTTTGTGAAAATGATTTACTACTCGCAAGTAGGCTAAAAATACGGATTTTGATGAATTGTTCCAATTCAAGCAATCTAACTTTCACCCACATGCATTCAAGCAGTTAATCAAATAAGTAGTTAGCCTCATGGCAAGCATGCTAAACATGGCAGCATTTACACACATGCAGTATGCTAAAGCGTAAACACTCACAGTGTACTCCAAGCCAAAACAGAGAACTAGTTAGAAATCATGCATGACCCTAGCTCATGTTAAGATGGCTAATGCAACACATGCAAAAATGCAGCTAAAATAGGCTCGGCTATTCTAGAATGGCATATGAAATGTAACTTGATACATCTATTCAACTTGGAATTAAAATACAATGCAGTTAGTATGATGCACCGAGTTCGGTGCATGCAATACAAATGAATGATACACGCATGCGAAGCATAAGTATGCTAATCGAAATATGCCCTAAAACTAACCATCGTAAGCGGTTAAGTAAAAGGAAGAAAGATATGGGGGTTGGAAGACATGCATCACACACACGTACACTTATTACAACAATTGGCCCTCTCGATGAAGGGTCCGAATAAAAAGCTAACTAGCTAATCTAAGCTAATTAAACTAATTATTACATCACAAAACTAGCTAACTAACAAGCTAACTAATTAAGCTATTTCAACACAAATTGAATAGTTAAACGCATTAACTAATTAAGTACAAACCAAAGTATAAACTAGCTAAGGAAAACAGTAAACAGAGGTCCTCGGGATGAGGAGTGCATGCATGCTCGGTCGCCTCGTTCGGAAATCCGTCGTGATGCCCCAACTTGCCTCTGTTCTCATTTGTTCTCAGAACTTTGCACCAAGCTCCACAAAGTTTCAACTCCACCATGGGAACCTGTGGGAGGGTGGCCGACTAGTTATTGATGGGAGAGACCACCTGCCGACCACTTTTCTTTGCTGTGAACCAGAAAAAGTGGTCGGCCAGCCACTTTTTCTGGTTGGCCGACCAGTTGTTGCTGCCAGACTCCAATTTGCTGCAACAGAGAATAAGAAAAGGCATGGCAATGTATGTGCAAGATATGTGTGCACAACCACCCTCCCTATCATTTCATGAGCTCAAGGGAGTGTGGTTCTCGACCCTCGGACCACCAATCACGCATTTCAATGCATGATGGCCGAGAAGCCAAATTGCACAATTCAATGTAAAATGAATGCACACATAAACACATAAATGCCTAGAACTCTATCATGTATGATCAAGAGCGTCGGCGACCAAGAATTGAGGCACGTTTCATCAGTTTAAGTATGAAACGTCCCTCGTTTCCCGTGTTTGGACTAACACTTATTCCAAACAAAATGTAACAAATAACATGGCATACATAATGCGATGCAACATCAAGCATGCAAACATGCAATGCGACTCAAGCATGCAAACATGCAATACAATAAAACAAGCATGCAAACAACATGCGAGGGACAAGCATGCAAACATGCAATGCAATGTAATCATAGCATACTTAATGCTAATGGCATGCATACTCAATGCAAACCAACAAAATGGCATACACAATGCAAACAACAACATGGCGTGCTCAATGCAACGTAACAACATGGCATAACATGCTCGATGGACTTAAACCGAATGTGGACAGACCTCAGCCATGCCCAAAACAGTGGCCATAATGATAAAACTAAGGCATGAAGATCAAGACAAAACATGCACAATGCAATGACCTATTAACTAGGCCTAAGAACACAACTCTCAAGCATGATGAAGAAGCGATAAACATGGAAGTGTGATAACACTAAAGGCTCTGAAATCAAGTGTGAAATGATGCCAAATCATTCAAACAACACAAGTAAAGCATGCAAGAGGGCCTAAGGCACAAAGCCATTAAAATGACTACACAAGGGGCATGCAATACATGGCACAAATGATTGAACCAATCATGGACAGAGCTTAATTAAGTCTAAACAAAGACCAAAACATGCTAAGATGGAGGCTCAAAGGCCTAGGCATGCAAGCATACAAGCTAGGCCATAAGCTAGGCAACAATGCATAACACTCAGAGGCATTCAAAGCATGAAAGAAGTGGGAACATGGCAAGTCTATATGCTCTGAAATATCATGTTAAAGGATGCCAAATCATGTACACAACACAAATAAAGCATGTTATGGTACCTAAAGCTTGAAGCTAGCATAGGCATTTGTACTACAACTATGCAAAACATGAAGCATATGGTCAAGGCAATCCAAAATAGTCCTAGAACATGTCAAAATGATACTAAAACATGTATGGAAGGAAGCCAAAATATGCTAGCATGAAGGGCATAAGACATGATGAATGCAAGGCAAATAAGGTGGATTACACTACACCTACCAAGACCAAGCATGAGATGGCTTCGCCGACAAAAATCAGAGTTATATCATGGCAAAATAATCCCAAAAAAACACTGAAATGATAGCTCGCAAGCTTAGGCATGAAGGCATACATAATGGTTCATGTTAAGGCATAAAGGACAAACCCTCCAACGCATTGAATGAGTGACAAATGTGAATGCATGAACATGAAACATGAACTGAAATCACATAATAAATGATGCCTAATCATTCAAATAGGCCAAGCAATGCATGCTAGTGGACTTGATACACAAAGCTAACAAGCTAAAATGCACTATTGCTATACAAAGCATGGCATGCATGACCAAAACAACACAAATCAAAGCTTAAGCATGCTAAAACATGGACAAAAGCTTCTTGAAGTTAAGCCAAAAGCATGCTAGAATGACATGTTAAAGCATGATACACATTAGGCTATTTCATGGAATTGCACTACAAGTGCATGGAGCATACATAGGGCCATCAAACCAAACCTTAACAAAGGTATAACATGACAAAACAACACCAAGAACATGCTGAAATGGACTCAAAATAAGCTAGAATGACATGTTACTTTATGGAGCATACAAGACTAGTTTGTGAGGATTACACTACAAGTGTATTATACATGAAAGGGATGACAAAACTAAGTAAAAAGCAGTGGTATGCCATGCTGAAAAAACCCCAAATACAAGCTAAGAACAAGCCAACACAAGCTTAACAAACATGCTCAAACATGAGGCGTTCAAAGCAAGCATATAAGACACAAGGAGAGGGAATGACCCTCTCCTATTTGGGACTTCAAAACCACCTTTCCACCACTGAAAATCCTCTGGATTTCAGTGGTAGAAAGGTCATGCAAAGCCTAAAATAAGAGCCAAAAGGGATGGCTCAAAACAAGGCCTAACAAGGCCTAAGAGGGGGTAGACCACCCCCAACAAAAAAGTAACCTTAAGCAAACATTTTAAGGACCAAAAATCAGAACTTTTTGTAGTTAAGAGTTAAACTTAAATCAGCATGCAAATAGGGCTAAAAGCTTAAGCAAAAGCAAGGTTCAAGAGGGTAGGAACTCACCCTTGATGAACACCTTCAAGGCTGCAACTCCAGTACTCTTTTTGAACCAAAACTAGTCCAAAAACTTCAAAAACAACTTCAAGGGACCTCACCTCCAAGAGTATGGTGTTTGAGTATGTGTTTATGTGTTAAAGTATGATGAATATACACTTTTAAGGCACAAAAATGAAGCAAATGTGCAAGATAGATACAAATGTATATGTATAGCTCCAGTCACAAAATTCTGAACCTAAAGCATGAGGGAGAAGGTTCCCTTAGATAGAAAAAACAAAGTTCAAGCTTGTTGAGGAAGTTTTGAGCTCCAAGCCATCCCTCTATACACGTGTATGGATGATGGTTTTTGTGCCCTCCAGCTGGCAAGAAAAGATCTTCAAGAATCTGCTAGAAAGTGGCCGACCAGTTGAAGTGGTCGGCCAGCTACTTTTAGTGGTTGGCCGACCACTTTTGACACCTAAGTGGTCGGCCAGCTCATTTTTCTGGTTGGTAGGCAAAATTCTACTTTCCAGGTCTAATTTCAAATGGACATAATTCCTTCATCTGGACTCCTTTTCAAGTCATTCTTGTGTCCAAATTAAAGCCCCGGAAGTAAGCTTTCCAATGGTGGCAGCCTTGCATCAAAATTTCAACTATGCAAAAAGTTATTCCTGTTTTGGTAAAGCCGCTCAGTTTCGATCTTACCCGGATTCATGTCGAACTTCTCCCAAACTAGTTTGCTTCTCTCCTCTCCTCTTTTCTTCAACCCCAAACCCCTAAACAAGGTGTTTTGAAAGATTTTTCAGAGATTTCATCTCTTTTTCATTCATTTCCACTTTGTCCTCGTTCAGTTTACTGAAAAACGCAACATTTAACAAAATGCGAGCGACAGAACATCGTAGGAACTTCTTTTCAAAAATATTTTGAAAGAGAGGGTTTTAAGGTCTAAAATCTTTGGTCAACATAGCTTTGGTCCAAAAGGGGTATGAAGTTGGGATTTGACTCTCTCCTTGTCGAAGAAACTGAACCTTTACCCTGTACACCTTTCACCACCAAGTAAACCATTAGTAGTGCCTAAGTCTTAAGGGCGGTCAAAAATGGGGTGTCTACACCTATATAAAAGGCTCCAAATCTTTAACTTCATCGATTAGAGTTGAAATTTGCCCCAAATACAAAACCCTGCTTATCCTCTCATCGTCTTCTTCGCTTAGCTTTGTTCTCTTTCTCTAGTCTTTTTCCACCTTATACTTTCTTTTTGTCTCTCTGTCTTTCTTTGCAAATCCATTTCTAACCTATACATACATACACATTTAGGAATAGCAACAGGCCAGGATGGGGCCGGGGATAATACTTCCTGTCCTCGATCCCCGAAGGTAAAAAAATCCCCGTTCCTGCCCCCAATCCCCGGCGGGGAACCTATCACCTCTACCGTCTCCGCTCCCTAACGGGGATCGAATTTCCCCGACCCTGAAAAATTCCCGACAGATCTGTTCAACACACACACAAGAACAACAATTATCAACTTAAAAAAAAAAAAATTATTTGTTCAGCAACAACAGATTTGTTTATTATTAACAGTTTTGTCACGACCCAAACCCGCCCTTATGGGTTCAGCACTGTAACCGGCCAGTAATCCGAGATTACCGAAGGCCTGCTTAACAGTAAGACAGTAAAACAGAGTACAGGGGCCTGGCGGAAGCCAAAACAGTAAATAAACAATATCCAATGAGCCGTGAGTCTGTATGTAAAAAGACTTTTTCAAACATTTATACAATCAGTGCAAAACGGTATGTACAACATTTGCAATCATTCAGGACAAGGGACTTAATCCCTATTAAACAGTACAGTACAGTGCTATCAGTCTAAATAGTCATTACAAAAACAGATATAGAGACAGACGGAGAAATGAAAACGCCTCTAAGCCATAACTTGACAGGCTCGGAACCTCGCAGTGAGGCACATAGGTTGGCTTGACAAAACTGGAGTTTATCCCGATGCTTCTAGCCGCGATCTGGTGCCTGTACACCTACATATATATATGAGCAGTGAGCTAAAGCCCAGTGAATAACATAATGCGTAAAGAGGTTAAGAATGAATGTCCTTACAGTAATGAAAACAGTTCATTAAATCAGTATTTCAGTTGTTCAGTCATAACCGTCATATGTGGTACATCCGTTAGCATAGCAGTACAGTAAACAGTAGGTCTTAAAGACCGAACAGTAAATGATGGCCATCAATCAGTAAACAGTAGTGGTTCCAACAAGGGAACCGACAGAGATCTCTGTAACAGTAACAATCAGTAACAGTAGTTGCTAAGGATGCCACAATACAGTTCAGAATATAGGACATACATTCATTCAATTAATAGTTTCAGTTCAGAAAGCAGTTCAGTTAAACAGTCAGAAATATTCACAGTTGAACATATCTTTACACAATTGTTACTCACAGAGTTCTGGGTTACGGTAAGCTAGAGTGTCTCCTTGGAAAGCCAACCCTACACAGTTTACAGATTGAACACACACTAAGCTACACAGTTGGGAAAGATGATAACTTAATCCTTAATTTGCCTCGGTATGGTTCTACTTCTATATCCTCATTAAGATGTCTAAAACTAGGCCTAAGAATGCCTAGGATGGGATGAGAATGCAAAGATGCACTTTAAAAGCATTTTTTAGAATTTTCAGAAAACAGGGGTCTCGCTCGAGCGTGGATTTCTTCGCTCGTGCGAGCTTGTCAAAACAGTGGGGTCGCTCAAACGTGGACTTCCTTGCTCGAGCGGTCTACAAAAATGCAAAAAGTGCTGGATGTTGGAAATCTCCGCTTGATGCTCGCTCGACGCCCGCTCGAGCGTAAGACACAGTCCTCGCTCGAGCGTAGGTTCTCTCGCTTGAGCGTGCGTCTGCGTGCACCAAGAATCTGAGAGCTTGCAATTTACGCTCGACCCACCATTCCTTCACTTGAGCGGAGCTCAGAATAAACGATGGTCGCTCGAGCGTGGAATCCTTCGCTCGAGCGAAGAAGCCAAATTCTGGAATTTCCAGATTTGCCTCCCAAGCTTAAACCAAGCATTCCTTAGCTCAAAACTCGACCTCTTCGGCCCAATTCCTGGAAAACACATCTAAACTCAATATACAACAAGTTTCAAAGCTCAATTTGAGAAATAAAAGCCCAAGGGTGAGTTAATTAAATCCAATTTCAACCCGATTTCATGAACAAGATGAACATGCATGAATTAAACTCAATTCAAAGCTTCAATGTTAGCTCAAATGAGCCAATTTTTTTCAAAATAAGATGAAATCATGGACTATCACACTATTATGAACATGCATGCACCAATTGCCATGAAATCAACATCAAAATGCAAGGATAAACACATGCATGCATGATGCAAGCTTTAATCCAACACTACAAGACCAATTCTTGACTTAGCTCATTAAACTATCATGATCCATGCTAGATAGGGCTTAAACATACAATTTAGAGGATGAAATTCATACCTAGGTTCCTCAATGACAAGTCTAGAGGTTCAATTTGCCAATCTACACTTCAATTCCTCAAGATTCAAGCTAATTCTCTAGATGAACAATCTTCCCTCAAGACTCTCTCTCTCTAGTCGGTTGCTCTCAAGAAAATAGGCTGAAGAAATGTTTTGTTCATATGTATAACAAGGCTCAAGTATGTTGGTTAAGTGGCCCACTTAACGGCTTTAACGTAAATAAGTCCAACTATGCAATTTAGCTTATTTTGATCTAATTTAATCATACTAAATCACATTTCAATTAAATATGTCATAAAATCACATAAATTATGATGAATACAGAGCATTAGTCAATTTCAGATTTGGCCGCCGATAAGGCCTTCAATTTGCAGTTTAAACACAAAGGCATGAACAGATAATTTGGCAGTCAACAGATAGAAATACAATTCAACTAACATTTTCGATCAGTCAGTTCAGTATTTTGATTATTTCAGTTATTAATCATAATCAGTCTCAGTTTAGCAGTAATCAATGGTGAGGGTTATTACAGTCTCCCCTCCTTAAAAAGAGTTTAGTCCTCTAAACTCGAGTTACCTTCATTCTGGAAGAAAACAGGGTTCAGTGGAAACAGTTCAGGATATCTTTTAGCCATGTCATCTTCCCTTTCCCAAGTGGCATACACGCCACCGTGGTTTTGCCAGTCGACTTTCACTAATGGGATCTCTTTGTTTCTCAACTTCTTGATCCGTCTGTTTACAATCTGAATAGGCCGTTCCTCGTAAGTGTAGTCATCACTTAGCACTACACGAGTAGGCTCTATCACATGGAAAGGATCCCGGAGGTAATCCCTCAACATAGAAATGTGGAAGACGTTATGCATATGCTCCATTTCAGGAGGAAGCGCAACTTGATACGCCACCAGATTGATTTTCTCAATAATCTCATACGGTTCGACATATCTTGGCGCTAGCTTGCCTTTGACTCCAAAACGAGTCTGGCCTTTCATCGGTGTCACTTTCACAAAAACGTGATCACCTACTTCATACTCTCTGTCTCGTCTTCTGACATCTGCATAACTTTTCTATCGGCTCTGTGCAGTTTTCAGTCTCTGTTGTATCAGTTTCACTTTTTCAGTCGTTTCATATACAATCTCGGGCCCAAGCAAAGGCCCATCTCCAACTTCTGCCCAGCAAATCGGAGATCTACATTTTCTGCCATACAATGCCTCGAAAGGCGCCATGCCGATACTTGAATGGAAACTGTTGTTGTAGGCGAACTCAGCCAATGGCAAATGGTTTTCCCAGTTTCCCTGAAAATCAAGGACACACATTCTCAATAAATCCTCCAGAGTCTGGATGGTTCTTTCTGACTGGCCATCTGTCTGAGGATGATAGGCACTACTCAGTCTCAGTTCAGTACCCAATGGAGTCTTTAAGCTTTGCCAGAATCTCGATGTAAACTTCGAATCTCTGTCAGAAACAATGGACACAGGCACTCTATATAGTCTAACAATTTCATCACTATAAATCACAGCCAATTTGTCCGCATTATAAATTGTTTTGACAAGTAAGAAGTGAGCAGATTTAGTCAGTCTATCAACAATAACCCAAATTGAGTCCATACCTTTACTGGAGCGAGGTAAGCCAACGATAAAATCCATGGTGATATGTTCCCATTTCCACTCCGGTATTGGTAAGGGCTGCAGTAAGCCTGCGGGTCGTTGATGTTCGGCTTTAACTTGTTGGCAATGAAGACATTTTGATACAAAATCAGCAATTTCTTTCTTCATTCCCGGCCATCAGAAGTTCAATTTCAAATCTTGGTACATTTTCGTATTCCCTGGGTGGATACAAAATTTTGAATTGTGGCCTTCCTGCAGAACTCTTCTTTTCAATTCAGAATCATTCGGTACACACAGTCTTTCTTGAAATTTCAGTACATTATTTTCAAATTTGAACCCCGGTCTCGGTTTAGATTCTCGTTCATCGATGATCTTCTTCAAGAAGTCATCCTGTTGCTGTTTCTCTTCAATCTCTTCAATCAATGCCGGTTGAGCAGAAATAGCAGCTAGTGTCCCACCTTGTTCTCGCAAAACAATTTCAATTTCAGATTTTTCAAGGTCACAAAGCAACTCTTTCTGCCCGGTGAGCAAACAGGCTAAGTTTCCAATCGATTTCTGGCTCAGTGCATCGGCAACGGTGTTGGCTTTCCCCGGATGGTACAATATCTGTAAGTCATAGTCTTTAATCAGTTCTAGCCATCTCCGCTGTCTCATATTCAGTTCTTTCTGTGTGAATAAGTATTTCAAACTCTTGTGATCGGTATATACTTCACATGTCGCCCCATAAAGGTAGTGACGCCAGATTTTCAATGCAAATACCACTGCAGCAAATTCCAAGTCATGGGTCGGGTAGTTCTTTTCATGCGATCTCAGTTGTCGGGAAGCATAGGCAATAACTCTCTCATTCTGCATTAAAACACACCCCAAACCCTTATGAGAAGCATCACTAAATACAGTATAACCATCCGTACTTGAAGGTAGGGTAAGAACTGGTGCAGTCACTAGTCGAGTTTTCAATTCTTGGAATGCCGATTCCCTTTGGTTAGTCCAGTCAAATGATATCCCCTTCTGAGTCAACTGAGTCAACGGTAAGGCAATTTTGGAGAAATCTTTGACAAATCTTCTGTAATATCCAGCTAATCCCAAAAAGCTTCAGACTTCTGTAACGTTTGTTGGTCTAGGCCAGTTTACTACAGCTTCAATTTTCTGCGGATCGACTGAAATTCCATCCTTGCTAATAACATGCCCCAAAAACATAACATGATCAAGCCAAAATTCACATTTAGACAGTTTAGCATAAAGTTTTTGTTCTCTTAAGGTCTGTAGGGCAAGTCTCAGATGATGTTCATGTTCTTCTCTAGTCTTGGAGTAAATCAGAATGTCATCTATGAATACAACAATAAAGTCATTGAGGAATAGTTTAAAGATTCTGTTCATAAGGTCCATAAATGCAGCAGGTGTATTGGTAACTCCGAAAGACATAACTAAAAATTCATAATGTCCATACCTCGTTCGAAAAGCAGTTTTATCAATGTCTTCTGGTTTAACTTTCAGTTGGTGATATCCAGATCTGAGATCAATCTTAGAAAATACCTGAGCACCCTGTAACTGAGCAAACAAGTCATCAATACGAGGCAATGGGTATTTATTTTTCACAGTTACCTTATTCAGTTCACGGTAGTCAATACACAGTCTCAGCGAGCTGTCTTTCTTTTTCACAAATAAAACAGGTACGCCCCACGGTGAAGTACTAGGCCTGATGAACTTTTTATCTAACAGTTCCTGCAATTGCACTTTCAATTCTTTCAATTCAGTCGGAGCCATTCAGTAAAGAGCTTTAGATACTGGCTGTGTTCCCGGAATCACATCAACGGTGAATTCAATCTCCCTGTCGATCAAATCCCCTGGCAGATTATCTGGAAAAATATCTGGGAACTCTCTAACTATGGGAATATTGTTCACATTAGCATTATCATCAGTAGATACAGTCAATACAGAACACAGATACCCTTTACACCCCTTTCTAATCAATTTATCAGCTTTCACAGATGAAATCAAATACGGAGGAGGTACTACTCCACTTCTATTAAACACAAATTCAGGCAAACCCGGTGGACGGAAAACTACTTGTTTTGTTACACAGTCTATGGTGGCATGATATTTCGTTAACCAGTCCATCCCCAATATTACATCAAAATGATCAATGTTCAGAGGCAGTAAGTCAATAAACAAATGTGCATCTCCAACAATAATTTCACAAGCAGGGTACATGTATGCACAAGTCATGGATCCCCCTACGGGTGAAGATACAGCTAACAGATAATTCATGGGTTCTAATGGTCTATTCAGTTTCCGCGAAAAAGCATGCGATACATATGAATGTGTAGACCCCGAATCAATCAGAATATATGCATTTTGAGCACAAATAGAGAGGATACCTAACACAACGGTCTCAGTATTCTGTACATCTCCCGGTACTAGGGCGAACACTCGGCCCTGCCTCATAGGCTCTTTCCCGGTAGCCTTGGGGTTAGGTTTTTGTGCTACGGTTGATGCTGCTACGCTTGGTGCAGCTTTACTATTGCCTTGAGCAGTGGAAGGGCAATCTTTGACCATGTGGCCCACCTTGCCACACTTGTAACAAGCACTAGAAATTTTATAACAAACTCCCTTATGGTTCTTACCACATTCAGAACAGGACGGTATAGACCGATTCCCTTGACTAGAAGTAGTCGTTGACCCTGTATTCTGTTTCTTGTTCAACGGGTTGTTTTTGCCTTTCTTGAATTTAAAACCCTGCCTTTTGCCACGCCATTCAGACGCTGGTGTTTCAGTTTTCAGTGCCTTGATGTTTGATTCAGCCATCAAAGCTCGGTCAAGAACATTTACATAGTTCGGTAGCTTCAAAACATTAATTCTGTCGAGTATTACAACATTAAGGCCGCCTTCAAACTTTCTGGCCTTCTTGTAATCAGTGTCCACCATGTGTGGTGCATACCTAGCAAGTTCGGTGAACTTTGTTTCATACTCAACAACGATCATGCTACCCTGTCTCAACTGTTCAAATTCTGTCACTTTTCTGTCCCTAACACACTGAGGGAAATACTTCTCGAAGAAGGCTCTTTTGAATTGAGCCCAAGTCATTACAGTGTTGTCATCACGGATAAGCATCCACCACCTTCTAGTTTCTTCTTGTAGAGTAAAGGTGGCCAACAGTACTTTATGTGCTTCAGAGCACAGAAAAACCTCAAACAATTTTTCTGTTTCAAGTACCCATGCTTCAGCTTTTAACGGTTCAAGGCCTCCCTGAAAGGATGGCGGTTTCATTTTGCTAAACTTGTGGGTGAGAGCAATTATGTCCCTATCATTAGCATTGACATTCTGTTCCGGCTGTACCGGAGGAAGATGTGGGGGCTGTTGGTTTTGTTGTTGATCTAATCTTTCAGTTATTAATTCCATCATTCTTTCCAGTCTCGCCATTCTTGCCTCAGAGGATGAGGATTCAGATTCATTTGCAGTTCTTGCATTATCCATTTCACTATAAGCAGTTATAGCAATTATCAACATAAGCAGTTGCATAGTTAAACAGTTTATCACGTTAGCACATATTCAGTCATGTCATAGCCACACACTTATCATGCTCATGCAATGCCCTAATCACTTTTCTAGGACACCCTATAGCTCATTTGGACATGTGTGTGCGGTATAACTCGTGGTAAGTATCGCTCTGATACCACTCTGTCACGACCCAAACCTGCCCCTATAGGTTCAGCACCGTAACCGGACAGTAAAACAGAATACAGGGGCCTGGCGGAAGCCAAAACAGTAAATAAACAATGTCCAATGAGCCGTGAGTCTGTATGCAAAAAGACTTTTTCAAACATTTATACAATCAGTGCAAAACGGTATGTACAACATTTGCAATCATTCAGGACAGGGACTTAATCCCTATTAAACAGTATAGTACAGTGCTATCAGTCTAAACAGTCATTACAAAAACAGATATAGAGACAGACGGAGAAATGAAAACACCCCTAAGCCATAACTTGACAGGCTCGGAACCTCGCAGTGAGGCACATAGGTTGGCTTGACAAAACTGGAGTTTATCCCGACGCTTCTAGCCGCGGTCTGGTGCCTATACACCTACATATATATATGAGCAGTGAGCTAAAGCCCAGTGAATAACATAATGCGTAAAGAGGTTAAGAATGAATGTCCTTACAGTAATGAAAACAGTTCATTAAATCAGTATTTCAGTTGTTCAGTCATAACCGTCATATGTGGTACATTCGTTAGCATAGCAGTACAGTAAACAATAGGTCTTAAAGACCGAACAGTAAATGATGGCCATCAATCAGTAAACAATAGTGGTTCCAACAAGGGAACCGACAGAGATCTCTATAATAGTAACAATCAGTAACAGTAGTTGCTAAGGATGCCACAATACAGTTCAGAATATAGGACATACATTCATTCAATTAACAGTTTCAGTTCAGAAAGCAGTTCAGTTAAACAGTCAGAAATATTCACAGTTGAACATATCTTTATACAATTGTTACTCACAGAGTTCTGGGCTACGGTAAGCTAGAGCGTCTCCTCGGAAAGCCAACCCTACACAGTTTACAGATTGAACACACATTAAGCTACACAGTTGGGAAAGATGATAACTTAATCCCTAATTTGTCTCGGTGTGGTTCTACTTTTATATCCTCATTAAGATGTCTAAAACTAGGCCTAAGAATGCCTAGGATGGGATGAGGATGCAAAGATGCACTTTAAAAGCATTTTTCAGAATTTTCAGAAAACAGGGGTCTCGCTCGAGCGTGGATTTCTTCGCTCGAGGGAGCTTGTCAAAACAGTGGGGTCGCTCGAGCGTGGACTTCCTCGCTCGAGCGGTCTGCAAAAATGCAAAAAGTGCTGGATGTTGGAAATCTCCGCTCGATGCTCGTTCGACGCCCACTCGAGCGTAAGACACAGTTCTCGCTCGAGCGTAGGTTCTTTCGCTCGAGCGTACGTCTGCGTGCACCAAGAATCTGAGAGCTTGCAATTTACGCTCGAGCCACCATTCCTTCGCTCGAGCGGAGCTCAGAATAAACGATGGTCGCTTGAGCGTGGAATCCTTCGCTCGAGCGAAGAAGCCAAATTCTGGAATTTCCAGATTTGCCTCCCAAGCTTAAACCAAGCATTCCTTAGCTCAAAACTCGACCTCTTCGGCCCAATTCCTGGAAAACACATCTAAACTCAATATACAACAAGTTTCAAAGCTCAATTTGAGAAATAAAAGCCCAATGGTGAGTTAATTAAATCCAATTTCAACCCAATTTCATGAACAAGATGAACATGCAAACATGCATGAATTAAACTCAATTCAAAGCTTCAATGTTAGCTCAAATGAGCCAATTTTTTTCAAAATAAGATGAAATCATGGACTATCACACTATTATGAACATGCATGCACCAATTGCCATGAAATCAACATCAAAATGCAAGGATAAACACATGCATGCATGATGCAAGCTTTAATCCAACACTACAAGACCAATTCTTGACTTAGCTCATTAAACTATCATGATCCATGCTAGATAGGGCTTAAACATACAATTTAGAGGATGAAATTCATACCTAGGTTCCTCAATGACAAGTCTAGAGGTTCAATTTGCCAATCTACACTTCAATTCCTCAAGATTCAAGCCAATTCTCTAGATGAACAATCTTCCCTCAAGACTCTCTCTCTCTAGTCGGTTGCTCTCAAGAAAATAGGCTGAAGAAATGTTTTGTTCACATGTATAACAAGGCTAAAGTATGTTGGCTAAGTGGCCCACTTAACGGCTTTAACGTAAATAAGTCCAACTATGCAATTTAGCTTATTTTAATCTAATTTAATCATACTAAATCACATTTCAATTAAATATGTCATAAAATCACATAAATTATGATGAATACAGAACATTAGTCAATTTCAGATTTGGCCGCCGATAAGGCCTTCAATTTGCAGTTTAAACACAAAGACATGAACAGATAATTTGGCAGTCAACAGATAGAAATGCAATTCAACTAACATTTTCAATCAGTCAGTTTAGTATTTTGATTACTTCAGTTATTAATCATAATCAGTCTCAGTTTAGCAGTAATCAGTGGTGAGGGTTATTACAAGTCTCTTAACAGAAGAAAAACTTTTAATTTTTGTGAAATATCCTTGTTTCAAAACCTGAACCCAAAATAAGAGAGCTATTCTCTCATGGAAAAAAATACCTAGCAACCTAAAATTGTCAATATGAATAAAGAGTAAGCTGTTTAAAGATTGTAGAAAACTCTAAAATTCTAGTGTGTATGTTGCTGAAGATGGGTTATCAAGAACACATATTGCATACAATACATGATAAAAAAATGGACACAGAGAGAGAGAGAGAGAGAGAGAGAGAGAGAGAGAGAGATGGGTTCATGATTTGTTCAGATCGGTGGCAACGAAGGGCTTCATGGACCACGGTTCAGGATCTATTCAGAGGTCAATTATAGTGGTGGATCTGGATGATGATGATAATAAGAAGTGAAGTAAAGAGAGATATAGTCCTTTACTTAGATCGACGATGGAGGTAGGACTTCTCTGCGGCGTCGTTGCTGGAGTTTGTCAATGATGATGACGTGGTGAAACCCTAATCCTCCAACAACGGCAACAGAGTCGAAGCCATCTGGTGTGTGGCTAGAATCGATGCGAGCAACAAGCTCTATAGACAGTGCTGGACTCTGTATACGACGCCAAAGCAAAGGCGAGGATGGTGGTGAGGTGAACCATGAGAGAGAGAGAGAGACTCGGTTTGAAACTGAGAGAGAAGTGAGATTAGAGTTTGGTTTATATATATATAGAGGGGTAAACTAATAATTTCACTTCGGGGACAAATGGGGCCGGGGACGGGGTTGGGACACTTATCCCTGTCTCTGGCTCGAAACTAGTTGGGGATTGATTTTTGAATACCATCCCCGTCCCGTTGGGGATATTTTTTAGGAAAAAACCGCTCAAATAGAGGTCAGGAGATCGGGTCTTCATCGGGACAGGTTCAAATTGTCATCCCTGCACACATTACATATATATATATATATATTCACTATTCGTTTACCACCATTCCAAGATTTTCCAATGCCACAACCATCGGAACCACCCATTGACCTCTCCTATACATAACCATATCCCCATTTCAACCTCATCCCACCCATTATCGTCGGAGCCCTCACCATCGTCTGTCTCTTCTTCCTCGCCATACTCTACTGGAAACTCTCCCGGAAATGCATTGCTTCAGCAGATAAAAAAGAGAGACCCAGCGGTGAATGGATTTCCATGCCAAGCTCGGTAAAAGATGGTGGTGGTGGAACAATGAAGGGTAATGTGAAAATAGAACAAAAGAAGATTAAAAAGAAAAGAGGGCTAAAAAATCAATCAAAGAAGAAAGAGGGGGTTCGAATCCAAGAGCGGGGGAGTGGTAGATTGCCTTTGACCTTCGCGATCTGAGACAGACCTTCAAACCTCTTTTCTTGATCTTTACCGAAGCTTTCATAGCAGGGAAGTTGATGATGATAAACGATCGATTTCAGAGCTGGACGATGAGTCCAATCGATTTAAAAAAGGAACGATTGCGAGTCTGATCGATTTTAGAGAGGAACGACGGTGCCGGAGGAGTTGACGACGAAGAGTTGCAAATCTTTGATAGTAGAGGTCAAGGCGGTGATGGAGGATCTGTGAATCTGCGCGCGCGAGAGAGAGAGAGAGAGAGAGAGGGGCGATGGGGCATCCGGAGGTCAACGAATGGCGCGAAGGTCGGCGAACAGACGGAGGTTAGCGATGGGGCATCTAGAGGTCGGCGATCGTTCATCCTGGAAGAAAGAGAGAGAGAGAGAGAAAAAAAAGAAGGTAATTTATAAATAAAATAATTATAATAATTATGGACGAATCAAAAAGTGACACGTGTATCAAATAAGTGTAAAAAGTTAACAAAAATAAACGGAAATAGACGGAGGGTCAATATTGGGACGCTATTAAAAATTCAGGATTTAAATTGTTAAAATTAAAATATTGGGGTTTAATGTGAAAAACACGTCAAACCCTGGGTTTTTTTTTTTTTTTTTTTTTCCCAATATATATATATGGGTAAATTACAAATACACCCTTTGAGGTTTGATTAAAATATGAATTGCCCCCTGTGGTTTTGAAAATTACATTTCACCCTCTAAGGTTTCTAATTTCATAACAAATCGCCCCTTTAATTATTAATATTTATAAAATTTTTAAGATTTGTACTTTTTTTTATTATTTTAATTTTACTAATGTAAAATTTGTGCCATTTTTTATTAAGTTTATGAGGAGCTTAATTTTAATTTTTAATAATATTATATATTTAGATATTTTATTAAATTTTAGTTAATTATTAATGTGCAGTTCAATTTTTTTTACTATTTTATATGAATTCTATAATACACCAATTAAATCTCTATCATACTTCTTCATTGTGATTAAAATTCATAATAAATTTGTTGTGCTTGTATTTTTAGTGTTTTTAACTTTTAATTAGATCACATATGCAAAAAAATAAATAAATAAAAATTTCTATTCATGCCACACCATCATTCCTGAGTAACTAACACTATTTGTTAGTTAAAAATAAGGACTTTTCTTAAGTGTGCAACCCTCAAGGTTGCACACCATGTGCCACTTACACAAAAAGTGTAAGTGGAAGGTGAAAACAAAAGCAGGACTGAACACAAAAAGACGTAAGTGTAAGGCGTAAGTTGCACACCATAACAGTACCCTAAAAATAAATAAAACCATGAAATGGACCCACATCCCAATAAAATGAAAAAATATTTCAAGTTTGATATGATTAGATTTACTTTTAAGATGAAAATTAAAATATAAGATGATTATACGGTTGCTTCCGACTTCATTTATGTGTAAAATGAAGCTTAAAAATGAGTTATAAACGGGCTAAAAATTGTTTAGATTTAGTTTGACATGAATAATTCATTTTTTCATGCATATATATTATTTATCAAATTAAGTTCTAGTTAAGTTTCAAAAATTAATGAACTACAAAATATGTTTAAATAGTTTGGCATCTCCCAAAAAAGTTAAAAAGTCAAAAAGTTACTCAAAAAATTAAAAAGTTATCACTATTCACAAAAAAAAATATTAAAAAATTACTTTTCCATACATTCATACAACTCAGCAATCATGAAAAGCTGGCGCTGTGCAGCGTTTGTCTCAAAAATTGCACAGTTTGGGTGCAATTTTCATACACTGTTGTTTGGCCCGTAGGGGCCCCATCGTGGGTCCCGTTTTGATAATCTGAACCGTTCAATATGTAAAACCCATCGAGTACTACATGTCTGTAAAAAATCACATTAATCGGATATCGATAACTACATGATCAAATCAGTTTTGTATAAAAAAAGGATGGTGTTATAATTAACGATTAAAAAAAAATCTGATCAGATAGCTATCGATATCCGATCAACGTGATTTTTTATAGGCATATAGTACTCGACGAGTTCTACACATTGAACGGTTCAGATTATCAAAATGGGACCCGTGATAGCTCCCACAGGCCGAACAAAATCGTCCACTGCAATGCCTAAAAAGTAGCCAATAATTTCTTACCATTAATTCGCTTTGTAGATTGTACAACTGTTATACACACATCTCCAATCTTCTCCTACACACTTATTTATATAATTTTTTAATACACATTTTTTCATAAAAAGTCAAAAAAGTTAACCCAAACATCCATATTTTTTTCCTCAACTTTTTAGTCCAAAAAGACAAAAAATACACTTATTTAGGACACCCCAAACAACCTCTAAATTTATTTGCCTAACAAAGTCAAGTCCAAAATGAATGAGCTATGACTAATTTGACAAAAACAAGGGGGATTCTATTTGCATCTAAAAAATCATTAATTGTCCCCAATTTCTCAATACATTTTATTAAATTATTTAAATACACCTTATATTTTTTTCCTAAATTACTCTTCAAGGTATATCGAAATAATAAACAAATCAAAAACCCAAATTACACTACTTTGAAAAATCCTTTAAAAAATTCTTAAACAGATTTCTCATTACATATTCGTTTTGTTTACACACAAAGAATGATGGCACCAGCGAATAAAAACCACGAAACACATGCCTCTCTTCATCTCTGTCTTCTCATTTTCTTCCAATATGATAATATTAGGCTTGGTTTGGGGTAACCTATATAATTCATCTTTTTATCTTTTTTCCATCACATCACCTCTCTACTTTTCTGCACATCTTTTCGTAAAAAGACAAAAAGTGCACTTTTTTAGGACACCCCAAACCAACCCTTAATATATAATAATATCAAATAAATATATATACACATTCATAGATATAATTTATAGATTATTTAAACCATTGTTGTTTTGATGGTTTTTCAAAAATAACCCCATTAATGACCTATGCATATAAAATCAATCATGTACATGATTGTCACATTTGAATACATGAAGCAAGGGTGTGTAAAAAAGAAAAAAGGCAAGAGAGAGAAAGACCAAAGAAAACCAGAAACATGAAAATATTTACAAGATTGGCTTCATGAAAAATTAAGAGGCTTTCAATGAAAATACAATGGCACATATTGTGTTTTTGTTTTTGTTTTCTTTGTAAGTAATAACACAATAACAAACAATGATACTGATAATAATGATGAATTTTGATGGAATGGATTAAGATTTTGGATGAGAAGAAGATAAAATAATTGAAACTTGGGAAATAAAAAGAATATATATATAAGTTGTTTTGTCATACTATGAGAAAAATATATATATATATATTTATTTTAGAATTTAATGCATATTCTCCTTATTAATAAATTTACATTAAGATATAATCAAAATTAAAATTTTAAAATTTTATGTGGACATATTAAATTATTATTTGAATACACATAGAATCACCCAAACAAGAGTTAAGATTAACTAGGTTGGGTCGGTCGTTAAATTGGCACCCAAGCTTGCTCATGATAGCCCAATGGGATTTGTTTTTTTGTTGGGCCAACTTAGGGAAAGAACCTTAGGCCGAAACGAGCTAGTCCGCCCAACGAGACAAGATTCAAAGCTTATTTTTTTATTTTTTAATATTTTCTTAATTTTCTCTCGGATTTGTAGGTTGGACCGCCACTCATGAGCCACTAGCTTGGGACAATATTTAACACCAGTGGCGATACAGACCCCCTCCAAAACCGACCCCCACGACCCCCTCTGAGGTGGCACCTGTTGAAGTCATGTGAAGAAGAATTGCACAATGAAGAAGGTGTGATACACTCAACTGAAAGACAAAAAAAATATAGGCTAAAAACAAAGACAAAAAAAAAAGTGGGAAGCTACACAACGTCGACCCTGATATTTCCTTCTTCCCCACTCCTGTCCGTCTTCCCTCTTCCCTCTTCCATCGTGCGTCCGCCATAGCTCTCCTCCGTCGACGGCCATAACTCTCTGTATCTCGCTCTACGGATCTTCGATCGCATTCCGATAGCATTTTGTGAGGTAATGTTACTCGAAAACCCCTCATTCTCCCTTTCTCTCTCTCTTTATCTACATACATTGATCAATCTCTGTGAAATGTTTGTATATAATCTTATAAATAATGATGGTTTATTTCAAAAATAACACATTGGGGATCAAAATCGTCTGTATGTGAAAAGAAGAAGTTGAAATACTCATTAAGAAATATAGACATTTCAACTAAACAGAGGAGTGGAAAAGAGGAGTTGTGATGTTAATGTACAATTTGTAATGCATTTAGCTCGTATTTGGGGCTCTAATTTTGTTTTTGGCTAATTATTTCTTTGCAAGTTATTAGCAAATAAATGACTGTACATTATAAATATGACTTTGCTTCTGCGAATATTCAGTTTCTTTTGGTGTTTGTGGTTTCATTTTCTGATCCCAGTGCTTAAAAATCATAATTTTCACTTGGTTAATTTAGCCATATTAGTCAAATGGCTCAAGAACAGTAAATGAGCTATAGTAGACGAAATCTTCTTTTACCATTAGCTTTTTGAATAATCTTCTATATGGTTAATTTAGCCATATAATCTTATAAATAATGATGGTTCATTTCAACAATAACATACAGATGTTGAAATGTCTGTATTCCTTATTAGTTTCATTGAAATTCATTGGGGATCGAAACAAAGGCCACTATTACTTTCATGATTTAAATTCATTGTGGCGAGACTGAAATTATTATCAGCTAAAATAATCTTATAGCTCATAGAGTTATTATCAGCTAAAATAATCTTATAGCTCATAGCTCATAAACTGAAATTATTATCAGCTAAAATTATTAGTTTCATAACAGTTTCAAAGTTTCCAATCATCTTATAAAATAATTATTCTAAAATCATTCTATTTGAATTTCATTTTTGATTCTCATAGAATGGAGGTTGATTCAAATGATGGTGACAATCCTTCAGTAAATGAGGTTGAACAAGTTGAAGAACCTAAGAAGGGTATGTGTTTTAGCTCAAGGGAAGAAATATACACATTTTATGCCGCATATGTTAAGCATGTTGGCTTTTCTATAACTCATAGAGCACAACATTTTGGAGATGATGGCCAATTAAAAAACTTTGCAATTGAATGTTCTCGAGCGGGGAAGAGAAAGAAGAAATCAGAAATGAACCCTTTGAAGCCATCTTTGTCTACAAAAATTGGTTGCAAAGCAAGGCTACGAGGTACTCTACAAAAGAATGGGACATATATGTTAACCACAATTAACCTTGAGCATAATCATGATTTGATTCCCACCGACTCTCGTCATTTTGCAATGAATAAGAAAATTCGTACTCCTGTGAAGAGAAGATTAGAAATCAATGATCAAGCAGGGATTGGGGTGTCTAGGAACTATCATTCAATGGTTGTTGAAGCAGAGGGATACGAGTCATTGACATTTGATGAGCGAGATGCAAGGAATTACATTAATAGAGCTAGAAGATTAAGGCTTGGTGAAGGTGAAGCCGAATCACTTCAAAGTTATTTTATGAGGATGCAAGCACATAGTGAGAATTTCTTTTATGTGATTGATGTTGATGAGGAGTTTCGCATTAGAAACTTATTTTGGGCTGATGCAAGGAGTCGGGCTATGTATGAATCATTTGGAGATGTTGTTTCATTTGACATAACTTATCTGACGAACAAATATGGCATGCCATTTGCTCCATTTGTAGGAGTCAATCACCATGGACAGTTTATTTTGCTTGGTTGTGGATTGTTATCTAGTGAAGACACCGACACATTTGTTTGGCTATTCAAGTCATGGTTAAGTTGCATGTCAAATAATCCTCCAAAAACTATCATAACTGATCAGTGCAGAGCTATGCAAAATGCTATAGAAATTGTCTTTCCACAAGCCCAGCATCAATGGTGCTTATGGCATGTAATGAAGAAAATACCAGAGAAGTTGAAAGGATATGCTCAATATGAACCCATAAAGTTGGCTATGCAAAATGCAGTTTATGATTGTTTGACAATAGATGAATTTGAGGAAAAATGGGAAGAGATGCTTACTAAATTCAATCTTTATGATAATGAATGGTTGGGGGTATTATATCATGAGCAGCATCGATAGGTTCCTGTATATGTTAAAGACATTTTTTGGGCTGGCATGTCAACAACACAACGAAGTGAAAGTATGAATGCATTTTTGATGGATATGTCAATCCGAAGACTACATTAAAACAATTTGTTGAACAATATGACAATGCGTTGAGAAGTAAGGTAGAGAAAGAGAAGAAATCAGACTTCAAGTCTCGACACAAATTGTTTGATTGTCTAACTATATATGGCTTTGAGAAGCAGTTTCAGCAAGCCTACACCAATACAAAATTCAAAGAAGTTCAAGGAGAGTTGAAGAGATTAGTGTACTGTCAGGCCTTAATTGCCAAAGATGGGGGAGCAATTTGTACATATAATGTCCAAGAAGCAATGGTAGTTTGTGACAAGATGAAGCATGTGGACTTTGTTGTGTATTTTAATTCAATTGAATGTGAAATTCAATGTATGTGTCGGTTGTTTCAGTTTAGAGGCATTATATGTGCTTATTCACTCGCGGTGCTTGTGAGAAGGTGTATAAATGAGGTTCCAAGTAAGTACATTTTGCCACGTTGGAGGAAAGATTTGGTTTGAGAGTACACATGCCTCAAAACCACGCACACTGGCTTTGGGGATGATTTCAATACAAGTTGCTATGAGAGGATGAACAAGAAATTGATCGCCATTGTACAACTTGCTGGTAATTCAGAAGGGAAAATTAAAATTATAGACCTTGGGTTGGATGAAATGAAGGATAGAGTCATGCATGATGAATCGGGTGATGAGAGTAATTTACCACCTTCTACTAATAGGATACCATCTTCTAGAAAAAAGTCCGATTGCCACCGGTTGTACATCGGGTGCTAGTACGAGGAAGGTGGTTAGTCCTTTGGTTGTTCGGCGAAGAGGCCGTCCAGTTACGAAACGAAAGGTTGCCAAAGTAGATCAAATAGTGAATCAGTTCAAGGCAACGACAAAAAAACAAACAAAAGCAAAGGTAAATTGTATATTGAATTGAACTTGTTTTTAATTTTTTTAACAAACTCTTTTTAAGTACATTTTTACAAACTCTTGAACCAATATAGGCTGCTAAGGTGCTTCAATTTGAAGCTCAAGCTCAAGCTCAAGCTCAAGCTCAAACTCAAACTCAAGCTTATACATTATATTATCCTTATATGGTTGGCATGCAAAATAGTGTGTATGCACCGGTATGTGTTCATAAGACGACTTTACATCAATTTTTTGTTTTCATTTACAAATATTTTGTAACATGTACTTTTTTACTTCAATTATGACAGGTTGTAAATGCTATTGGAGGCACATCTCTTATCCCATCGGACTTTGTAAGTGGCACACCGAGAAGTTTGATGAGTACTCCAACTCAAATGTTTGGGTCTGGATCTCTAACCCCATCGGGTTCTAATGCATGCACAGCGGGAACGAATGATGGACATTGCACAGCGGGAATGAATGATGGACATTGTAGAAATGTTTGACTAGTTTATTGAACATTGACATTTTGTTTTTGAGATTGAAACTTATTATGTTAAGTCCCATGTTAGATGTGTAACACATGTTGTGTATGAATTTGCAAGATTAGTTATTATTAAGTCCCACTTTATTGGTTATGCAAGATTGGTCTTTGAGTTCATGGTTTATTTTGACAATTTGTCTTTCAGCATTTTGAGTTCACAGTTGATGGTTTAAAAAAATCTGTAAAAAAATCTGTTTCAGTTTGCTATTTTGACAGTGTTTGAGCATGATTTTTTGAGAGTTCATGCAAAATCTCTCTTGACAGTTCATGGTTTAAGAAATCTATAAAAAAAAAATCTGTTTTTTAGTTTGCTATTTTGACAGTATTTTAAAAAAATATGATTTTTTCAATTCATGGTTCAAACTGCCAAACTGTGTTTAAAAATCTGTCTTTGAAAATCTGAAAATTTGTTTTTTAGTTTTCTATTTTGACAGTATTTGAGCCAAAATCTGATTTTTTCAGTTCATGGTTCACATCCTCCAAAAGCCAGTTATGATTTCAGTTTTCAAGTTCATGGTTTGACATAGATCTATATAACTGATTTCAGTTATGAAAAAATAGTAAACCATCTGACATAGTTTGAAATTATGGTTTCAGATGGTTTACTATTTTTTCAAACCATGATTTCAGTTTCAAACCATCTGCAAGTAAACCATCTGACATAGTAAACCACACATAGTAGATCATGGTTTGACATTTTGATTTCAGTTATGATTTCAGAATAACTGAGCCAAAATCCGTATTCTAGTTTTCTATTTTGTAGGAGCCGAAAATCAGTTCATGTTTGGCTATTCAAGTCCTTACATTGGGAAGGGATTCATATCCTTACATGCTCAAATCTGTAAAAAATCTGTAAAAAAACCTGTCTGTAAAAATATTTGTCATGGTTCATGCTCAAACTATCATGGTTCATGCTCAAATCTGTAAAAAATGTCTGTAAAAAAATCTGACATGGTTCATGCACAAACTGTGTCAAACTAGTTCATGGTTCAGTTCATGGTTCATGCTCAATAATTCAATAATAACAATTCAACAATTCAACAATAACACAGTTCATGTTGGTTCATTTTCAACAATAACTCATCAAGGCTTCAATAATTCAACAATAACACATCATTCCATGTTGGTTCATTTCCATTCCATGCACCAAAATCATCTGTATGTGAAAATCATCAAGGCTTCAACAATTCAACAATAACACATCTTCATTCTACATCTTCATTCAACAATTCAACAATAACAATTCAACAATTCATTTCCATTCCACTCAAAAATAACAAACTGTTTCTTACTAATACATATTCCATTCCACAACAAAACATAGTTCAATCTACTTCTACTTCTAACTAACATTACATCTTCATAAGTAATAAGACACCAATTACAAGCAACACAAACATCAGAAATTCTATTTTTTGCATCTTTGCACTCTGAATTCGAAGTTGTTCCGTCATAAATCTTTGTTGTTCAGTCATAGCTCGAAGTTGTTCCGTCGTAGATCTTAGCAGTTCTCTTTCTACTTGTCTTGGAATTTCATGATCTCCACATTGTGAATTCATAGGCACACACCATCTAATGAAAGTACCACAACCATTACAAGAGTAGAATAACTTGGTTTTTGTTTCGATCGGTCTCAGAAATTCGAATCGTGGCCTTTTTATTACATGTAGGACAATTTTTGTTTAAGTATGTCAACCGATCTGAGCTACTGCTGTTGACAATGGAACTTGACATCTACAATAACAAGTTATCCTCATTAAACTAGTGAATAAAGATTATTTCAGCTCATGATGTATAGTGAGTAAAGACTGCATTTAAGAGGGACATTCACCACTTTTTCAATCTTCCTTCATATGTCAAAAGGCCATGCTCAATTCCCATACTCAATTCCATGTTTAGTCTCATAATTATTCTACATTCAAGTTGACAATAAGTTCAGTGACTATGCACTAATCAGTCTAATCAGTTTCACTCTTCTTATGGCTATGCTATTGAGTTTAATCAGTTTAATCAGTTTATCAGAATATGCACTAATCAGTCTAATCAGTTTATCATGTATAGCCAAACTATTGAGAAATCATATTCTACATAATTGAGATTTAAAATTGAGCTACATAATTGTGATTTATCATATATAGCCAAACTATTGACAAATCAGATTTTATCATGGCTATGCCTATCAGATTATACATGTAAAATTAGGGGTGAGCATGGTCCGGATTGGAGTAAAACCAGGACCAATCCGTTATCTACGGATCTTGAAAAATTGGAACCAATCCAATCCGTTTAAATCGTGGAACCAATCCGAACCAATCTATTTAAACATGGATTGGATCGGTTTAGGAACAAGGATTTACATAATTAAATAACAAAAAATATATATATAACACTTTAATTTCATAAAAATATAAATATAGCATCATATTAGTTTCACAATAGCAACATATTTTTTCGTAATAGCGACAAACTGTTTTAGAATTTAAATAAGCATAAAAAACTAGTTCCACCATAAGTGTTTAGATCATTACAAATTAACACTAAAAACTAGCAAACAAAAGTAATAAAAGAAGATACTGTACAAGTTTAGGTTTGGATTTAAGTTTTATATGAAATAAGAGAAGATACTATGCAGGAGGGTATATAATAAAAATATAGACTATTTATATACGGTCCGGATCGGTTCCAATCCGGAACCGTGGGGTTCAATCCAGAACCAATCCGTGAACTACGGATTTTTAATTTTTCAATCCGAAACCAAAACCACATATTCAAAAAACCAATCCAAACTTACTGGATTGGACTGGACTGAATCGGATTACGGATTTTACGAATTCCTTGCTCAGCCCTATGTAAAATTGCATATCAAATTATGTAAAATTGAATTGCATCTTAGATTATGTAAAATTGCATCTCACATTATGTGAAATTCCATCTCATGGCTATGCTTATCAAAATTATACATAATTGCCTATCAGATTTTATCGTCATTTATCTCAGATTTTACATAACTACTTAGAAGATTGCATCTCAGATTTTACATAATTGAATTTTGTTCCAATTTCAGTAAAAATCTGAAATTTCAACAAATTTGAGAAATATTGTTCCAATTTCAATTTCAATTTCAATTTGAGAAATTTCAATAAGTTGCCTAACTTATATAGTCAATTTCAATTTCAATCTGATTTCTTCTCTTTCAACAAGTTGCCTAACTTATATAGTCAATTTTGCCCTAAAATCTGTTTTTCAGATTGAGGACTTTTGCCTTCATTTTGCCCTAATTTCAGGAAGATACACCAGATTTGTAAAATTGGAAGAGAAGAAATCAACATGTTGCCCTAATTTCAGATTTTACATAATTAGGGCAAAATCAACATATACATATACATATACACATATATATATACCAGATTACCTCGTCGTCAATGGGATGGAGATAGAGGGAGTCGAGACTAAGGAGGACAGAGTAGGGCGTCAAAAGGACCTGTCGTCAGCGTGAAGGGGAGGAGTCCGTCCGTCGAATGAGATAGAAAGAGAGGGAGAGAGAGAGAGTCGAGAGTCGGGCGTCGGGCGTCAGAGTCAAGGACATCAGAGTGAAAGAGAGGAGCTGAGGGAGTCGGCCGTCGGAGTTGGGAGTTGAGGAGCTATCCGTCAAGTGAAGGGGAGTTGTCCGTCAAGTTGAGAAGTCGTCGTCTGCCTCTTGTCTCTCATTGTCATAGAGCTATATTTTCCATTTTGAATTCTGAAAGAGGAGGTGCGTGGCCCCTGTATATCACGTGACCCATCACGTGCCTGTCCAGCTCAGAGGGGGTCACAAACATTTTTGATTTAACACTTGAGCCTTAGCCTTGTTTTGACAACTTAGTTAAATGTCGTTGTTTTTTATTTTTTTATTTTTAGTTATATTATTTTTTTTTTACACATTTTTCAAAAAAAATAAAAAAGTTAAAAAATTAACTTTAACCTACTTTCTAAAACAAATCTTAGGGGTTGTTTGGGATAAACTAAATAAGTGCACTTTTTGACTTTTTATGAAATATGGGTTGGGTATGGGTTGGATTTGAAGTGATGTGGTAGAGAGGTAATATGACTTAAACAAGATGATGTGACTTAAATAGGATAGTGACTTTTTGACTTTTTGGCTTTTTGGCTTTTTGGCTTTTTTAGGTTATCCCAAACCAAGCCTTAATCCTTTGAAAGTAAATGATAGACACCTCTTATGAAAATAAATGATTATTTAGGTGTCGTTTGGCAAACTTGACTTTTTGACTTTTTTGATTTTTTTAGCCTGTGACTTTTTTGTTCGTTTGGTTTTCTTGTTTGGCTTTTTGTGATTTTTTTGCATTGGAATGACGAAATTGCCCTTCACTTGAAATGATGTTTTTTTGACTTTTTGTTTGTATATGGGTCAATTTGGTAATTTTGCATCAAAAGTTAAGTGTGTTTGTCATTTTGTGATTTTGTGACTTTTTTTTTTTGTCCTTATGCACTTATTTAGTCCAAACTCAAAAATCAAACCAAGGCTTAGTGATCTTGAAATATTATTTCACACTCCTTAACATTAGACAACCCTTATAGGAAGGATGTCTAAGACTCATTAGTTTACAATCACTTGGTTTGCTTAAATGGATATATAGATATGTGTTAGACTATTTTTAATGGCTACTCAAAATTGTTATCAAATTTAAATTTGATGAAAAATAGTTTCTTTTCCTACTCCAACAGTTTCATTAAATACGTATTAAATTTAAGATTTCACTTTTTTCTTTATCAAATTGAGGACCAATGTACCTTTTATTAAATTACTATTTATTATCGTTGGATTTTTACCTCTAGATGTCCTTCCGAATGACCACCTTAAAATAAAAATTTATAAAAAAATTATATTGACCGATCAACTGACTGGTCATTTGCCCTATCATCCACAAGGGTCCGTTTGGGAAGAAGATTTGTGGCTAAAATAGTCACAAAATATAAAATAGGTTATTTTAGCCACAACAAACAAAACATCACATCTAATCCATAATCATTACACTTTTCTTTTACAAAAAAAATCAAAAAAGTTAAAAAGCTAAAAAGCTAAAAAGTTCTTCCAAAACTAAACTTTTTAGCCTAGACTAAAATAGTTAAAAAAAACAAAAAATTAAAAAGTCCACCCACTTCCCAAACCAATCCTTAATTGACTGATAGGTCAATGAAATTACAAAATCTTTCATTAAAATACTTGATATGAAACGAAATTTTTATTCAAACGCCCTTAGTAGGAGGTACAAATTGAAACATACTGATCAGGTCAGGAACTGAAAAAGTGAAATAAATATTTACAGTTGTCAATTGAAATGAGTAAATGTTAAAGTGACCCATTAAAAGCAATGGGTACTGTATCTACGACTCTAAGGTACTTGCCCTATCTTTGCTTGTCCCTAACTTTGTCAGCAAAGAGCCCTTCAATTTATTGTTGGATCTTTTTGGGTGAAAACATGAATTTGCTCTCACAACATTCTCCCCAAATTATCTTTAAAATAAAAAATAAAAATTGCCAACAATCAGACCTCCTATGTTTTAGCAAGATAGATGTGTTATAGAGATCTAAATAGTCACTAGTAATCAATGTTGTTGAAATTTAGATCGTGTTAGATCAGTAAGAAGGTATTGTGAATCAAATTAAGTGTTTGAAATTTTACATTTTATAAAGATATGGTGAAATATCATTCTTAATAAAGATGAATTAATATTAGGTGAGAAGTCATCAATCCAATGATCTTATTGAGCCTCCGTTTGGGAAGTGGGCTGGCTCTTTGGCTTTTTGACTTTTTTGGCTATATGAGCCTGGGCTCAAAAGCTTGGTTTGGGAAGGGCTCTTGGCTTTTTGGCTTTTTTGTGAGAGAAGAGTGTAATGATTATGGGGTTGGATGTGATGTTTTGTCTGTTGTGGCTCATGAGCCTATTTTGTCTTTTGTGGCTCATGAGCCCAAAGAGCTCTTGCCAAACGGAGGCTGAAGATACTATACAATCCTACATGATAACATACTAATGATTTTATAGATCCTGCTTATGATTATTCTATAATACTAATTTTACATCTCTTTATACTGTTTTAACAATTTAAAATCCTACGATGATTATTATGCTAGTGTTAAAAATGATTTTGGAAAAACAAATTTTTTTCTCAACTTCGATCTATTTTTTAGGTGGGACCCATATATCAAAGTTGGCAGGTCTAAGTGGTAACGCGTTCTATGCTGTGTTGCGATTCACGTAATATATTTGGTTGTTCAAAACCATTATCGGGTGAATGAGAAATTGAAGCCAAAGTGAGCTCCATAAAAATAGAGTTTTTTGTGGAAATTCCTTAAGGTTTAAATTAAAGGCTTGTCCCACATTAGTTTGGTGAAAAAACTTTTATAGATTTATAAGGCTTGAATTTGCAACTAGGGAAAGGCCACAAGGGGCACTCTAAATTTGTAGAAGGAAGAGGTTATGGGCTAGACCCATTGGACCCAAAAATAAATACGCGTGCCACCGTCGTACGTCTGTCTGGTCGGGAGGGAGGGGGTGGGTGCGTGGTGTAAGGTTGGGTTGGGTTTGTCCGGCCCAATACTAATTCTTTTTGGGCTAAAAATATTTGAATTTTATTTTATTTTTTGGTAAAATAAAATTGGTCTTGATTGGAAAAAATTCAAATTTGTTTGCACCTCTTCAGAATTTCGGTACAGGTTCCAAACAGATTTATATCTGTTTAAATTCTGTTCGCACAGATTCAAATCTGTTTGAATTCAAAACCCAAACAGTGCCATATCTGTTGGATTCAAATCGAACAGGTCTTGTACCTGTTCAAACAGGTTTGGTACCTGTATAATTCAAACCGAACAACCACTTTTCCATCTTTAAATAGGCAGTCCCTCATTTGGATCTAGGATTCAATTTTCGTTCTTCTCTATTGCCAATAATCTCTGCATTAATTTTCTGTGAGAAAAAGTGTATACACAAAGTGTGTTCGTTATGTGAATAATTTGTAGTGCTGCACTTATTCGTTTTTGATCATTTTATTTTGGGAGATAGACTTCCGCAATCTGAAAACACCGTGAAGATGACAAATATGTCTTAAGGACACAATGTTAAACACTGGACTTGATCAAAAATTTGTTCGACAAATTAATAAGATAAGTAATTAATTTACTTTTCTGTTTTATTATTTTTTCTATTTTAGATTTTGATTTTGTTTTCGTAACAAAATAAAAATCTGTTTTTATTTATTTATTTTATATTTTGGTTTGATTTTTATAATCAAACAATCTCTCTCATTTCCTTTATTTTTTTTTGTGTTCTGTTTGTTGTTGAATACACAAACATAATTTATTTATAATACAGTGAAGATTATCCAACAGTTAGTAGCACCTACTAGCTGTTGTTCAAATTTTGTGAAATAACATGAGTTAGACTGCATTACAAGTGAACAAAAACTGATTTAGGATTTTGTCTTTTTGTTTTGAGTAGTATTTTTTAAGCTTAGGGGTTGTTTGTGATGGTCTAAATAAGTGTACTTTTTAACTTTTTATGAAATATGTGTTGAGTTTGAAGTGATGTGTTAGAGAGGTGATGTGACTTAAATAAGATAATGTGACTTAAATAAGATAATGACTTTTTAATTTTTTAACTTTTTTCAAGCATGTCAAACCAATCCCTAAATATAACTTACAATTGATTGTGTTGACCTATCACAATGCAATGTCCTTTTGGGTCGCGTGTGTTATCTCCGCTTCTGTTATACATATCATTTTTCTTTTATTTTCTTTTATCTTTTTTTTAGGAGCACAACACAATGACAAGCATGTATAGAAAAATTCTCACAAAATATTTCACACTTGTTTCCAACTTTCATCATCTAAATAAATTTTCCACATTTCAATGTTCAACTTTTATAGTTATGGCTAAATAGCTCCAACATTTTAATAAAAATAGTTCCTTATATATATATAGTTAGAACTTAGAACACCAAGTAATTTGTTTTGTTTGGGCAAAGAAAAATTTAATTTTTCATGTTACCATATAAATGGCCTTTGTTTGGTTTAGTTTTTAAAATCTATTTTCATAATTTTTTTAAAAAAAATTTAGAAGTTAATTTGAAAAAGAAAAAGAAAAAGAAAAACTCATTATTTTCATATACTTTTTTCTTTTGGGAAAAGTCTATTAAAAAAAAAAAAAAAATTCTCAAAATCAAACCAAATAGAGTTATTTCCAAACCTCCAATTTACCACTTTGGGCTTGGAGCCGTGGAGGTTCATACAGTGTGCTGTCAATTGGGCTGGTTGGGCCCGTAATCACAGTCCAACTGTTTGGTCTCAACCAATTCGACTTTTGTTTTGTTTTGTTTTGTTTTGTTTTGCTTTGTGTTTTTTTTTTTGTTTTGTTTTGTTTTCATAATTTTGGGCTACCGGGCTACACCATTTGCATCTAAATTGGAATTTTGGGTGCTCATTCAATTTTTGCATTGGCCCAAGTGATCCATTAAGTGAAAAAGCCCAATCAAAATTTTGTCGGTATCAACGGCGTCGTTTCTATTTTTCTTTTACATCTTCTTCCTATCCAAAATTTTCCATTTCACCACTTTCTCGAGAAAATGGCAGCTCACACACTTTCTCTCTCTACACCAACAACGTCGACCGGAGCTTCCCATTCCCAACACAATTACAGACTACCGAACTCGTTTCCACCATCTCTGACTCAAATTCTCAGACCACAAAGCTTACAGAGTCCATGGCTGGGCACTACAAAGCTCTTTTTTCAATCCTGCTCTCTCATAACCCCATTGTCAAAGCATCGACCCATCAATGCCACAGCCTTGTTCAGCCTCCCCACTGCGTAATCTCTCTCTCTCTCTCTATATATATATATATACACACACACACTCACATGTACATATGTGTATTTGAGGATTATGCTATGGAGGAGTTGAGATTGTTATGATTTGTTATTGCAGTAAACCAGAGAGGGTTTCATCTACTGAGATAGTACCCAAGTGAGTTTTATTGGGATTTTGCTGAATGTTTTTGGGTTTTTATTGTTTTGTTGATTTTTGATTTGTGTGGGGGGTGGGTTTGTTTGTTTGGGATTTTGAGATAATTTGAGTTGGGGGTGACTGAAATTAGATGGTCTTCAAAGGCTATAAAGTCATTTGCTATGGGTGAATTGGAAGCAAGAAAGTTGAAGTACCCCACTACTGGGACAGAAGCTCTTCTCATGGGGATCTTGATTGAGGGTTAGTCATTTGGGCCTTATAAATTTTCTCTTTCTTTCTATATACAAGTTCGTTTTTAAATTTTACTTTTTTTTAATGTGAATTGTGTTAGCTCAATACTATAAATGAATCTATTTGGAGACCCTTAATAAGGATAAGCCTGAAAATAGTGTGCTTTTTTAGGTTATGCCAAACCAAGCCTAAATTACAAGTCTAAGAAAGAAGCATTGAATTACAATTATTCAATCCCGCTCGTCTATATAATTATTAAGAATCTGCGCATAATTAGCCAAAAGTTGTCTGAATGATATAATTATGTATGCTATGAGCTTCTGGATGGAGAGGATTAAGCACCACCTACCTTTTGGAAATTGAACAATGCACTCCATATCTGCTTTCATAGTCTTCACCAAGTCATGATTTGTTTTTGGTTTCTAAAATCTCTTTTACTGTAATTTTTTGTTCTTTTGCATGGACGTTGAACAAAAATATAAAAATAAAAATCTAGTCGCTGAGCTTATAAAAGGCTTTCATTGGTTATAGATGGTTGCAAACTTGAATGAGTCCAAACTCCTCCAGGCATGGGCATTGGGGACTAAGCTTTGGAGTAAACTGTCCAACACTTTCCCTTTACAAGTTATTTCAGTACAGTAGGGACAAAATTAATGTACTTGTAAAAATGTAGAGATAAAATCCACTAAATCATGAATATAAACAACATAGTACAGCAGTTATGTTGTACACGTGCTTCCAACATGCGGTTTGTACGATTCCTGGCAGATATACCCAACAAGTTTATATAACAAAGAAAGAAACACATTTCCTTCACTCAGATATAGCTACACATTCCAGTTTAAGAGCTGGAATTCCAGTTTTAGCGGCAACTGTAGAAACATCTGACCCTATGGTACTTGCATATAAGCTAATACCATATTTTCTAAATATATAATCTTCATTCCTGAACAAGCAAACAGTAGGAAATAGCATTGTATACCCAGATGTTGCATCTTAATTCACATGGCATAATTGTTTTAAGTAACAAATACGTGTGATTGTTCACGTGGTTAAATCTTTTCTCTATGTTTGGAAGCGGCAGAGTTACTATAGAGAATTCTTTAATAATGTGCAACCTTAGTTTCTACCTTCTGTTTCTTTTGCTGGCAGGAACTAATGTAGCTGCAAAGTTTTTGCTGGCAAATGGAATTTCAATTTTCAAAGTGCGTGAGGAAACTATCAAGTTACTTGGAAAAGGTGACATGTACTATTTCAGTCCTGAGCACCCTCCTTTAACCGAATCAGCTCAAAGGGCCCTTGATTGGGCTGTTGATGAAAAGCTAAAATCTGGTAAGTTTCAACTCAGTTTGCTGAACTTTTACTTTTTTGTGTTTTTGTTTTTTTAGTTGGTCCATATAGTTTTTGTATGTTTCAATGCTTCTTGAGGGCTCATGCAACCACGTATTTAATGTCCCAAGGAATTCATACACGGTCACTTTAGATGGCAATTTGAACATAGAATTTAGTTCATATTCATATTCATTCACAGTAAAGGTCATGACATGACCCAATTCCCACCTGGAAGTAGTGTCCACTATGGCCCATTCCAATAGCTGGCCTTGTGGGTTTGTTCCCTTAGCCTCCCATCCAAAAGGCACCTCAACAATGAAGGTATCCTGTGCTGTCTTATAAGTACTTCCTAAACATCATCCACAACTGTTGTGGGATGCCAACATCCCTACTTCGGCATAGGCATAACTCTGACTCTAACACCATGTTAGATGCGTGACCCAGCCCCCACTTTGAAGTATTGTCTGCTATGGCCCAACCTAATAGCTGGCCTTGTCACAAATTTGGCCCCTATGGCTGCAACCCAAAAGTCACCTCCATAATGCAGGTGTCCTGCATCGTCCCTGCACATTGTTTGCAACCTAGGATGCACAGATACAGATACGGGATACGGATACGATACGATATGAATACGGCTATTATGATGCGGCAAAATTTGAAAAATTAGGATACGGGTACGGCGGAGATATGTTCGTAAAAAATATTATTTTTATAATTTTTAGTAATGTAGCAGTGGTATGTATAAAAATAAAATCTAAAGCAAAAGATAACTTCATAAAAAAGAAAGATTCCTATAACGCTAAGAGTCTTTAAGGTCAATAGTTTCAACTTATTCCCCTTCATCAGTGAATATCACAGCTTCCATATGTATTTCATCAAGAGAAAAACTTGCAATTTCAAGTAAGTTTACGCCCTCCAAAATTACTACAGATAATACGAAGAGATAAAGATAAATAAAATAAAATATATACATTTCAATATTAAAAAAATATTACAATATTATTTTTTATTAATATAATAGGATTTTTTATTTTATTTTATTTATGAAAATGGGATTAAAATATTATGTGAATTAAAATGTTAAGAAAGTCTAATATAATTATGTAAACTTTATAAGATTTATTATATTTTCTTTAAATCTCATAAGAGGTCAATGTAATTCACCTAAACATAAATTATGATGGATTTAAAATGCCATCTCATATTTAAAATGTGTATTGATCATATTTAAAATTATAAATTCTACCATTTAGATCAATACAAATTTATATTTTGTTCTCACAACACATAATGATCTTAAAGAAAAGAGACCATCTACAAGTCTTCTAAATACTGACAAAAATGTCTTCAGTGCCCTAAAAAAATGTGTAAAAAATTCTACAAAAAGGAAAGTTTGCATGCCGAGATGCCTTTTTCTTCACAAACACTTTAGATGATCGAGCGAGAGAGAGAGAGAGAGGCGCCTTGATCGACGACGACTCCTTGCTGCTGTTCGCGAATCACGATAAAGACGATAGAGACAACGACAACGACTTGCTTCTATTCGAGTTGTTGCTGCTTCGAGGTGAGTGAGCTAGGACTTGGTTGATTTTTTTTTTTTTGTTTTATTTTAGATGACTTTTGTTATTTTACACTTTGACCCCATTATAAGTTTTTAAAATTATTTTTTTGTCCCGCCGTATCCCGAAAATATCCCAAGCGTATCCCTGAAGTATCTTTGCGTATCCCAAACGTATCTGAAATTCAAAAAATTAAAAAAAAAAATGGGGATACTTGTTTGCCGTATTTGATACGTATCCCGTCGTATCGGACGCGTATCCGTATCCGTATCCGATACATATCCGACATGCGTACGGCGGCCATTTCGGAGTATCCTTGCTTCATAGTCCGCAACTGTTCTGGGATGCCAACAATCTCTATCTTAGATGCTAAATAAAAGGGAGCCACCACCAGTTATGGCTGAATCATTTTAGATTTTCTTGAGGTAACTGTTCTAATTTTAGTCCAACATTTTGTAAGATGACTTGAACCTCAATACAGCCTATCCACAGTGATGGCCATTTTCTGATGGAGTACAATGGAAAATTTCTATTTCTGTAGGATAGGAGTTGTTGATGGACTTAAATAATAGCTATCTGGACATTTTAGGAGAGAGGGGTGTTATATTTTATACCTTGGATTATTGAAGATGTCTAAAATAGTTACTCGAGTGCATTTATTTGCCTTTTAGTAAAAACTTACAAATTGAGAATTCTCTGCACTGGAGTAAATTTTTTTTTTTTTTTTTTGAACATAGGCATTTGAGTAATTTACACCCCCCACAATTGTGCATTGCTAGGAAAACACCAAACTCGTTTTAAGTTTTTTGGTCTTTTATCCTTTCTTTCTTTAATAACTGCCATGCCAGAAACAAAACTCTTTGTTATAATAAATATGAAATGCAGGTGAAAGTGGGGAAATTACGCCTACTCATCTGCTTCTTGGTGTGTGGTCTGAAAAGGAATCAGCCGGTCACAAAATAATGGCTGCACTTGGCTTCAACGAGGAGAAAGCCAAAGAGCTCGAGACTTTAATTTCTAAACCTGGCTCTGTTGAGGATTAGGCATATTTGATATTCAAATTCACCAATGTTGTAATTCTTCAACTCGAGATGGATTGAAGATTTTTTTATGGGCTTTTCACAGAGATTTCGATGGAATAGTGCATCCCTGAAAATCCTCAAATTTGTTTACAGAAGTTTTTGTGTTCAATGAACACCAGATATTCAAGTGTAACAGTGACACGCGATTCTCTAATACTAATTTGATGGCATTTTGTGGAATCCAATTCAGTGTCTAAAATCTCCATTGATGAAACCTCATTTTTTTTTATTTTTAATTTTACTTTGCTCCATTTAATCAAAACTAGATATAAATCATTGACACAATCTTTGCTCAAGAGAATGTATGATATATAGAGGTAGTGAAGTTTTACGAAAAAGCGTGAAAAAGATCCCTCCCATTCAAGTTACCGGAAGGGCAGGCAGCTCGTCAAATGCTGAGTCCTTCTCCACTGCCAACTCCTCATCAACCGACCACTTCCTTGTCGCCTCCATCTTCCTCGACAGTCTTCTCTTCCACATTGCCAGCAAGTATTTGAGCCTTTCTAGCTTCCTCAACCCAGTCAATCCTTGCAACAAACACCAACAACAGAACCAAGCACCCAACCATCCCAACCAAGAACCCTGCCAGTAGCCCACCCAGCCCAAGCCGGACCTTGAAAGCCAAAACTATACCCAAGGGCAAGGCTAGGAGGTAGAATCCTCCGAGACTGGCATACATGGCCAACCATGGCCTGGCGGTTCCACGGACTATTCCTCCACACACTGCTACCGGAAAATTTACCACTTCCACCACAGCCATTAGCAACATCATGTCCTTCACACCTCTGATTATACCCTTATCATGGCTAAACAAAGGCCCCCACAGTCCTCTGGCTGCTACCATCACCGAGCCACCGATGAAGCCCAAAGCTATACTCACTGCCAAAGACACGCATGCGGACCGGTAAGCCGGCCCAGCCCGGTTCGCACCGAGCTCATTCGATACCCTAACAGAAGCGCAGGTTGCCAATGAGAGCATAACAGAGTAAACCAAGTAATCGAAGTTTAGTACTATGGCCAACACTCCTACTGCCTGTTTTGCATTTGCGAACCGCCCAGTTAGCAAGACAAGAATTTCAAAGCACCACCACTCGAGGCATGTGGTGAGGCAGCAGGGTACGCAGAGCTTGAGCAGCGTGATCCAGTCATGAACACCTTGGTCCCACCACCCTCCTTCCTTCCACCTCCCTCCCTTTCCATTTTCAGCGATCACCGCGTATGAAGCTAGAAAAATCATAACCATGAGGTCAGTTATCCAAACTGCCATTGAAACCCCCTCGAGACCCTTAGCTCTGGAAAGTAACAGATTGATTGGCACGTGAAAAGCCACAGCCAGACAAGAACTGATCATATTAGGCACAGTGATGCTCTGTGAGCTCAAGTAGGCCTTGAGAGGACACAAAAAAGAAGTGATCACCAAATCAGGGATGAGGTAGAGAAGGTATTTCTTTGCGACAATCACTATTTCTCTTTGTTGGCCGAATTGAATGAGGATTGTGTCAACATTGAGCCACAAGAGAGAGATAGGCAGAGTAGTGAGTAGTAACAAAAGGGTAGCCATTAAAAGGGTCTTGTGGAGGAGCTTGAAATTTTTAGCTCCGTAAGCTTGGCCACAAATGGGTTCCATGGCGCCAGAGAGGCCATTCAGGACCGAGAAGCCGGTGACATTGGCAAAGGTGAACGCCAGTGTGCCACCAGCTAGTTGGAGGTCTCCAAGGCGGCCTTGAAAGCCGGTGGTGATGGCGAGCTTGGCGAACCACGTTAAGTTCATGGCCATGAGAGGGAGGGTGATTCCGCGTTGCGTTTTGAGCTCGGAGAGGGTGGTGTGGATGAAGTTGAGAGGCCATTTCTGAGAGGTTTTCTCAACTGGGTTGTTTTCCAAACTCCGTGTTGTTTGAGACATTGTTGGATTGTGGATTGGTTTTGGCTTTGTTTTCTTATTTGAAAGATTAGCAAGTTGAGCACTACTGCCCCATGGCGCTTTATGGGTGTTTGGGAAGTGGTTATTTTAGAGGTTTTTTGGCCTTTTGACTATTTTAATAGGCTATTTTACTTTGTGTTTGGGAAGTTGGGTTAAATTTTTAGATTGATTGTTGTATTGAAAAATGTGTTTGAAATGATGTTTAAAATTGAAATGACAAATTTGCCCCTAACCTTATTTTTTTCAAAATAGATGTACTGGGGCAAAATGGTCATTTAAGGCTCAGCCTACACTGTGTTGGTGACAGTGTAGGCTATCCGTGCGGCCCAGCCACTGCTTTTCTTTTTTTTTTAAAAAAAAAAAAAATCAATGGGTTAGGCAGCTACTGTTGAGGCTAAAAGCTTTTTTAACATTTTGAGGCTAAAATAGCCTGTACTCCCAGTTCCCAAACACCGCCTTTATATCAATCCTATTTTAATTTAATTTAATTTTTTTTTTGCATGAATAACTTTTATTGAAAGGCCATACGTGTTTGGCGGATTAAATTAGATAGGATTATGAATGCGGTGGAATTGAGTGAAAAAATTAGTAAGGTGAGAGTATTAAGTTAGCGATGTAAGATAAAGTGTGTTTATTTGAGGAGTTGTGTGGTGGTGTTAGTTGGTTGGAATTAAATACATGAAATTACGAAAAAGCCTTTATTACATAAAAAGAGATTTTATTGTGTTTGATAAATTGAGTGTAAAATAGACATTTTGTTTCAATTCAAGCGGATTGGATTAACACTCCCACCTCCTCCATGGGAATGCTAATCCTATCCCCAAGTAGGATTGGTACTCCAATGGAGACTCGTAGTCTAATACAACCAAACATGGATTTGGTGGAATCTACGGGATTATTAATCCAATGTCACTACTTAAGAGGCCAAATAAGCATGTTCTGAAGTCTATGAGATAGACAATTCAGATCATCTATATATATTCAAGTTGAGTTCCACAAGAAAAATATGAAGAGAAGCTTATTCCTGTAACGGTTAATCTCTTATACTTTCGATCCTCCCATGAGACATTTTTAAGGGAAAATTGTAAGTTTCTTCACTTCTTTATTTACTATATATTTTTTCATACTGTTTCTCTCTCTTTATTGTATTTTCTAAACTTACCACCCCCACTACTGACCATCCCTTCACCGGTAGATTTAGAAAATACAGTACAAAGAGAAAATTCTGAAAAATATTGAAGAAAATGCAAGAGAGAAAAAATTATGTTTTTTAAAAAATAAAAAATATATTATGTGGTGTCTACATAACAATTTTCCTTAGACAATTTAGAACTAAAGAGTTCCATTATAACTAGATCAAAAAGTACAAAAAAAAATTATTAAAATTGAAAAATTAGAAACCAAAGTAAAATTTGATGTAAAAGTGCTATATTTGAATGCTAATCCTATCCCCAAGTAGGATTGGTACTCCAATGGAGACTCGTAGTCTAATACAACCAAACATGGATTTGGTGGAATCTACGGGATTATTAATCCAATGTCACTACTTAAGAGGCCAAATAAGCATGTTCTGAAGTCTATGAGATAGACAATTCAGATCATCTATATATATTCAAGTTGAGTTCCACAAGAAAAATATGAAGAGAAGCTTATTCCTGTAACGGTTAATCTCTTATACTTTCGATCCTCCCATGAGACATTTTTAAGGGAAAATTGTAAGTTTCTTCACTTCTTTATTTACTATATATTTTTTCATACTGTTTCTCTCTCTTTATTGTATTTTCTAAACTTACCACCCCCACTACTGACCATCCCTTCACCGGTAGATTTAGAAAATACAGTACAAAGAGAAAATTCTGAAAAATATTGAAGAAAATGCAAGAGAGAAAAAATTATGTTTTTTAAAAAATAAAAAATATATTATGTGGTGTCTACATAACAATTTTCCTTAGACAATTTAGAACTAAAGAGTTCCATTATAACTAGATCAAAAAGTACAAAAAAAAATTATTAAAATTGAAAAATTAGAAACCAAAGTAAAATTTGATGTAAAAGTGCTATATTTGAAAAGCTAGTAAAAAGCTAGCTTTTGACTTTTAATTCATTTTGAGTCATATCATCTCTCATATTTTTTACACATAAAAAGATAAAAAAAAAAAAAAAAAAGGTCAAAAAATTAACTTTTAACTAACTTTTCAAATCACCTTAATTTTTCTTAAAAACTTTGCGTTACAAACTCATTTTTTCAATGAATAGCATCAAAATCTCACGTGAATAAGATTGATAACGATTTTGAGTGCATGGGTTTCGTGAAGGAGTTTGTTTTCAAACAGGCACCAAAAGGTTGGCCTTTTGTAACGGCCAATTAAGGAGAGAATGGGTGGAGTTCGCTTTTAGTTTTTGGGTAATTATTTACTAATTTTAGAGTATAGATGCATGATAATCTTTAATATTATAATTGGTGAAAAAAGTGAGTATGTAAGGTATTATATTGAGTGATTAGAAAATATAAAAAGTATATTAAATAATGATTAGTTAAGAAATATGGACACATAATATTCCAAAAATATTGAATAATTTCTCTTAGTTTTATGGTGTTTTATGGTGCGTGATGAGAATGCAAGGTATGATTCAAAAAGTCTCTTTTTTACTTTCTTTTCTAAAATTGACAAGCCTTTTTTTCTTTTTCTTTTTTGAATAAACAAGTGGCGTAGGAGGAATGAATAATAAAAAAACAGATATAATTTGATTGTTGTAATGTTTAAAATATAACATCAATTTCTATAATTAGATTATAATTGAGTATAAAATTTTGATTATATAATTGAGTATGAATGAAAAACTTAATCAAACCGTACGATAAATAATAGAAATAGATTGTCCTTATAACATTGCTTAAAAAGTAAATATGTAACATTGCGACAAAACCAATTAAATCAATTCAGTGGTTATTGTGGGTGTTGATTTTGGACCACACAACCAAACGGGGAACTCAGTTGGAGAGTACTGGTAGAATAGATTAAGCCCAACAATCTGTCACAGAAAGATAAGAGTCTGGTGGTGGTTTGTCCACCCGGGGACATTCTGACGATCAAGTCAGTAATCAATATTTCTCAACTATAGTAAAGAGTACTCAAAACTCACTAGAAAAGAACTTACTGCTCACAGTATGTCACCCATCCTTGAGACCCACGGGAGTGCCCTGTTTTTATAGCCAGCACTGACCTGATCCCTGTAGAAGCCTTGCTTCGTGAAACTCTGACTCAATGCTCATCCTAAACTCTCTTTGAGCCTTACCTTTATCCAGGTTGAGATCCTCTCTTGTTGTAGGACTCTTGACCCTTATCTGCTTATCTCGGATTCCGGCATCTCCTCAGATAACGTCGGCCTAGCCGAGATCATCTCGGCATTTCGATCAAGTCACGTGGCACCTCAGTTGATACTATAGCGACTTCGGCTTTGACTCGACATTTTATTATGTTCCGAACTCGGGTTTCATGGTTGAATGTTATTGTTCATCTTTTATTCCCCTTGTTGCTCCTTGGATTGGCCATTTGGATTGTAGTTGTGTGTTTGGAACATGTTAGTTGCTTGTTTTTCCAAACCTTTGTTGCCCAGAGTTTTGCTCTTCCGCTCGAGTGACCATTTTTACGCTCGAACGGGCTTTGCAAACTCTCAGTATTTTTGCAGACCTGCAAATACTAGAAGAGTGCATTCTACGCTCGAGCGACGTTTCTTACGCTCGAGCGATGTCCTTCGTCTGCAAACTTTTGAAAGTATGTATTTGACGCTCGAGCGTCACTTCTTACGCTTGAGCGGAACATTATGTCTGACGCTCAAGCGGACTGCGTGTATAATAGATTGCGAAGATGACCTTTTTCATCACTTTTTCACTCATCTCTCTCTCTAAAACTCTCCAAAACCCTAGATCTTGAGCTTCTCTTTCTAAAACTCATCTTTTATCTACTATTTCACCTAGATCTATTGGGTTCTTCACCCTAGTGCCTTTGAGAAAAAGGTAGAGCACGTCGTAGACTCTCTTTTCATCCAAACAAAAGTGGGTTTCGGTGTCTTTGGAGTTTCAACATTGCTTTGCTCGTCTTCTCTCTTGAGTTAGGGATTTTCTACACTTTCATATAGTCTTTAGCTTAGTTATTTGTCGTTGTATAATAATGGTGGGATTTGGGAGTAATTTGAACAAACCTAGGGTTTGGATGTGAAATAAAAAGAGGGTTTTTTTTTATGAATGGAAAATAAATGGTTATGGAGTTTGAAAATAAGATTGTATTGTGTCAAAATTGTTGATTTTGGTACTTGGATTGATATTTGAAAATGGAGAGTTTGTCCTAAAATGATTATAATAGTTATTTTTTATATAAATAAATGAAATTGGTGTTGTAAACATGAAATTGGGTGAGTATTGAAATAGATGGTGGAGTTGACTATGTAATACCTCTCACCTTTGAAAATTTTGAATAAATTATCTGTTTTGAGATTGAATATCTGTTTAGAAATAACTGTATTGGTCTATCGGTGGAGGATAGTTATGATTGTTGTAAAAATTGCATGAGGATTAGATAAATTGAAACTAATCTATTATTGATTGTCATTGAATATGACTATGTTTAAATACATTGTATATGTATGATGTTTGGGAGGAGAAAGCAGATGTACTCCATTGTTTGGGAGGAGATAGGGGATGGACTCCATTGAAAATTAAGTTGGCCGAAGTGTCTAGGGTGAAAGTTCCGAAATCTTGTGTATACATCGGTGCCGATCCCACGGACGAAATTTTCGTAAAATGGTAGATTGAAGTGTTTGTGTGGTAATTGTGTTGGTTAGATAACCACTGAGTTGTAGTCTCAGTTAGGTTGTTAAAAGATAATAAAATTGGCTCATGGATTGAAATGAATTGAAGGAAAATGGAATAAGATATGAACATGGTACTTAATGATTATTAAAAATGTGAATGTTTTGTCACAGGCATTGTATTTGCACATTGTGCTTATATTTTTGTTAAACCTCATATATTGTGTTAGATTATTCCTACTAGGCTTTGGCTCACCTTATTTGGGAAAACTATTTTCAGGTGCTGGTAACATGCCTCCGCCAAGGCAATAGCTTGGAGGGACTTTTGGGAAGCAAGATGTGACACACTAAATATTTAATTAATACCACAACCAACCACGATTATTAATAAAAATAAAAATAATCTATAATAGTAAAATAAAAAAATAAATTTTGTGATTGTATGCGATAAAGTATAATTTAATAATAATAATAATAATAATAATAATAATAGAAGTAATAAAATAAATAAGCTATATGTGCTATGTAAATTAATTTGTCATTGCGGTTATCAAATATATGATGAGGAGATTTATTTAGTGGCTAAGTTAATCACTAATTAATATGAGAATATTAGATATAATTAAACAAATTAAGTACCATTAATTACAAGGATTGCGAATCTGCTGAGATGAAAGAGTGGGGGGCCTTCTGGACACCTAGGATTAGGGAAGGGAGGTGAGTCATCACCTTGGGGCATTAGATAAGGATGAGTCATCACTTGAAGTTATGTGTATAAACAGGGAGAGGAGGTGCTGTAAAGTGAACGGAAAAAAAAAAAGAAAAAAAAGAGAAGGAATCAACGAAAAAAAATAAAATAGAGTGCAAGAAAGAGGCCGAAAACCAACGGAAATAGAAAGGAATTAGTAAGACTCAATCTTAAGGAGAGTTATATTATACCTTTAGTCACCATAATATATTTTATTTATGTTTTGACTTACCATAATTTATTTTATATAAGTTATATTAATATTTCAACTACGTAGATTAATTTCTGAACTTTACTTGTTTAAAATGAAACCCATGGATATGTTTGTTTAAGTTTTAGAAAGTATTTGACTATGACCTTATAAACAATTATGTTTTGTAAGTACCACCACGGGAGTTCCACGCCTTGGGGGACTTAAATAACCATTGGCCTCTGTTTGGCCATTTTGTGGTCCTCTGTTTGTCATAGATCCATTGACCTCTGTTCTGACTATCACTTCTGTGACCTCTGTTCTGTTCTGTTTTGTACCATGGTTATGGTTATTTATTTATATAATTTTTGTATTTCAGTTTCTGCAACGTAAATAATTTATTTACCGAATTAAGTTATGTAAATGTTTTGGCTTAACTAATTATGCATGGTTATTTTGTATTCCCTATACTCTTGGCATAATATTTCTCATTCTGCTGCGTGCTTATAGCTATTACCCTTTCAGGTGATGAGATGTAAGGAGGACCCATAACCTCGTGTAGTGGAACCTGTGCAAGAAATTGATACGGATCCGTTAATTTGTTTTTCTTTTCTTTTCTTCCTATCGTTTTTTTCTGATGGCCGGTCGCTGCATAATAAAATAACAAAAGCCTATGGATGTACTATTTTTTTAGTAGAATGAAGTAACTTCTATTTAATTATTTTTATTTCCGATTGCCTCCGCTTGCGCAGTTTAATTTGGTACGATTATAATAAGTTAGTAAGTTGTGATTCTAACCCTAAGCCCCTGGGGTTGGGTTGTGACACAAGAGCTTCTTTATTTTGTTTTTATTTTTTTGTATAGCCAAGAGCTTTAATTGTATTGAGTTAGGCTCACTTTTGTGTAACCAAGTAATAACTTGGAAAGATATAAATCTATAGGGCATTTGACTATATGTTTAGTTTCATTCCTCTCAACATTATAACACATGCTATAAATTCAGGATGAACATTAGTGAATGTTTATTGCATGTGTTAACCTTTGTAAGCGAACTTTGAACTATGATGAATGAATGTATCTTATTTCTCTTATTCTTCCGCTTATGAGTTGTATTTATTGCATAATTTTGGGGGTGTTACAGATACTTCAGCATCACCTTAGCCACGTGCTGTTATTTACAAAATATATCCCTACAACTGTCCCTAGGTTCTATTACCTCGGCAACTTGAGGTGATGGAACCTACATCGTTTTGTTCATATAGTATGTCGGCTAAATTTCACTCTTCTCGTTGAAGGAGATCATGACTCGTCGGCTCATTATAACCAGGACTCAACTGTCCACTTTTCCATGGATCAAGAACCAAGAATCAATTTCTTGAAGCATCTCTACTGAGATCATCTCTCTAGCCGAGGTTATAGCCTCATTATTTCAAAAATTTCAAGAGCTCTAATTGCGCATGAGCTGTCACGTACAATCTTTCAACCGTCTCTTCATCACGTCCCTTTCTCATTAGTTCGTACCTGACACGCGCTTTCAGGCAGTGTCGATTCTGCACACGTTGCCTGACAGGCACGTCGTTTTAGGCATTTCATTATGGTTTGCCGTTTTTTCAAATTTTTAACAAAACTCTTCCTTCTCTTTCCGCCTTTTCATTTTTGCAATTCATAATTTCCCTTGTCTCTCAGACTTTCTCTCTCTAAAGTTTTCCCAAACTGCCATTTTCATACCTTCAAAGCTCTGCACTTACTCCGATTACCTTCTCCAGCAATCTTCTCACCATCTGTTTCTGATCACCTACGTCGTCTGACTCCGGCAAGTACTGTTCCGGCGTCACTTCCTCGGCCCTACTCCAGTAAGTTCTCTATTTTCTTCTTTTCTTCTTTTACTGTCTTGCAAGTATGTCTTTGTTTTGTACAATATCTCTTGTTCATGGATTTGCATTGCATTGTATCTGTAGTTGCTTTTGTATTGCAATTAAATCCACACTTGTATTCATATTATGTTCTTCTTTATTACAAACACATTCTTTCTCTTGGACTCGCTATGTGCTGTTCTTGTTTACCTCTGTGACTATATACATTGTTTGTGGTTCTTGCACACACCTATGCTCTGTTCATAAACTTATAATTCCTTTCATATTCTTGGATTACTGCTTGTTTTCTTGATTCTGAATCATGCTTCCTTGTTCTGTTTTTCTCATTGTGTTTCTAGATTCTTGTCTTTGATTCTTGTTTCTACGTAGACTTAGGTTTGAGATTTTTGATTTAGAACTTTGTTCTCTAGGAAAACTAAAACAAAATCCTTCATTGATCTCCAAAACCTTTACCCTAGTACTCTCTAGGGTTTAGCTGGGGTCCCCAAAAATCTTCAACAAGCCTCTTTTAACAATTGTTTCCAAACCCATTTTCAGCCGAGATAATGGGTATGTTCAGGTGGAAGGTAGATACCCTAAAAAAACTAGAATATTTTAGGCTAGAGTTTTTTATTCCAGCCGATGTTCAGTTGAGGTTGGCTGGGGAGGAGGATTCCATTATGCCTGATGGAGAATTCATGCCCTTTTCTATAGTTGCGTTTATTGAGTGTGGACTTTAGTTTTCCCTAAACATCCTCTTTAGGGAAATCCTCCATTACTATAAGCTTAACCCCATGTAGTTAGCCATCAACTCATATATGGTTATTAATGGCATTATCAAACTGGCTCGTCAAGAAAAAGCTAGGATCACGCTTGCCGACATTCAGTTTTGTTACACCATGTGTTGCTTTAAATCGAACAAGGGCAACATATATTACCTCAAGCCTAGATCCATTGCCTACAAATTTATAGCCGACCTCCCAAATTCAAACAAGGGTGCAGAAGATGACTATTTGATCGTCTTGGGCAACTAGGAGTTTGCACTAGAGAACGATCTTCATCTTTTCCCACTGCACCGAGCAGTCTTTAGGGAAGACGAGGGCAAGGATTTAGTCATCCTGTAATTCCATTTCAAACCTGTAAATTCATTTATTTGTATTAAATGTCTACATCTTGCTTTTGCAGTTTTTCCTCTACCAATGAAGGACTTTCGCCAGACCTTCTTTCCCAGCAAAGATCTAAAAAGACTGCTGGGTTTTTCAATTGAAAAACGAAAAGCTCCGCTTTTACTCAACTACGTTCCCACTTATAAGTCTACACTTCCCGAAGTCTCCAGATGTATCAAATCTTCCTCATCTGCTACAAGTTTGCCAGTTACTTCATCACCTCGGCCTGAGCAAGCCTCTTCTTCTAATCCAGTGGAGCTGTAATAACCCTCACCGCTGATTAACCACTAATTACTGCTAAACTGAGACTGATTACGATAAGTAATTGAATCAACTGAAATACTGAACTGACTGATTGAATGTACTAGTTTAAAAGCATTTCTATCTGTTTGACTGTGAAATTATCTGTCTATGTTTTATGCTTTAAACTGCAAACTGGAGGCCTTATCGGCTGCCGAATCCGAAATTGATTGATGTTTTGTGCTAATTAGAATTAATGTGATTTTATGGTGTATTTATTTGAAATGTGATTTGGTATGATTTAATTAGATTAAAATAAGCTAAATCCTACAAGTTGCATTATTTACAATTTTGCCCTATTAGTGGACCACTACACCAAACATTTTGAGGCTTGTTTTATTTCATCTTGTGTATCATTTTGTTCATTCTTCTTGAGCCAAACCGAATTAGAGAGAGTGAGAGAGTGAGGAAGCTTGAGTTCATGAGTTTTGGCTTGGAGACTCGAAGGATTTAAAGATAATTGCAAAAATTGAGCTTCTACACTTGAATACAAGACCTAAGGTAGAGAATTCAACCTATCATTGATGTATTTGTGTATTGTCTTGCATGAGCCATGAGAAATTAGAGATTCTAGACAAGAGTTAGTTCATAATGTTGAATTGTAGCATAAATCATGCATGTATGTTGCCATTCTTGAGTTTTGAAGTTATTGTTCATGAAATTGTACATGCATGTTCATATTTTTACAATAGATCATGAATTCACCATGTTCTTGAGGAAATAGACTCTTTTGAACAAGTATTTGAAGCTTTGGAGTTACTTAAATTCATGCATGTGCATGTTCATCACGTTCTTGAATTTTGAGTTGAAGTTTGTGTTTAATTGACTCACCTTTGGGCTTTGATTTCTCAAATTGAGCTTTGAATCATGTAATACTATGAGTTTACAAGTGTTTTCCAGAAAATTAGCCCAAGATGATCGAATTTGGTGCATTGAAACTTGGTTTTGAGCTTGAGGTTCAAATCTGGAATTTCTAGAATTTGGACTCACGCTCGAGCGGGGAAAGTGGCGCTTGAGCGTGAAATTCGTGCTCCCAGCACTTTGCATTGTTTTACAGTACGCTCGAGCGGAAGATTGGGTGCTCGAGCGGGGTCTTGTGTCACACGCTCGAGTGGGTGTCGAGCGCCCATCGAGCGTGATTTTCACACATCTAGTACTTTTGCCATGTTTTACAGTATGCTCGAGCGTGGGAAGTGACGCTCGAGCGGGGAACCTTTGTCTGCATGTCCGCTCGAGCGTAGAAAGCCACGCTCGAGTGTGACCCCTGTTTTTTGAAAATTTAGAAAATGTTTTTAAAGTGCATCTTTGCATCCTCATTCCATTCTAGGCATTCTTAGGCCTAGTTTAAGGCATCTTAATGAGGATATTGATGTAGAACCACACCAAGGCAAATTAGGGATTAAGTTATTATTTCCCAACTGTGTAGCTTAGTGTGTGTTCATTCTGTAACTGTGTAGGGTTGGCATCTGGAGACACGTACTAGCTTATCTGTAGCCCAGAACTCTGTGAGTAACAACTGTGTAAAGATATGTTCAAATATGAATATCTTCTGAATGGTTAAACTGTACTGTTTCTGAATTGATACTGTTAACTGAATGAATGTTTGTCCTCTATTCTGAACTGTATTGTGGCATCCATAGCGACTATTGTTACTGTTACTGCTACTGTTACAGAGATCTCTGTTAGTTCCTATCTTGGAACTTCTGTTTACTGTTATGATGGCCATCATTGACTGTTCGGTCTTTCAAGACCTACTGTTTACTGTACTGTTCTGTTAATGGATGTACCACATATGACTGTTATGACTAAATGACTGATATACTGAATCAATTGACTGTTTTCAATACTGAAAGGACATTCATTCTTAACCTCTTTACGCATTATGTTATTCACTGGGCTTTACCTCACTGCTTATATATATGTAGGTGTTCAGGCACCGGACCGCTGCTAGGGGCGTCAAGCTAAGCACTGTTTTGTCAAGCCAACCTTTGTGCCTCACCTCGAGGTTCCAGTACTGCTCAAGCCAAGGCTATGGGGTGTTTTAGATTCCCCATTTTTGTTTGTGTCCTGTATAGACTGAGTGAGACTTGTATTGTACTGAATGTTTCTGTGTACGTTGTAAATGCTGTTCTGTTTCCGAATGTGTATATATATGAAAGGTCTTTTTGCATACAGACAGTCACAGCTCATTGGACATTGTTTAATTACTGTTTTGGCTTCCGCCATGCCCCTATACTCTGTAATACTGTCTTACTGTTAAGCAGGCCTTCAGTAATCACGGATTACTAGCCAGTTACGGTGCTAAACCCATAGGAGCGGGTTTGGGTCGTGACAGCTACCCGCTACTTCTGCCCCTTAACTTATTCCACCCTTTTAGCGTCGACGCCAGTATCGAGCTCTACTGAACGCTCCTACTGGTAGAACCCAAAGTTGCAAATGATGAGATTTTGAAGAATCGGCACATGACCAAGCAAACCCTCCAATTGCCTTGCCAGCAATCCATTTTGGCACCAGAGTCATTGTTACTGCAACAACCGACGAGATAGGCCGCAGCAAAGCCGTTGTGGAGGACCTCCTGGCCGACTTGCCAGCAGTGGTTACTGTTCAATCTTCTCCATCAGAGTCTTAACCCAAGCCAAAACCAATGAGGGTGAAAAGGGATAAGGCAAAGGCCCCAGCTAACCAAGTAGATATCGAAGACATCGTGCCGATCTCAAAACTTGTCGAGATCGAGAAGAGCTTTTCTACTGCAGAGAAAAGGCCTGCCAAGGCCAAGTCGTCCGACACTTCTCGATCGAAGAAGCCAAGGTCCGAGGCTGCTGCAAGCCCAGCTGCTTTCAAAGTTCATGAGCCATGAGCCCCTGCGATCATGGTTAGGGACCGACCAATGAAGGCAGGTGATAGTGCCCTCGAAAGCATTGAGGTCGGCACCACTCTCTCCACAGTCGTGCTACTTCCAATTGATCTCAATCGCATGGCCGATAGCAGTAAATATGAAAATTTCGCATTGATGATGCAGCATTCAGTTCTTATAAGTACCCGACACTTGTATCGTTTTTGTTTTCCTACAAATACTCAACACTTTGAAATTTTACTAATTTGCTTATGTCACGACCCAAACCCGCCCCTATAGGTTTAGCGTCGTAACCGGCCAGTAATCTTTGGATTACCGAAGGCCTCTGAACTGATTAACAAAATTAAGGGACTAGCGGAAGCAAATACATAAATATAGTCGTCCAATGAGCTGTGCTGACTTATATGAAATAGAGATTTTAAAACTTTATTTACATAACCAAAAATCATTTTCACATTATACCCACACACTTAGCTATAACATCTTAAGTACAGCCAACAAAAACGAAACGAGTCTTATATACAGAAACAATAGAGCTTAAAACATGTGACACTTCAGGAACCTCCATGTGAAACCCTGTATTTTTATATAATAAAAATAATATATATTTTCTTAAATAATTATTCACAATATTTTGAATTTAATAGTCTGTATATTTTTATACTGAACATTTATTCAAAATAAAATAAAATAAAATATTTTTTTGACTTTATATTATTACTTAATATTAATTTCTGAACCTTATGATATTTTTATTATATTTTTCTCTATATTTTTTTGTAATCAAATTACACTGAAAATTAATATTTTATATACTAAAACCCAATCCAAAAAAAAAAAAAAAAAAAACCATGGGCTTGCTTCCCATGTTTTCTCACCTCCCACCTTCCACGAGCAATCATTTTCTAGATAAAAAGAAAATGTGGTGGACATACAGATGCTATATACACCAACTGTTCCATTTCCTTTTATCCATTCTTTTTAATTTCTATGTTCTTTTACTCTTCCTCATTTTGCCCATAAATTGAGCCTAAGTTTTCCTCACCTCTCTGCACTTCCAGTTTCATCTCTCTCGGTTCCCTCTCTTTCCCTCCACCTCTCATTCTCAAAACTCTCTTTCTCCTTCTTTATCTATGTTTTTCCTCCTCCCCCCGACCTCCATAGCCATGACCTCAACCCATACTATCACCATCCGAACCACTAACCCGCGAACTTTACCACCGTTGGCGCACCGTCGGACCGCCACCACCACCACCACCTATTTCCATTATCATCTAGAACCACCGTTCACAAAGTGCTGTAGGTGAAGAAAGAGAAGAAGAAGGAAGATGGAGGAGAAAGAAACAAAGTTAGAGAAGTTTATTTTGAATTTTAAAAGTTGGTTTTCAGTTTACTTTCGACATGCCAAAACCATCCATTTCGGGAAGAAGTGAGAAAAATAGGTCATGTAAGATGAAGTACGAAGTAAGTTAAAGAGATTGGCGCAAAGAATGAAGTAAAACCGTTAAGAATTAAGAAAGTTATGGAGTCCGAAAGATGGTTCGAAAAAAATGTCCGAGACGGTAGGAAAATAATCTTATTTTTCGTCAAATTTTGGAGATCCGACGGCATGCAAAAAGAGACGGAACGAGGCGTGTGAGTAGTGAACCAAAAATTAGGCCGTGAGGTGAATCCAATGACAGAAAAAAAAAAGATAAAACAGAGTTACGATGAAGAAGATACAAGTATTTGAACTGGTGACATTGAAACTAAATTTCTGGGTTTCTCTGTCGTGCATGCTGTGGCTGTTGGAGAAGATGAACTAAATTTTATCCAGTGTTTCTCGGCTCATGGTGCTACGGTGCATCCTAGCACATTTAGGTTAATCGAGTGTTCCTATGACTTTAGGGTTGACCACCCTTAGGTTTTTCGACGTGTAGAATCCATTTTTGGGGTTAGATCTTGCAAATTCTGAGTCTAAGATGATGATCGACAACTAAAAGTTCTAAGAGAATCCAATAGAAGATCAACGGTGAGATCGCGTCCGATTAATGTGAAATTTCAGCAAGACGATCATGGAGCCAGGACGGTCATATCTTACGATCAGAATCATAAATCAAATTCGGACGATAAATCATTAGCAACCTAACATAGTAAGAAAACACTCTCAATCTTCTCATTTTTTTTTTATTTGAAATTTTCAGATTATATACATATGATAAATTGTCTAAACTTGTAGATATGATTTTATTTTATAATTATATAAAATTTTATGATGGTATATTAAATATTGGTAGTCTAAAAATCATGATAATATTGTGGAATTTGGACTTGCATGTGTAGTTTATGCCATTAAAAAGATTATTGAATATGTTATTTGGCCCTTTAAATCTACCAGAAAGTTGTATGAATTTTTAGACAATTTTATACACAAAATTTGAAGATGATTTCTTCTACAAAGTGGTTGATAATGATGTCTAGTTCATCCACAAAATTTTTCAACAATTATTGAGTTTTATACGAATTTATAAATATTTTTAACCAAATCTAGAGCCATAGGCAGATTTTATTACATGTTTGAAAAATCATTAAAAATTTTATATTAAACCAAATCTGATAATTTCTAAGTAAAAAATGAAATTTGAGAAGTCTAGTTTCATAATAAATTTTTAGATCATGGAATTGATTTATAAATTTAAGTATGGAATTAATTTAAGAAAATGTGATAAATCTGTGTCATAAATACTCTTGGAATTTTTAAGAATTATTTATAATTTATTTTTGGAAAATGCTTTCTGAAAAATGACCTAAACATATTTATTGAATATTCTGTACATTTTCACGAATTTTAGAGCTGTATAAATAATTTATTTATAATTTTTATTACCTAAGGTATAACCTGAAAATTTCTGGACAGATTCAAGACCATCACTTCAATTATTTATTTGGATAAAAATCAGTTATTGTGCTGGTCTAATTCATCAAATATTGTAAATTAGTAATCCATGTATGAGTGTATTGTGGTTTATTTAATATTGTGCTAGTTTAACCTTATAGATTAAAAGTCTATGCATGTGTGTAATTATGATTTATTTATTTATTTATTTTTGGTATCTACATTATTATTTCATACCATAGTTTAAATAAATTGTTTATTTAAATTTTGTACAATCATTTATTATTGTGTGACATGTGTAATATTTTATGTTCGGATTTTAATGAGTTGGTATAACATTATTGGTAATTAAATTTTGAATTATTGTGAATATCTCAACGAGTAAAGAGACACGAAATTTAACCAATGATACATTAAAATGTAAAAGTGATGGGGTGAGCCCGGTCTAGAATCTTGCGCAAGTGAGTTGCAAACCCTAACATGGCACGGAAAGGTATTTTGGCTCTTATCGGTGTGGGCGATATAAGGTTGGTGGTGCGGGTGTCACAACATAGACCGTTCCCTTGGGGCAAACCGTGATGTCACGACTCGGGTATGTAACCCTGGTGCGTGGGCATCATTGGTAGTTACTGTAAGTAACATTTGAATATTTGACCAAGGGGGAGTCAGAATTGCCCGTGGTCATTGCTTAGCAGTTGAATGGAAATAGTGCTCCGCGGGGAGTTACTTAAACTTATCTGATAAACTAAATCTATGAGAATTTAAAAAGAAAAGTGGGCATTTTCCTTATAATGAAATGCTGCCTCTGTTTGTCATTATTTATTTATTTATTTATTATCTATTGTTATTATTTCAACTGATGGCATTCCTGTTATGCTTATTAAATGCTACCTGTTATTTTGTTACTACGCATTATTCATAAATTGTGAGTATTATTATCGAGGTGGGTATTTCGGGTTATAGTAACTTATTGAGCTCGTCGCTCATTGGCATCCTCGTTGCCCTAGCATTTCATACCAGGCACCGAAGAAACCGAAGGAAACACCAAGGTGTTGGAAGGCAACATTCAGCCCTGATTAGCTTAAAGCGTGCCAAAGTTCCATGAACTATTTTTCTGAGTTTTCTAGTTTTTCTCTAGTTTTTTATTTATTTATTTGTGTACTAAGACGAAGTTTTAAGTTTGACTGAAGTTGTAATTTAAGAACTTTTAGTTTTGGTGTTGTTAATTAATGGATGATGGTAAATTTGGTGGCAACATTGATGAAGATTCTTAATTAAGAAAATTGATTTTAAGTTTTAAACCTTATTATGATGTCCCCAAATTTTGGGGCGTCACACTCCATGTGAGGCACAATGGTTGGCTGACAACAAGACATAGATCCAGACAAAAGTCTTCAGGCCTGATCTCCAAAACGCTCACTTATACATATATATATATATATATATGTATACACACAGTGAGCTAAAACCCAGTGAATAACTTCAATGTAAAGAGGTTAGTGAACGAATTCCGAACAGTTCATAATCATAAAACAGATCATAACATAATCATCCTCATATCCGAACATAATAATGGTACATCCCATAGAACACATCACATATCGTCTTCCGACTAGAGTAATCGGTTCCGGATACCGATTAAACACATATCACCAGAATGAAGTGGCTATCGAGATCTCGTAATCACATATATGTCATGGACCCGCATTAACATGCCGTCTCCCATGACTTGGGACTATCTATGGATGCCATAATAGATTTCAACATAGGACATTCCTTCACATAAACAAATATCATTTCAGAAATCATACCTTATCAAATTATATTTGGAACATAATTCATATGAACATATCTTTACAATAATATTACTCACAGTGGGCTTCCAGAAACGATTGGTCAGTCTTCGAGTCTTGACCTACAAACATAAATGTACATAGCACAAAACATGTCTCATTATTACTCATTCATATGGCCATACATGGCTTAGCTTTCTTGCTTTAACTTCATATTCATTGCATGTCACATAGCTTGTTCATAGAGAACCACATACTCGGATTCGACACATAATTTCCAATTCACTTACGTATGTTGTTTCTTAGCTTATTAATCCTTAATGGCTCATAAATCATGCCTAAGAATGCCCACAAAGAGATGGGAGTGAAGATATGTACTTAAAACATCTTTTGAAAACATGCTGAAAATAAGCTGGTGGCTAGAGCCAGTTTTTCGTGGCTAGAGCCAGCTGAAGGCAAAAACTGAGCTTGCTCGAGCCACCACTCCTTCGCTCTAGCCAGCTTTTGCAGAGTTCAAAATACTGGGAGCTCGTAATGTTGGCTCGAGCCACCACTTCTTCGCTCGAGCCAGCTGTGAATTTTTGGGCACCAAACTTAACAAAAATGGCTTTCAAATAACTTTCAAAACTTGGGGTCTTGCATGATTTGATCAAACACATAAAATAGCTTTAGAAAACTTCAATACAAGACCCTTAAAACATCTTTTATTCAAAAACTCATCAATTCTTGAAAGATTTGAATCAAAACTCCTTCATGCAAGATTTTTCAACTCTTTTCATGGTTTTTCATAACATGCAAATGGTGATCAACAAACCCATAAATTTATAAAACAATGGACATGATTCAAACTCACATGCATGCAAAGACTTTAAAACTCAAACTCAAAATGATAAAATCAAAGCTGATCTACCATGAATACACATGAAAGTAATCTACATGTTCGAAGACCCATTTCTTGCACTCTCATGAAAGTAGCTTAAAACTTGATGAAATCATGATGCATGGAGGAATAGCTACAGAAATTAGACATAGAATCCTTACCAAAGGCTTTAATTTCATAAATGTCAGATGAATTTTCCTAGTTTTCTTCTTCTTCTTCAAACTTTTGAGCTCTCTCTCACTAAAGCCAAACTCTATCTCTCTCTCTCTCTCTCTCTCTTTTTCTCTCTCTTAAGCTTGAACTCTCTCAACACAAAGAACCAAATAAGCAAAGGAATGATACAAACACTCTCTCACTCAACTGAATATACACAACACACACTCACTTCTTGAGCACAATACACGTGCACACATATGCAAAACTCCAACACACACACAAGGGTTTTAATCCTTACTCTCAACACCATCACATGCCTCAGCACATCATACACTTAATCACATCTTGGATCATGGATAGGATTAGATTAGGTACCAATCATGCATCATTTTAATCAAATACAAGTAGTCTTAATTAACCAAGGTTAGCACATGACTCAATTAATCCAAAATAGTTCCAATTAAGGCTCAATTTAATCACATGCGATTTTACTGAACCGAATCAATTTTTAACAAAACTTCTCATATGGTTCCAAATATGCTAGTTAGTCAATCCATGAACTCAAATTCGGTTTTTGAAAGCATTTAGGCTAACAATTTCAGATTCAAAGTAAAAATCATGACAAATAATTTTCAAATCAGATAGATATGCACAAATTACTACACAGCACATATCACAATTAATAATAACACATAATTCCATTCTAAACACTTAGTTAGCATTCTTAATTACGAATTTGTAGTTATTTACGAATCGGGGTCGCTACAGCTTGTTTCTTTGTAGGCCATCCAGCACGCCCATTCTTTTGCCACGAAAGCCAAGGTTGGTACACAAGACCCAGCAAGCTGCTGGCTTCCTCTCCTCTCTAAACAACGCCGAGGCCAAGATTAAAGTTTTGTTGGATCAGGCCAAGGCAGCTAGATGAGCCCAAAACCAGGTCGAGGAAAAAGCTGAGGCGGCCGAGGCTATGGCTGAGGTATTCAAGTCCAAGATTAAGGATGTCGAGGCCAAAACTGCCGAGGCCAAGGCAAAGCTCCAAAAAGCCCTAGCTACAAAAGAGGCCGAGATCAAGGCGGCCAACAAGAAAGCTTTCTCAAAGGGGCAGCTCGCTGTCCATAATGCATATAAAGAACAAGTTAACCAAGCTTGTAACTGAGGATTTTATCTCGGCTGGACTGTAGCCCTCAACAAATTATATGTCCCCATGGACTCCGACCTCCGAGATATTAGCAAACTCTAAGTGCCTTTCCCTCCAACTCCCAAAGAGTCAGACGGTGAGGCTGACGAGAAGGAAACCGATGCAGAGGATGCCGAAGAAGATAAGGAGGTTGTTGTTGGGGCCAAGTCTCCAACATTGAATGATCAAGTCCTGGACTTGACTTATGATGAGGATGAAGACTTGATTTCCAAGGGCGCCTCTCCCAAACAAACAACTTCTGAGGCTGAGGTCCAGGCAGCCAAGAAGAGCTTGGACCAGACCTTGCTGGAAATTGACGACAAGGTAACGGCGGAGAAGGAAGCCACATTACTAACTGAGGTTGACACAATGCCAACAGTCGAGGTTGAGCAATCTGAGATCAATGCCTATGTTACCAGCACTTAGGATTTTTTTCTTTACTTTGAACTTTGCTTTTGAACAGTTGTAATCTTTTGTTTGAATAATATTGGCCTTATATTTGGCCAATATGCCCCTTTTGTCTTTGTAAATGAACAAATTCTCTTTGAACGCATGCCTTCATTTCTTTTGAATGTTCTCTTCATTTAGTGCTTTCCTTTTCTTGCATGTTTCCATACTTAGAATATTATTAAAATTTCTTCCAAGTACATCCTTACTGTGTAATCATTTCGGGTTAGAGTACCTCGGATATAAACCTTGACTGTTTGGCTCGGCCAACTAACACTTAAAAATATTTCGAAATATTTTTATAAGTGTTGTTTCTTAAAACTTATTCAATCAAGTGTTGCTTCTTTACTTCCACTTTCTGTCTTCTATCAAGACTTCACCCTTCCAATCTTTCCAAGCTTGACAACCTGGTTGGTCTTTCCTTATTACCTCGGCTAACTTCAACTTGTAAATTGTTCTGAAATTTCAACAAGTGTCAAGCCCATTCTAACTTGTAAATTTTTTAAAAAATTTCAATAAGTGCCAAGCTCTCAAGTTTATTTATCATTCCTGCTCTCTGCCTCCCTAATGTGAACCTAAGTTCCACTTAAGTTCACATTATGCATTTATGGCCTTTCGCCCAAGTCAGATTTAAACAAAGACTAGTCGACGTGTTCGACCTTGGTTTCTCTGTTAATTTAACTAAAGCGAACTTAGTTCCATTTTGAGTTTAACTCTGCCGACATGGCAAGTCTAGGTTAATTCAATTTAGTTCAACTCTATTATATGCAAGTATAATTCAACTCTACCATATAATAAGTCTAAGTTACTCGTCATGTTTCATTCAGAAACATCGCCAACTTAGTTCAACTCTATTATATGCAAGTATAATTCAACTCTGCCATATAATAAGTCTAAGTTATTCATCATATTTCAATCGGAAACATCGTCATAGGACTGGTCAGTCCTATCGCACAAATTTCAAATTCATAAAAATCAAACTAGCACTTTATTATTACTTCGGCTAATAAAATCATGACATAAACTTCAAAAATCAAAAGACTAATGATAAAAAACTTCAAATTGCAAGTGTTTCAGGGTCTTGGCAAGTCCTTGCCATTATTGTCCTCAAGTCGATATGCCCCAATGCCGGCAATCAAGATGATTCTATAAGGCCCCTCCCAATTTAGGCCAAGTTTTCCCTCATTGAGATTCTTCTTGTTGCCGACAACTTTCCTCAGGACGAGGTCCCCAACCTTAAACTCTCTTGGGTTGACCTTCTTGTTGTAAGCCCTAGCAAGTTATTGCTGGTATGCCCCCAGCCGAATTACTGCTCTCTCTCTCTTCTCTCCTCCAACAGGTTCAGATCTCGGGTTAGGAATGCCTCATTAGTCTCCTTTTCAACTCCCTGGGTTCTGATTCCAGGGATGCCGACTTCTAGTGGGATAATTGCTTCAGTGCCATAAGCCATGACAAAAGGAGACTCCCTAGTTGATCTTCTCGGCATAATCTGATATGCTTAGAGCACATTGGGCAACTCTTCCACCCACTTCCCTTTTGCTGCTTCCAACCTCTTATTGATCCCATCCAAGATAGTCTTATTGTATGCTGCTGCTTGACCATTGCTCTGAGGGAAACTTGGAGTAGAGTAGTAGTTCTTGATTTTGTACTTTTCACAGAAGTTTTTGATTAGCTTACTGTTAAATTATGTGCTATTGTGTGCTATTATCTGCTATTATTGCCCATGGGATCCCAAATTTGGTGATAATGTTCTTCGATATGAAGTTCTTCACATCAATAGCTCGAATCTTCGCAAGGGGTTCAACCTCTACCCACTTCGTGAAGTAGTCAGTTACTACCAGCAGAAACTTCCTTTCCCAGTTGCTTGGGACAGTTGCTCAACAAGATCCATGCCCACTGGGCAAATAGCCAAGGGCTGGATACTGGGTTCAAATATGTTTCTAGTTGATGTATCGAAGGTGCAAACCTTTGACACTTCTCACACTTTCTAACATAGGCTTCAATATCCTTCTGCATGTAGGGCCACCAGTACCCCTGAGTGATGGCTTTATGAGCAAGTGATCTACCCCCAGTATGGCTTCCACGGATTCCTTCATGAATCTCATACAGAAAGTTCTCAACCTGGGAATGATGTACACATTTCAAAAAGGGTCCAGTGAAGGATCTCCTGTAGAGATGGCCATCTGTTGTTAGGCTGAACCTGGCCGACTTCAATCTAGTCTTGTGTGCCTCTTTTCGGTCGTCTGGGAGCTTGCGATCCCTGAGGAACATCACTATTGCATCCATCCAACTTTGACCTATCTCCACACACATTGCCTCATATTCTGTTATTAAAGGTTCCACACTTGGTCTTGTCAAGTAATCAATCATGATTGTCCTTGGCTCCCCCGATTTTATTACACTAGCCAAGTTGGCCAAAGCGTCGACGTGATTGTTGTCATCTCGGCTAACTTGCTGTAGCCGGTAATCTTGGAACAAGTAAAGCAATCTGACAACCTCTTTAACATAGGCTATCATTCGTTCATCTCGGGCTGCATACTCGCTCGTTGCCTAATTCACAATAAGTTGGGAGTCACAGAAGACTACCACCTCATCGGCCTTCATTACTGCTGCCAACTTCAACCCTAGAATTAGTGCCTCATACTTTGCTTCATTGTTTGAGGCCTTGAATCCCAAACAAATAGACTGCTCTATCATTCGCCCATCTGGCGATACTAACACTACTCCTACCCCTGCTCCCTAATGGTTTGAACTTCTATCAACAAATAGGCGGAAGAAGTCACCGATGTAGATGTCGCAAGGCTTGGTTTCTCTTCTTTCTTCTGTTTTGCTAGAGTGGGGTTCTTGGGCCCTAGTTGGGTTTCTTTCTGCTCCCCTGGGCATCCCAAACTACAACTCATCGGAGTCCGACGCGGGATGGCACTAGGGGTGAACTCAGCTACAAAGTCGGCCAGAACCTGGCCCTTAATTACTGTTCTGGGCCTAAACTCCAAGTCATATTGGCCTAACACTACTACTCATTTGGCTACCCTACCTATAAGATCTCCTTGTTGCAATAGGGATTTCAAAGGATATTGAGTCAGTACCACAATCTTGTAGGCTTGGGAGTAGTGATTCAGTTTTTTTGAAGCCATCACCAGGGCTAATGTCAATTTCTCCAGGGGTAAGTACCTGGTCTCTGCACTTGCTAGGGTTTTACTCACATAGTATACTGCCCTTTATTCTCCCTTCTCTTCCCTGATTACCACTGCACTTACTGCGTGCTTTGAAATTGCCAAGTATAAGAATAATTCTTCTGCAGGTACTGGATTTGACAGAATTGGAGCTGTTGTCAGGTACTTTTTTAAGTTGGCTAAGGCAACTTCGCACTCTTCCATCCACAAAAAATCTGTAGCCTTCCTTAACAAACTAAAAAATGGTTTACACTTATCAGAACTTTGGCTAATAAACTTGTTTAGGGCTGCCGCCTTGCCGGTCAAAATCTGGACCTACTTAGCTGACGTCAGGCTCTTTAAGTTAAGAATGGCCTTGATTTGATCTAGGCTTGCCTCAATGTCCCTTCTAGTAACCAATTATCCCAAGAACTTACCAAACCTAACTCCAAATGCGCATTTCGAAGCATTGAGTCAGAGCCGATATGTTCTCAGGATATCAAAAACTTCCTTCAAGTCGGCCAGATGATTCCCAAGTTCTTTGGTCTTCACGACCATGTCATCAATGTATACTTCTACTATTTTGCCAATCAGATGTCTAAACATCTTGGTCACCAACCTCTGATAGGTTGCTCCTGCATTTTTTGACCCAAAAGATATCACTCTATAGCAATACAGCCATTTTGGGGTGATAAATGCAGTCTTCTCCTCGTCAAGGGGATACATTGCTATCTGGTGGTATCTCCTGTAAGCATCCAAGAAGTTTATCCTCCCATGCCTTGAAGTAGTATTCACCAACTGATCAATTTTAGGCAAAGGGAAGCTGTCTTTAGGACAAGCCTTATTCAGGCTGGTGAAGTCCACTCAGACCCTCTACTTTCCATTTTTCTTTTTCATAACTACTGTTTTGGATAGCCAGGTTAGGTAGTTCACCTCCCGAATAGCCTTGGCTTCCAACAGCTTGTCCACTTCCTCCTCTACTACCTTCACATGAATCATGTCGGCCTCTTTGCCCGCTGAATGACAGGTTTAGCCAACTTGTCTACATTAAGCATATGGCATGTGACCTCGGGGTCAATGTTTGGCATTTCATATGGTGTCTATGAAAATACTTCTATGTTGACCAGTAAAAAAGCCTCTAACTCCCTTTCCTCCTCCTCGGCCAAGCTTGAGCTACGAAGAAAGAAGCGCTTTTCATCCTCTTCTTGGACCATAATTTTCTTTAAGGCTTCCTCGTCCTTCTCGGCCGGTTCTTTGCTGACATCATCTAGGACTTCCATGTCCTCATCCTCGATTTCCACTTTTTTCGCCTCTCGCACATTATAGTTGGATTTCATTGCTACCATAGAGCAATTCTTCGCCTGTACTTGATCCCCTCTGACTTCCTCAATCCCCTATTCAGTTGGAAATCATAACAACTAGTGTAGTGTTAAGGGAACAGCCCTCATTGCGTGCAACCATAGTTTTCCCAATATAGCATTGTAAGGGGAGGGGGTATCAATTACCGTAAATTCTGTGCTAACATTCTTGGTACTTGCCTGCACCTCCAAATTTAGTGCTCCTAGAGGCTATGTCGGTGTTCTATTGAACCTGACCATTGGGCTGTCCGACTGCTTTAAATCATCTCGGTGAAGGCCAAGCTCCTTGTAACATCTGACATATATGATGTCACAAGAGTTATCTTGGTCGATCAGAATATGCCTTACTTGGCATTCTCCAAACTTAAGGGTCACTACCAAAGCATCGTTGTGTGGATGCTGCACCATGTCTAGATCCGCCTAAGTAAAGGACACCATTAGTCCCTGGTACTCGTTTGTCCTGGGCCTCTTTTGCTGGACCTGATACACATGCTGTACGTGCCTTACCTTTTGGGTCTCTCTTCGCATATCATTCTCATTAACCTTTGAATGAATCACATTGATCACCCCGAGGTTCTGCTTGCTGTGGTTGTGGTGGTGATGGTGCTGCTAGTGCCAGGGGAAGCCTTGCATGCTCTTCCTTCGTTCTGACCTCATCTACTAGGTCCCTCAAGTGACCCTGTTTGACCAAGTCTTCCAAGTGTATCTTCAAGGTTCTGCACCCCTGAGTCAGGTGTCCATCTTCGTTGTGGTAACCATAGTGCTTCCCAAGGCTCCTTCCCATGAACGCACCAGAAATTTTCTCTGGCGCTCTATAATACGGCTAGTTCCTGATCCTTTCTAGAACTTTATAAACCGGGATCTGGAACATAGTGGTGACTACTTGTGCAGCCCTCAGCCTTATTTCCTACTTGTTAAAACCAGTATTACCTCAGCCTTGCTTCGACGAGCCATTTCTCTTCTCCTGCTTCGGCGCCTTCATTCTCGGCTTATCCTCTTCTGCTCTGGTATATTTCTCGATCCGTGCCATGAGCTCTTCCATACTCTTTGGTAGAGTTTTTTCTAGCGACTTCCAAAGTGGGCATTCATCCTCCAGACTGTTCTTAAAAGACACGACCACCAACTCCTGGTTGCATCCCGGTATTCGGTTGAACATCTTATAATACCTTTTGGCATAAGCCTTGAAGCTTTCACCCTCGCTAATTTTTAGAGCCATCGGGAAGTTTACCCTTAGTAGCTGCAACTTGTTTATCACAAAGCTGGCCACAAACATCTCGGCCAAGCCTTCCCAACTCTTCACAGTTCCTTTCAGTAACTTGTGAAACCAATCCGATGCGATTTCCCTAAAGGGTGAGGGGAACACCTTGCACAGTAGCTGTTCATTCCCGGTATACAAAGCCATTGAATTCAGATATAAGCCGACGTGAAAGTTCAGATCGGATTTACCGTCATAAATCTGGAACCTCGGCATATGGAACCTTTTTGGGGCCTCAAACCTATCCAACTCCACTAAGAACGACGTTCTTGGTTTGACGAGGGATGTGACCTCAGCATTTTGCCGCTTCTTCTGGAGGTAGTCCCTCAAATCCTCCTTAGTCCGACTAGGAGCTCGGCTATCAACAGATTTCAGTCTTTTTGGTGCGTTGCTCCCGGTGTCGTTATGTGTCCTCTTGGACTTCTCTTTATTCATTATATCAAAACACAGGCCCTTCCCCTGGATATGCCAAGGTTCTTTGACATAAGTTCCCCTGGTGCGAGGCGTCCTCTGCGAGTCACCTTTGATCGACTCTCCTCGCCCGACATCCCCTAAAGGCTGATGTGAGGGCTCATTTTCCTTGCCAAGCTGTGGGACTGCTGGGATTGTTTTATGCCTCCCCTTTCTGGGCATCAGTCTTGGCCCCTGGCATCAGCGTGTCTTACAACGGAAATAATGGTTTCAGACGTTGTTCTGCATCATGAAGTTGACAACCGACTGTAGATTTGCTAACTTGTTGGCCATTCCCTTCATCTCGCCGTCCCTCCTCAGGCATCTATCCTTCCATACCTGGAGGTCGCTTTCGTTGTAATACTCATCTCATCCTAATTTCTTCGGGGCGTCTCCCTCTTTGCTGACGTCTTTATCCTCGGGATTTTGATCCCGTGCTCCTTCATTATGATTTTGTTCCTAGATGTTAAGATCGGCATGTTTATTACTCCCGCCTGGGACATCATCCCCGATTTTTTCTCCCTTCCCGTTGTTGGCCATCTATTCTCTCCCTAAGATTCCACAGACGATGCCAAATTGTGGGTGTTAATTTTTGACCATATAACCAAACGAAGAATCAGCTGGAGAGTATCGATAGAATAGATTAAGCCCAACAACCTGTTATAAAAAGATAAGAGTCTAGCGGTGGTTCGTTTACCCGGGGGCATTCCGACGATCAAGTCAGTAATCAATATCTCTCAAAGATAGCAAAGAGTACTCAAAACTCATTAGAAAAGAACTTACTGCTCACAGTATATCACCCATCCCTGAGACCCACGGGGGAGCCCTGCTTTTATAGCCAGCACTGACCTGATTCCTGTAGAAGCCTTACTTCGTGGGACTCTGACTCAATGTTCATCCTGGACCCTCAGCTAGACAGAGATAAACTCTTTTTGAGCCTTTCCTTTATCTAGGTTGAGATCCTCTCCTGTTCTAGGACTCTTGTTGTTTATCCACTTATCCACTTATCTCGGATTTCAACATCTCCTCAGATAACCTCGGCGTAGCCGATATCATCTCGACATTTCGACCAAGCCACGTAGCACCTCGGTTGATACTTCGGCATCACCTTATCCACGTGTTGTTACTCACAAAATATGTCCCCGCAGTTATATAGATGACCACAAACAAATTTTGATATACAAATATAATCATCATATTATTATTAATTGCAAAAAGTGGACCATAATGCTGTGTGAAATTATTATCTACAATTATGTTGACCAATACCAAACAAAAAATGTGACGTAAAAGGTCAAAAATTGAACAATTTGATTTCACTATTTGCATAAAAAGTGCCGTTATTGTTTTTGTGAAGTGAGGATAAAATGATTTTTAACCATCTAATCTCAAAATATATAGTTTTTAGTTTCCTAGTTTAGGCTTGTTGGTGCGACTAGGCATATTACACTGCCTTATCCTGGTGCCTATTTTGTAACCTTTGTTTTCTTTATTAATAAATCTATTTTCTTTGTTAAAAAGAAAAAAGAAAAAAAAGGAGCCTACATTGGCCAATTCCAATAATAACAAGATTGTACAATAAAGTATAATTGTCCACTTTAACCACAATTTTAATATTAAAATTGATAATTTAATCTCTACAGTCTAATAGTGTGAATTTATTAAGTTGTGTGTAATTATATCGGTTAATGCAATAAAAAATGGGATATACAAGACAAAAACCAAACAATTTACAGAGTGAAATAAAATTCTTCACTCTAATCGCAATTTTAACACAAAATGTTCCTTTAATCCCAACAATAAATCTAATAGCGTGAAATTATTAAGTTGAATGCAATTACATTGACCAATGCAATAAAAATGATATTTTAAAAGGTTAAAAATCCAAACAGTTAGATCTAAACATCGTGAAAACAAAGAATAAGCGCATGTTCTTCTCCTCAAAAAAGAAGAAACGGGTGTCCTCGAATCTAATTTCTAATACACATACCTATGTGGACTTTAGAACCATTATCCCAAAACTAAATTAAACAGATCATCTGAATAGGACCCTGATAGACCCCATGAGTTGAACTAAACCGTCCAGTTTACTTTAGTGGATTGAACAAAATGTTGATCATTTTAAATTTTTTCATATTTTATTTTACTTTAATGAAACTATAAAGCGTATAATTAACAGAAATATTTCAGATTGAAAATTAAGTCAAGAGGGTAAATATGGATGGAAATGAGTAGAAGAAAAAGCATATCAAATCATGTCCATGGTTTTTGTCTCACCATATTTGGTAAGAATTATCACAAATAATTGATGCAAAAAATCAGACTAATTGAGTATTGATTACCACAAGATCATATCATATTTATCTTAAAACGATAGTAATTCTATGCTCAAAATCATATTGGTTATTTAATTTTTAAAGACAAATGTAATTCGATCATATCATTACTAATATTAGATCAATTTATTTTTTTTAAATGGAAGATCTACTCAGCACACTTACAAAGGGAGCCGTTCAGATTATCGAGGTGAAGCTAGAACCCTCCAACTACACCCTCTAGTTCGATTAACATACTGAAAAGAAGCCTGATCATTTTTCTACGAGGTGACATTTATTGTAGAAAAAATATGGGTAAGAGAGACACTCAGAGATCCACCATAATACAATTTTTTTTTCAGGCACTTTATATTCCACTTGTTCCCCATTTATATAGCATCATATCAATCCCCCCATACCGTATAGTCAGTGTTACCTATTTTATGATCCTCTATGATTGAGGCTTTCTTTGAGCTAGCAAGTCAATTTATTAATTTAAAATAAGTCTATGCACCCAGAAAATATGAGACACATAATGCATAGATGTGTGACAATATTCGCAACTACAAATGAGAACATTTTATTCACAACTATTTTAAAGTCAAGTTATTTGAAAATGCTTTCCAAAATTTTCCTCTACAATGTTACTTTTAAAATTTTTCTTAATCTTCTTCCAACAAACTTGAGATCTTTGTCCCCCTCAACCAAAATCCTGGCTCCCCAACTGCCACAGAGTATACTTTCTGCTAAAGATGTGTAAGATTGAAGGATAGGAATCATGAAAAGTTAACATAATCTAAAATTGCAGAAAAACTATTTTATAATGCAAGAATATTACTAAGATTCAAACTAAGATAGATAGAATACCAACGTACTAAGAATAGATTAGATAGAATATATGTAGAGATATTATAAATGTCTATGATTCAATCTAAGATAGATAGAATATGAATGTACCAAGAATAGATATTATACTGCATAACCTAGATGAAGTTAAAATTTGTCTACACCAATAAAATTACAAACAAAAATTAATCAGAGTTAAGTTCAGTAAGACAACTTTGATGAATCAATATGCACCATATGTGGACACCAAAGATCAATTTTTTTTCTTTTTTTTTTTTTTTTTTTTTTTTTTTTTTTTTTTTTCTTACAACAAAAAGTAGAGGCACTTGCCTTAGACATCCCCACTTTTCCAATGGAAAATGATGGGTAGACTCCATTCTGCATGATGTCACAGTGGCACTAAGTGGTGAGTGTTGGTGATAATGGAGAGGTGCCTTTTGAGGATCCATAACCAGTCCAAAAACAAGGTGCTTTAGCTAATCAACAATCAGTCCAACTCCTTAAACAATCATTTAATTTACAGTGCAATGTTGTGATCAGGACACATTTCTCAGATAGACCTCCAGTAACAGTAGTCTCGTGCATTGAGTTATCTTTTTTTCACATGTTGTGATCACCTTCTCCCTCCACCATCTCAATTTGCTGCATTATTGTATGCAAGGTGCTATTGACTGAAAATTTTACCCATCTCAATAATAATGAGAATTTTATGATAAGAGGCAGTGAATTATTGCAATAAGTCACAAGAAAGGACAGGGCCTAGCTTCAGAGATAGCCCAAGAAGGCCATTTCATGACCAATTGATCCCAATTACTTAACTGAAACAAAATACTCACAACCTACCAGTTTTCAATATACAACAAATGGCATATTTATTCGATATATAAGATCATTCAATGCAGTTTACAGGTTAACAAAGAATAATAATAATAATAAAGAAATGACTGACAGATTCATATCAAATCTCCTAATCATTAGTTACCACTTCCATAATTACAAAGTAGCAAGTTTCTTAAAGGCCCATATCAGATATTGTTACCTAAATTCTGAAGCCACGCTTTTATGTTGACAGCCCCAAGTTTTCACCTTTGCGACAAGCAATGGGCTTCAGGTCCATCCAAAGCTCCATAGAATATTAATCACTGCAAAATTCATTATTAGTAGCACTTTGTCTAATCATATTTGAAAAAACTCCTTGGTTCCTTCCAAAGATAGGACACTTGAGAAAGTTGAAAGTTCAATACACAACTCAGTCAACACTTGAATGATCACTTCCCTTCTTTTTGGGCCAAAAAAATGATTTTTTTTTTTTTGCAGGCATTGATTAACTGCATGGATAAACAGACACATTTGGCTGCTTCTGTACCACCAACAGATCATGCATAAGCCCAGAATAAAAGCACACACAAGAACATTTTTGAAGCGAAGGCCAACTGATGTACTAAGGCAACAAGTACTAAATAGGCACGGTACCGACTTCCCTCTATGTATCATGCACACACGCGCGCACACAGTTTTGCATAGTTAGGAGATGACGAGAATGTTCACCAAGTCCCAAGTCAGAGGAACTGCTTTGTCTATTAGGAACTTTATCACCCACATAATCATTGCAAATTTGCAAGGTGAGAAGCTACTAAACAGAGCCATACCACTTGCCCCTAAGACAATCATGTCAAGCTCTCTCGCTTTTCTTTATCACAATCATTTGTACAGATATATCCATTTAACTATAATACTGTATCATCATTTGTAGAGAAGGAGTGGTGAGAGAATTGGATTGATGGTGACTAGGATTTCATGAAGGCAGTTGGTAGTGGTATCTAAATAGGGTATGACAATAAGGAAGAAGTTATCATGGATTTTTTTTCTCATCTTTGATTCTGAGAATGATGGGCTTGTATGTATTGGCCACGTAATTGCAAAGTGTGTTAACTGGCCCGTGTAATGATATAGAGCATACTCTATATCAATGCTGCCTCATGATGAAAGGGGTTGACAAGGATGGTGAATCATATACTATGAAAGATTCAAATGAGTAATGACAGCATTCAGAGATTGAAGGTGAATCGAGATGGTGGGAAAGAAAACATAAATATAAAACTACCAAAACAGAAAGATGGGTGTTTGGTGATTGCAGGCTAAACAAATGTCCAAATTCATCTATCAAAACAGAAAGATTGGGGAAGTTCACAAATCAAACATGACAACAGAAATTTAGTGCATACAAACGAACAAATACAATCACAGGTTCCTTTTTTAAGATCCACCAACGCCTAAATTACTAAAATTGGATGAGTACTGTGTAAAAATGGATTTTAAAGCTGAAAATTCACTGTGTGAATTGTTGATTTTATGATGAACACAATCAGGCATGGCCAACAGCCAATACAGTCCTTCCATGTTAGCATAAAATTACAATGCAAAGTCATTGGATGTATATCAGTCCAAAGCATGAACTTTGAAAATTTTGGTTTGGGCTTTTACATGTGTATACATGTATAATCAAATAAGGGACAAACAACATTGACTTCAAAATAGGCTTCCCAAATCCATCGTTCATCACCAACACAAAAAATAATTGGATCTTTATGCAATCAGGGGTTTAACTAAACTAATTTATTTTTCTACGAGTGCATGCAAGGGTAAATTACACTTTTCGCCAACTAGCTTTCATTCAAATTTGATTTTGGTCCCTAAACTTCTAATTGTAAAAACTAAATCCTCAAATTTCAACCCTTGTTTTTGCCCTCCAACTTTCACTCAAATTTTATACGGTGGGAATGACAAGAGAACTACATTAAAACTCAGGTAGAAGTCTAAAAACTTAATTGTTGTAATTAAAATGTGAGTGACCAAAAGTAAAATTCAGGAGAAAGTTTGACAATGAAAGGTGTAATTTACATTAATAGAAAATAGTTTTCTTATACTCTTCCCAAACAAGAAATAACTAATATTCAAGCTCAAATTTCGAAGACAGTGTATTCTTTAGAAAACAGACATATAATTCAATGCACACACAATGAACCAAAAAAAAAAAAAACTTAACTGACAATATTAATACACACAAAACACACATTATATTCAAAATAAAGTAAAATAAAAGGATTAATTTCATTTTTATCCCGTAAACTGTCACTATTTTTTCTATTTCCTATTTAGTCCCTAAAGTTTCTAATTTCTATTCATGTGGTCTAACTAGAGACGATTGTATAAATCAAGTTTAAACTTAATTTGATGGACAAAAAGATAATTTATAATTTTGTCAACTTATAGCATACAATTAAACACCCATTAAATTGGTTGTGGAGGTGTAGTCTATTCAAAATAATAAGAAAAGTAAGTGTTTTGTTGTATGCTTTAAGTTCTTCAAATTATGAAGTAACTTTTTTTCATTAAATTAGGTTTCAACTGTTATTGATTTGTACAATCTCCCTAACTACGTGAACAAAAATTAAAAAGTTCAGAGACTAAAGACAAAATTGATAGTTTAAGAAGAAAAAAAAGAAAATAAAATAAAAAGGAAGTAATAATTAGGGGATAAAAGTGTAATTAACGCAAAATAAAAAATCAAGCAATCTGATAATCATGGGAAATTCTATTTTCACACACCTAATTAGTTCAAGGCACATACTTAATGAAATATTAATTTAACGACAATCATATCGTAAATAAAAATGACCATAATAGACATATAGTAACACTCATAATATTATATCATAATATTATATGAAAAAATTCTCTGTACACATCTTTTAAAAACAAAAAATTCTCAATGTTAAAATAATTAAACCCTAATTTTTTCATTGTTGTCACTTTGCTTATTACACACTACACTCCTTTATCATTTGCAAAGCAATACTCTTAAAATATCTCTCATATCGCTTTAATTGTCCCTTTCCATGTTTCATTAAATTTGGATTAGAAAAACATGCTTATTACAATATCAAAGTTTTTTTTTTTTTGAAAAAATAGTATCAAATTGGTTCACTTGTCCTATAAAATTAAACAGAGTCTCTCACTATCAAATTGGTTCAAATTGGTCTATCAAATTTTAATGCCTCCTCAAATGTTTTCATTTTAATGTCTCTCAACGACTTCGAATGCTTTCATTTTTCAATGCCTCCTTAAAAGTTCCAAATGGTAACGATTCTCCATAGTACCGATGTTAATGGGGAAAAAAAAATGAAGATCAGTATTGACATTGAGATTAAATTGGGTTATAACCAATCACAAGCAAAAATTCAAAATTTCTATATATTGTTTCATACCTCTATGTAAACCAATTTGACAGACCATGTTGTATTAGACCTCTCAAGAACCTTCTCGGCCAAGCAATACAGTTCCACACAGTGAATGTGTAGTTTTTCACTATGTAAACATAAAAATCCTAAAACCAAAAGACCGAACAAAAGCTATAGACCCAAAAAAAAAAAACAACAACAACAACAAAAAGTGTGGAAAAAAGGGTTGAGTGGTGTGTACAATGATTATGAGTGAAGGGTATAATTGTAACTAAATTGAGAAAATTAATTAATAATCAAATTAATAAGTGTGTGTACTGAAAAAAAATGTGTACTGAGATAATTAAGTATGTGGAAATAGAATTTCCCAATAATCATCCAACACATGCCCATCACTTGTACATTTACAACATATACTGTCACGCCCCAAACCCGTCCCTAAAAGTTCGGGCATGACCTATGCAGACATGGGCGCTAAACCTGGAATACATAATATGGGGGGGGCCTGAACGGAAGCACTTAAGTTTATAGAATAACATAAAATCATATCCATCGAGCTATCACTACTATATCAGGATCGCAAACATTACAACAAGAAAATAGTATACAGAAACATGCATCGGAGTATCGGTTATATACACACATATACAGATCCAGCCTCGAGATCGGGCATATAGCAAAACATTATTGACATCTCAACCTGTATCAGGCAATTAGAATACAAGCTAAAGCTTGACAAAAGATTACAAAAACAAATGGGGTGGCTCTACCTAAGTGCCTGAACATAAGGGCTTGACAAAAGACAGGTGAGCTTCAGGAGTTAAGACTAGCTCCCGGGTTGATTACCTACAGAAATAGACAAAATGCGAAGTGAGTGAAACTTAGTGAATAATAGTACCTATATAGTTCAATGCGTAATTTAAATCATAAATCATAATCATGTGTATGTGACTGTCGAGTTCATAAGGTTAACCCAGTGCTGCGTTACTTTCAGAACGGCCATCGGCCCCGATAATATAGAACGGCCATCGGCCCAGGAATAACAGAACGGCCATCGGCCCAGAAATAACAGATCGGCCATCGGCCCAGAAATAACAGAATGACTATCGGCCCAGAAATAACAGATCGGTCATCGGCCCAGAAATAACAGAACGGCCATCAGTCTAGAAATAGTAGAGCGGCCATTGGCCCAGAATGATCCATATGCACATATATTCTTTCAACGTTTCCATTCACATCATTTTTCAATCATTATACATGTCAAGATAGTGACTTGCGGAAATCAAAACGTTAATAGCCATAGGCATTAACGATAATTAAATGTACTACTACTCACAGTGTTGTGGCGGGACGCTACTTCCTCCCGGAGTGTGCCCTACACACAGAACTCACCAATTAGTTCAACTTTCTTTTAAATTCACACTGCATTCGTTAACTTCCAGTAAATAAAGGAACACTGTAAAAATTTCAAATATTAATTTCACACATCCCAGAGGGTCAAACAGGCCAAATGAAGCATTTCATGTTTTTCAACTTGGGCCGCACGTGCGGCTGTGAGCCCCGAACGTGCGGCAAATCCTCCCGCACGTGCGGCAGTGATGCCCCGCACGTGCCTTTTAGACAGTGTTCAAGCCCAAAATTTGCCCCATTTGCCGCACGTGCGGCGATTTTGCCAAAAACCTATCCGAAATTCTCCAAAAATCTAATTCTTTGGTGACTTCAATAAGGTCCAAAATAGATCCTTTAATGCATAAAATATGGTCTAAACATCATGTAATTTAGGAGACACAACATGTGGACATATGATTCCATAGTCAAACATGAATCTTGTACAAAGTATTACAAACATATATTCATTCTTGCTCCTTACATTTCATGAGCATAACACAAACATGAAGAATTTTATACAATAAGATCATCCAAGTCCATAATTGAGCATGATCATGCATAGATAAGGGATATGATGAAATTTAACTCTAAATCAATCTAACATCAACACATCTTCTCAATTAAATCCATACACATCCCATACCAAAGAAAATTCTACTCATACTCAAGAAATTCCTATCCAAAACAAGAGATGAGGTAATTAAGGTGAAATCCACATACCTTGAGCTTAGGTCTCTTACTTCCTAACCTTCTTGATGCTCTTCTTCCCCTACTTCTCAACCCTTCTCTACTCTAATCTTTTCTCACAGGAGATATATGAAATGAAGCCTCTTAGTCAACATATTTGAGGAGCATGCTACATAGATATCTATATATATATAATGTGAATAAGACAAAAATCAATCGTTTAACCATCCCCAAATTGAAATTTCACCAAAATGCTTAATATTACCTAAAAATTATACTGATCTCAAATATAACATCAATTTCGGATTATCATGCCTCTAAGGCTCCCAATTTCTGTTCTAAACGTTTTAAATGTAACAGATGCTTTTCTTATCCAACAGATATAATCACAAAATTTTTCATTAGGCATTTTCATGCACAAAATAAAAGACTTAAACATGTCAGAAGCACATGCGAGGGTCGGGTTATTACACTCTCTCCCCCCTTAAATAAGTTTGGTCCCTCAAACTTGTTTTACCTCAATACGAAAACAGATGCGGATATTGGTGTTGCATATCCTCCTCTTTTTCCCAAGTTGCTTCGGTTCCGTAATGTTCTTGCCACTCGACTTTTACCATTGGAATATCTCGATTTCGTAATTGCTTCACTTGTCGGTCCAGAATTCGAATTGGTTTCTCTTCATAAGTTAACTTGTCATCTAGCACAATTTGGTGATAATCTATCACATGTGACGGGTCCGGAAGGTATCCTCGGAGCATAGAAACATGGAACACGTTATGGACTTGGCTCATACTTGGCGGGAATGCAACTCGGTAAGCGACCGGACCCACTCTTTCCAGAATTTAGAAGGGACCAACATATCAGGGAGTTAACTTACCCCTTTTCCCAAATCGCTGATGTCCTTTCATTGGGTGACTTTCACGAACACATGACTATCCACTTCAAATTCCAAATTCCTTCGCCGGTTATCTGCATAACTTTTCTGTCTACTTTGCGTAGTTTTTAATCTTTCCCGAATAATTCGAACCTTTTCAGTTGTTAACTGCACAATTTCAGGCCCTAGCAATGATCTATCTCCCACTTCGACCCAACACACAGGGGAACGACACGGTCTCCCATATAGAGCTTCATAAGGTGCCATCTCAATACTCGAATGGTAACTATTGTTGTATGTGAATTCTACCAATGGTAGATGGGTTTTCCAACTTTCCTGAAAATCCAGCACACACATTCGGAGCATATCTTCTAGAGTTTGTATCGTTCTCTCGGACTGACCGTCGGTCTGAGGGTGAAAAGCTGTGCTAAATTTGAGTTTTGTACCCATAGCTTCTTGCAGACTTTGCCAGAATCTTGAAACAAATTTTGGATCCCTATCCGACACAATTGAGACCGGAACACCATGGAGCCTGACAATTTCATTCACATAAAGTACTGCGAGTTTATCTGCATTATACTGAGTCTTCACTAGGAGGAAGTGAGCAGACTTAGTTAATCGGTCCACAATCACCCATACAGAATTCATACCCCGAGGAGTCCGTGGTAATCCCACAACAAAATCCATAGTCAAATGTTCCCACTTCCATTCCGGGATTGAAAGGGGTTGCAACAGTCCCGCTGGATTTTGATGTTCTACCTTTACTTGCTGGCACTGTAGACACTTAGAAACGAATTCTGCGATCTCTTTTTTCATACCTGGCCACCAAAAGTTTTGTTTCAAATCTCGGTATATTTTGGTGCTTCCCGGATGCATCGCAAACCTCGAGGCATATTCCTCCATTAGTTTCCGTTTAAGTTCCAACACATTGGGGACACATATCCTGTTTTGAAACTTGAGTACCGAATCCACCAAACTGAACCCCGGTTTTGGTTTTGTCTCCAACTCATCACATACTTTTCGTAGGGCTTCATTTTCTATTTGATGTAGCTTCATCTCTTCAAGTAAAGTTGGTTGAGCCATCACTGCTGCCACTATGGCTTCCTGTTCATGCACCACAAGATCTATCTTCATTTTATCTAATTCACTCCTCAACTCCTTTTGTTCCGTAAATAGGTTTGTCAAATTTCCCACATTCTTTCGACTAAGCGCGTCTGCAACTGTGTTGGCTTTACCGGGATGATAATGAATCTGTAAATCATAATCTTTAATTAGCTCTAACCAACGCCGTTGCCGCATATTCAACTCTTTCTGAGTAAAAAGGTACTTGAGACTTTTGTGATCGGTATAAACTTCGCAAGTAGTGCCATACAGATAATGCCGCCATATCTTCAAAGCAAAAACTACTGCTGCTAGCTCAAGATCGTGTGGGGGATAATTCTTCTCATGGGGTTTCAGCTGTCAAGAAGCATAAGCGATAACTCTTCCATGTTGCATAAGTACACAACCAAGTCCTTTATGCGAAGCATCACTGTAGATTACAAACCCGTCGGTGCCGGATGGTAAGGCCAAAACTGGTGCTGTGGTCAACTTTGTTTTCAACTCCTGGAAGGCAACCTCCCGCTCTTCTGACCATTCAAATGTCACTCCCTTTCGAGTCAATTGTGTAAGCGGCACAGCGATTTTGGAAAAATCTTGAACAAACCTCCTGTAATAGCCGGCTAATCCCATAAAACTACGCACCTCAGTCACATTGGTAGGAGTTGGCCAATTCACAATCGCCTCAATTTTGTGTGGATCCACAGAGACTCCATCCTTTGTTATTACATGCCCTAGAAATGCTACCTCATGTAGCCAGAATTCACATTTCTTTAGTTTTGCGTAGAGTTTCTTTTCTCGGAGGGTTTGAAGAATTAAACGAAGATGATTCTCGTGAGCTTCTGCATTCTCTGAGTAAATGAGGATATCATCAATAAAGACCACCACAAACTCGTCCAGATAAGGCTTAAAGACACAGTTCATCAGATCCATAAATGCTGCTGGCGCGTTAGTGACTCCAAAGGGCATAACCAGAAATTCATAATGGCCGTATAGAGTCCGAAAAGCTATTTTCTCAACATCATCAGCTTTAACTTTCAGTTGATGGTATCCAGACCGTAAATTACCTGTGCCCCTTGTAACTGGTCAAATAAATCATCGATCCGAGGTAAGGGGTACTTGTTTTTGATTGTTACTTTATTGAGCTCCCTATAGTCAATACATAGCCGAAGTGTTCAATCATTCTTTTTCACAAACAGAACTGGCGCACCCCAATGAGACACACTTGGACGGATGAATCCTTTATCAAGCAAATCCTGTAACTGAATCTTTAATTCTTTCATTTCAACTGGTGACATTCTATACGGAGTCTTCGAAATAGATTGAGTTCCCGGCGCCACTTCAATTGTAAACTCAATCTCACGGTCTATTAACTGCCCTGGCAATTCTTCTGGAAAAACATCCGAAAATTCACGAACGACTGGAATCAGATCAGTATTTCCATTCATCACTTGCCCTTCCAAAACACTGCATAAAAACCCCTGGCACCCTTTCTAAATTAGTTTGCACGCCTTTGCTGCAGAAATCAAATATGGCGAAGAAGTCACTTCCTGTCCCTGAAAAATAGATTCTGGTTGTCCCGGAGGGTGGAAACTGATTTGCTTGTTCAGACAGTCTATAGTTGCACCATATTCACTCAACCAGTCCATGCCTAGAATAACGTCAAAATAGGTCAAGTCAAGAGGTAACAGATTGGCATATACCCGGATATCCCCAAATTGGAGTTCACAAGCAAAGTACACAGAAGCACAGATCATAGAGTCTCCCAAAGGTGAAGACACACATAACACATATGACAAATTTTCCTTAGATTTATCTAAATTTTGTGCAAATAATTTTAACACAAAAGAATGAGTAGAGCCAGAATCAAACAGTACATGAGCAGAATAACCATGAACCATAAATGTACCTGACACCACTGTCGCAGTATTCTGCACATCCCCCGGAACCAGTGCAAATACTCTACCTTGCCTCGTAGTGTCTTTGTTGTTAGCAGGTTTTGCAACTGACTTAGTGTTGGAATTTGGTGCATACCCTACTGAACTTGTAACAGCTTTGTTATTATTTTGTTGCTTCCCTTGAGGGCAATCCCTTATCAGATGACTCGTTTTGCCACATCGAAAACATGCTCTGGATAGTCAGTGACAAACCCCACGGTGCCTCCTTCCACATTTTGAACACACAGAGGCTGAATCTTGAGTAGAAGCGGTTGTGCTGGAGGTTCCTGAATTTTGCTTCTTATTTGGCAGAGTAGTTGTGCCCTTTACCCATTGAGTATTCTGCCTCTTCCCTTTCCACTCAGAGATTCGGTTCTGAGTAACGAGGTTTCCTTCTGCTATAACAGCCATCTCCAACACAGCGACATAAGTGGGTAACCTTAACATGTTGACCTTGTCCAGTATAACACTCCGTAACCCCCCTTCAAATTTGCGCGCCTTCTTGTAATCTGTGTCTACCATATGAGGTGCAAACCTTGCTAGTTCTGCAAATTGGGCTTCATATTCAACAACAGTCTTGTTCCCTTGTCGAAGAGTCTCAAATTCGGTCACCTTTTTGTCTCGTATGCTTTGGGGAAAGTACTTATCATAAAATAACTCCAAGAATCTGTCCCATGCTAATCCCGGATATATAGCTCTCGTAAGCATCCACCATCTCCGTGCCTCGTCCTCAAGAGTGAAAGCAACCAGTTGCACCTTTTGGGCTTCGGTGCAAGGGAAAACTTCGAATAATTTTTCTATGCCCAACACCCATGCCTTGGCTTTCATCGGTTCTATCCCCCCTTTGAATGACGGCGGTTTCATCTTTTTAAACTCCTTCGTAAGGGTAATAGTTCGGTCCTCAGCATGAACATCTTGTACTACAGGTGGAGGTACCGCTGGTGGTGGCGGTTGTGGTTGTTGCTGTTGTTGCCGTTGGGTTTTTGCCATTTCCATAATCATTCTTTCCATTCTATCCAACCTTGCAGAAGTGGCATCTTCTGGGTCTTCTGCTCTGGTTCTCACCATAATCTACACAACAATCAATTATATACCATGGACATAATTCAAAAATGTTAGCATTAACAGAGTACGCTTAACGTTGCTATCGATCTTTCATGTACTTCCTTGATATCATGCATGATGCCTAAATATTTTCTAGACATCCTAGAGCTCAATGGATCCGTGTGTGAGATAGCAACTTGTGCTCTGATACCACTTGTCACGTCCCAAACCCGCCCCTAAAAGTTCGGGCATGACCTATGCAGACATGGGCGCTAAACCTGGTATACATAATATTAGGGGAGGGCCTGAACGGAAGCACTTAAGTTTATAGAATAACATAAAATCATATCCATCGAGCTATCACTACTATATCAGGACCGCAAACATCACAACAAGAAAATAGTATACAGAAACATGCATCGGAGTATCGGTTATATACACACATATATAGATCCAGCCTCGAGATCGGGCATATAGCAAAACATTATTGACATCTCAACCTTTATCAGGCAATTAGAATACAAGCTAAAGCTTGACAAAAGATTACAAAAACAAATGGGGTGGCTCCACCTAAGTGCCTGAACGTAAGGGTTTGACAAAAGACAGATGAGCTTCAGGAGTTAAGACTGGCTCCCGGGTTGATTACCTACAGAAACAGACAAAATGCGGAGTGAGCGAAACTTAGTGAATAATAGTACCTATATAGTTCAACGCGTAATTTAAATCATAAATCACAATCATGTGTATGTGACTGTCGAGTTCATAAGGTTAACCCAGTGCTGCGTTACTTTCAGAACGGCCATCGGCCCCGATAATACAGAACGGCCATCGGCCCAGGAATAACAGAACGGTCATCAGCTCAGAAATAACAGAACGGCCATCGGCCCAGAAATAACAGATCGGCCATCGGCCTAGAAATAACAGAACGGCCATCGGCCCAGAAATAACAGAGCAGCCATCGGCCCAAAATGATCCATATGCACATATATTCTTTCAACGTTTCCATTCACATCATTTTTCAATCATTATACATGTCAAGATAGTGACTTGCGGAAATCAAAACGTTAATAGCCATAGGCATTAACGATAATTAAATGTACTACTGCTCACAGTGTTGTGGCGGGACGCTACTTCCTCCCGGAGTGTGCCCTACACACATAGAACTCACCAATTAGTTCAACTTTCTTTTAAATTCACACTGCATTCGTTAACTTCCAGTAAATAAAGGAACACTGTAAAAATTTCAAATATTAATTTCACACATCCTAGAGGGTCAAACAGGCCAAATGGAGCATTCCATGTTTTCAACTTGGGCTGCACGTGCGGCTGTGAGCCCCACACGTGCGGCAAATCCTTCCGCACGTACGGCAGTGATGCCCCGTACGTACCTTTTAGACAGTGTTCAAGCCCAAAATTTGCCCCATTTGCTGCACGTGTGGCAGTGACTCTCGCACGTGCGGCGATTCTACCAAAAACCTATCCGAAATTCTCCAAAAATCTAATTCTTTGGCGACTTCAATAAGGTCCAAAATAGATCCTTTAATGCATAAAATATGGTCTAAACATCATGTAATTTAGGAGACACAACATGTGGACATATGATTCCATAGTCAAACATGAATCTTGTACAAAGTATTACAAACATATATTCATTCTTGCTCCTTACATTTCATGAGCATAACACAAACATGAAGAATTTTATACAATAAGATCATCCAAGTCCATAATTGAGCATGATCATGCATAGATAAGGGATAGGATGAAATTTAACTCTAAATCAATCTAACATCAACACATCTTCTCAATTAAATCCATACACATCCCATACCAAAGAAAATTCTACTCATACTCAAGAAATTCCTATCCAAAACAAGAGAGGAGGTAATTAAGGTGAAATCCACATACCTTGAGCTTAGGTCTCTTACTTCCTGACCTTCTTGATGCTCTTCTTCCCCTACTTCTCAACCCTTCTCTACTCTAATCTTTTCTCACAGGAGATATATGAAATGAAGCCTCTTAGTCAACATATTTGAGGAGCATGCTACATAGATATCTATATATATATATAATGTGAATAAGACAAAAATCAATCGTTTAACCATCCCCAAATTGAAATTTCACCAAAATGCTTAATATTACCTAAAAATTATATTGATCTCAAATATAACATCAATTTCGGATTATCATGCCTCTAAGGCTCCCAATTTCTGTTCTAAACGTTTTAAATGTAACAGATGCTTTTCTTATCCAACAGATATAATCACAAAATTTTTCATTAAGCATTTTCATGCACAAAATAAGAGACTTAAACATGTCAGAAGCACATGCGAGGGTCGGTTATTACATGTACATTGTGCGAAAACACATTCAAACCCTTAAAATCATCTAAGAAATCAAAGCCAAAAATAAGATATATTTACATATATACACGAACATGTATATAAACAACGTTCTTGATGAAGAGGTATGCTCTGTGCCTTAATTTTCGTGGGATGAAAGAGAGCTTGAAATTGGCGCCACTGAAAATACCGCTTATTTGGGCCAGGATCAGTAGAGGCCCCTTCAAAGAGAAGATCATCTAAAATTGGCTAAGTGTCAGTTTTTTTTTATAATTATTATATTTTGTAAGAATAGTTACGAATTAGTTATATTGATCAGATTTATTTACTTATAATTTTTACTCATTTTCTGATTTATCAATATTTCCAAAAAAATATTGGAACAAAATAAGAATTTTAAGATTTATCGGTACAATAAAAAAGTGTATTTAAGTCTATCACATAGAATTGGCCATAAATTATCTTTATTTTATTATCATTTTTATATTTTTTAACAATTGGTAGAAAAATAGGAGAAGGAAACATTGGATCACATACCGATAGTAGTAAAACTCGAAATCAAGTATCACACGTATGAAAGGAAAACATTTTATCCATGGGCCAATCCTTTGGTCGCGAGCTTAAAACAAATTTTTTTTTTTCATCTATGATTCATATACTTTTTTTTTTCCCCTGCTTCTTTTGATATTTCCCCTAATAAAACAGTTTTATTTTTCAAAAATTAGAAATTCAAAGTACAACCATGAAAAACAATGGTAGGATGTTTGGTTTTCAAAGTTGACCCTAAAAAATTCAAAAGGAAAAAAAAAATCAAGAATAGCATTGGAATACTTCAAAAAAATCGAAGTTTTTTGTTTTCGGTATTTTTTTTTATTTTTACTCAATTTTTTTTAATATTCTAATCATTTTTTTTAATTTTTAGATACACTTAATATAAATACACTTAAAAAGTATATATTTGTGAATTTTTTTTTTAGAAAATTCACTTAATACCAAAAATATAAAAAAAAGAAAAGAAAAAGAAAGACAATTCAGTACATTTTTTTTTATTCTTGTGTATTTATTGATTTTTTAAAATATTTTTTTTACAAATATTTTATTTTTTAGATACATCTAAGTAATGTGCATTTAAAAAAATAAAAAAATTGTCAAAAATTTAAAAATATTTATTAAAAATAAAAAAGTATGAAAAACAAAAAATTTAATTTAAAAAAAATTAAATTCAAAAAATTGAAACTAAACGCATTGATTATTATTATTATTATTATTATTATTTTTTTTTTTTGAATTTCAATTCCAAACAATCATTACATTACCCATTTAGCTACAATATTATCACAACATCAGCTGACAATTTTTTGGATCTCATCTTAACTATTGCTTAATTTATAGTCATTCAGATGAGAAAAACATAAATAATAAAAAATTGTTTGACAGTAACTGCCAAAATGATATTTCTAATGTGAGTACACAAAATTCAAATCGGTAGTTTCAAATTAATGCCACCAAAATTTAAAATTGGCTATGAATGAGATTTAGCTGAATATATATATATATATAATTAATTAAAAGGGAGCATCCAAACAGACTATCCACCAGAAAAAAATATGCTTGTTTTTATTTATTATAAAAATAAAAAATAAAATATTTATTTTGTTTTAAATAACTATTATCCCAAAGAGATTGGAGAAATTAATATGAAAATAGGAACATAATCAGCGGTAGAGTTATGAAGGGGATCACGTGCACCCTCTCAAGTTTTGTAATTTTATTTTATTTATTTATTTATTCATAGAAGGAAAATAATTAATCCATAAAAAATTATATAGAAATAATATTTAGAATGATTTCTTAATGACATTTTTCAAATTATGAAAATAATGATTTTTTTTTTTATTGAAAATGAAAAAATTACAACAAATCACATTATTAAAAAAATTTCATGCAACAGTGATATCAAATCATCACTTACATGTAAATATAGTTAACCCCACTACGAAAATGAGAAATTATTGAATTGTTAATTATATTTAACAAGTATAATTGACTTTCCATGCGTTATTTTATTATTGATTAGTGATATCATAAATCGATGATAATGTGGTATCACTATTATTTATATATTACTATATAATCTATTATAAGACATACAAGGCTTTTTCTTTTGCATTCCCTATAATACACTAGTGACAAGTAACACCATGTATTTTCAATTCTGATTTTTGACAAGATCAGTTGTAAAAATAAAAATTTTAAAAATTTTATATTAAATCTTTAAGATTTTGTACATAATATTAATGTAAAAATTATTATCTATTGTTATTGATTATGAGGAAAAAAATTTCAAAATTTTAATTAACAAGTGTCCTTCCTAAACTATTTTTCTGGCTCTGCCACTAAACATAATCCCAACATTGGGACTCTTTTTCAATAATCAAAACCGTCACATTTTAGAATTTGTTGAGTACATTATTCCTATAAAAAATATGTCGATTGGATAACGGATACTATGTATTCTGATCAATTTTGTCTAGAAAAAAATAGACGGTCAGAAAATTAACGGTTGATAAAAAAGTGATCCAAATGCATAGTATCCATTATCTGATCGACGTGAGTTTTTACAAAAATAATATACTCAACAAATCTTAAAATGTGAACGATTCGAATTATTAAAAAGAGATCCAAAAGTAGACCCAGTAGACTTGACTGAACCCTCTAGTCTTGATGATGGACTGGAGACAAGCCCTAGCCTTGAAATTATTAGGTAGTCTTCTCTCTCTATCTCTCTCTCTAGATTGCTTATCCATTCTTCTTCTTCTTCTTCTTCTTCTTTTTTTTTTTTTTTTTTTTTTTTTGGCCTTGAATTTTCTCTCTAGTTAAAAAATTGGTCCTTGAAAAATCATTATTTTTAAGGCTTGACCAATGTATGATGATTAGAAAAGAAAAGGATTGTTCGCTCATCAGATAAGGCATAAAACTAACAAATTAAAATGCCAACCCAACTAAAAAAAAAGGAAAAGAAAGGCATAAAACTAAGATGTTTATGGTTGGTGTAAAAACATTTGCAATTGAAGTAGTGCCTAGTTAACCACCATGCATTTGTTGGGATGTATGGAAGCAGGGACAAAAATATAATTTTATAGAATAGAAGGCAGATGTAAAATACAAAAAATAAGAACCACATATAACAAAAGTAATAGTTTTTTTTTTTTTTTTCCCAAAAAAGAAAAAAAAATAAGGGGCGTAAGTGCTATCTCAGGTTCTAGTTGCAAGCTCACACTCCTTCAATCAAAACACTATTATGGCATGAATGTAAGCTTGCCAAATCAATGTTAGTTGGTCGTTGAGAAATTTCACTATTAAAGTGGATAATACAATTAGTGAATGAATAATGTTATATAAATTAATTGATAATAGTGTACTAATAGATAATGTGACATAATTTTAGATATTTTGAATCTTGGGTGAGGTCATAGTTTTAAAATAATAATGTCATAATTATATTAGTATACTAATATATAACACTACCGTTAATGAACTGACTCTCTCTTTTTAAACGTCTAAGAAAATCCAAAATTACTCATTATATACAAAACTCTGTTACCAGATTGCAAATGGGTTTTATAGAGAATTTGTATTGAATTTGAGACCCCCATAACCAAAATGAAGAACAAACCAACCACACATCTAAAATAATGAAAGGCATTAGGAGTCAACTTAAGCTCACCTATCATGAGAAGGTGGCATCTTGGATTAGTGTGAAAGGAGACCTGTTAGAAACAAATGCTAGCCAATTAGGTCAAGGTTCAACCTCTAATAAGCTGATTAATCAAGAGATTACCATTATGACTCCAAATCTATCACCATCAATCACATGGGCACTTCATCTGTGTCGTTTTCTTAAAACCTTAATTTAATGCTTAATTTTTCTTAGTGAATACGCAATAAAAAAGACATGAGCTTAAACCTGGAAGAGAGAAAAAATTATTCGATAGTTTGGGTCCACCATGTTAGATCCCACTACAAAAAAAAGTCACTTTACATTTTTAAAATTTTTTATCCTTAATTTTTTTCCTTCTAAATTTGTGTTAATTTTTTTTTTTTACTTTTTAAGTCTATCTAATGTAGAAAGATCTAAAAAATAATTTTTTAAATAAAAAAAATCAAAAAAAAGTGTACCAAAGTAGGCATTTTTGTATTTTTATTTATTTATTTATTGTCTTTAGTATATTTTTTTTCAATTTTTGTTTTGCTCTTTTGATCGGTTTAGTTCAATAAAATCTAAAAGTGTCAACAAAAAAAAAAAAATTTTAAAATTTAAAAAGTTCATTAAAAAAGTTAATCTCATTTTTACTAAATTTTCCAAATTTACATGGCCCAATATTCCACACTTTCACCTTCGCAATAGATAGGCCCAATAAATAGGACATCAAATCTCATTTTTACCAATTTTATCAGTGATAATTAGTTCAATCGAAGTTAAACGTAGTGACTGATCAGAACCACTAAAAACAAACTTAGAAGAGAGGCTTGGGGGTGCGCATCACATGGGACTAGATTTAATTTTTTTTTGTTTGTTTCTCGTTCCTTCTCCTAACTGGTCCACCCCTCAATGGGTTGGCTTCACGAATATAATTATTTATACCTAGATGGTAATAGATCTATTTCATTAATGATTTATAGAGCTTAAAATATTGTTTGAGTGTGAGTAGCAATAAAGCCGTTCTCAATTTCTAAGCTTTCATTTCTTCCACCAATCATCATCTTCTATTAGCAGTTTCTCAAGGCAAGACCTTGCCTTTCTTGAAGACCTCAACTTTCCATGTTCATTGGACTCCATTAGTTTTTGAAAGAGGGTGGTCATTTCATTTATAAAGGTATTTTCCAATAACATTTAGATATGCATCAAATATGCATTCCTTTTTCTTTATTCCTTGCTATTCAACTCAATGAACTGATTAATTCAGTAAACTAATTTCACTATTAATTAATGAGGGCCCAATTAAAATTGAAACAAAATTTTATATGGATTGACCCCAATACTCCTATAGTTAGCATTTCATCAATACTCCCATTTAGATATGATGCAATATCTAAATGAAATGCTAGGTGTATTGTCCATATAGGTATTTTCACATCTCTATTTCATCACTGAAGTATATTAATGTAATTAAAGTTATGTACATATATATATAACTTATCATATTTAATAAATGAGCAATGCTATAGATCATTAATTTGCCATCACTAATCCCACCACTAGTGAGGCGGCAATTGAAAAAAAAAAACAAGGCATAAACACACTGCGGCAGTGGGTGGGACCCACTGCCACATCATTATAGCTACCACTAGTTAGTGGTCTAAAGCATTTCTCTTAATAAATAGTGAGACTTATCATTCTACATAAGAATAAAGTGAAAAGTTTTGATAAACTATTTTAAAGATATATAGTAGCCTTTGATTAATTATTAATCTTTATTTACAAAAAAAAAACACCAAACATATATATTCAAATACAGCAACACCATAAATTCAAAAAAAAAAAAAAATTATCTAAAAAAATTACTCAAACCTAGAAAACAATAATTTACAGTTATTGAAGATGTGGTTTACATTCTTAGGAATTTTAAATTTAAACTATAGTCATTTTCAGGTAAAATTAAAATAAAATTTCATATTTGGTAGTATTTTTTAGGATAAATTACACTAGTCTCCTTTACAGTTTGGAAAAAATACACTTAACTTCACATTTTTGACATAATTATATTAATTTTTTAAAGATTTTAATTCATATAAAACTTGAATTATTTTTCATAAGTAATTTGTTAGTTATATAAATATAAAAATGATATTATAATTGTCTGTTTTTACTAAAATGTATATTACTCTTTGTTTATATTTACCTATCATTGATATTACTTTCGATCACTCTAAGCATACTTTTTTTAAAAAAAATAATATAATTATGTTAAAAATATAGAAATAATTGTTTTTTTTTTTTTTTAATACTAAGAGAGTGTAATTTATTATAGGAAAATGAGTGAGAACACTAATTAGTGTTACTATTAATGATGTGACAGTGGGTCTCACCATGAATGATTTGATATGTCATTAGTGATCTTTTTAGAGTTTCAAAATTAATGATCTCTATCATTGTTGTTTATTATATTTTTTATTTGAGTGAGACTATGGGTAAAAGAGAGGTGCAGCCTATCATAAACAGATCTGGAGAACTGGGGACCGCAGCGCACACACGCACACACATTGAGATTGGATTAGAAAGGCAGCCGACAAACAGCATCTTTCATTTCTTGGGTGTTCGCTCCCTCCGCTGGTCATGTGAGAGGGAGAGAGAGAGAGAGAGAGAGAGATCATCAGTTTCAGAACCAAAATAAACATGGGGATAGAGAGAGAGAATCCCCAGCCCAGCAACAAAACAAGGTTCTGTATATCTCATGATTCAATCAGTATAGAGTATCAGGCTTGTTCAAGTGGGAGTGAGGGTGTGTCTGACTAAATCACGGCGCTTGTGATGTGGTTTTTGTCACAGGGCTACCACCACCCACCCACCCACCCCACCACCCCACTGTCAGCGCTGCACCCGCGTCTTTTCTCATTCCCCAACTCCAACTCCAGCTCCACTCCCCACCTACTACAATCTCCCAACTCTGCTCTCTCTGTATTATGCGGTCAAACCATGCTCTTCTCTCTCTCTCTCTCTCTCTGTCTGCATATATATAAACAAATGATACAGCCTGTGCCACCACATTTCATTCATACCAGATGACTATGCTGTGGTCCTCCTTGTACATTGAGGCTGTGCTTGGTTTCAAAATAATAATAATAAAAAAAAAGAAAAAAATTAGGGATCATGAAAATTTTGTCATGAAAATGATCATGAAAAATTTATGATGTTTGGATTACCTTAATTAGTGTGTGGTGCTTTATTCTAAGTGTAATTCAAGAGTCACAAAGTTTTCATGATTATTTTCAAAAAAAAAATTTCATGATACCTAGCATTGCTGTAAAAAAAAAGTCACTACGTTGCGCTGGATGGCCTGTTTCGGTTCATGAAGTTCATGCTGAGTCCCGTTTTAATAATTCAAATAATTTATTTTATTGTATATTTTATGTATTTTAATTATATAAAAAATTAAATTAATCAAAAAATTATAATTAGAGTTATAAATGAATCAAATTGTTCACTGACAAGTTGACTAGTTAAGGACTCACGACTCAACTCAGTAAGAGTTCAACTTATTTAGTAAACGAGTCGAGTTCGAATTTGAATGAACTCGGCTCGTTTATTTTTATTTAAATTATAATATATATATTATTTATAAATAATATACAAATATATATATATAAATAACAGTATAAATATATTAAATAATAAAAAAAAATTATCGAGCCGAACTTGAGTTTCATTAAAGGCTGGTTTGGCAAGTTTTAAAAAAGTCAAAAAGTCACTATCCTATTTAAGTCACATCATCTTATTTAAGTCACATCACCTCTCTAACACATTACTTCAAACTCAATCCAAATCCAACCCATATTTCATAAAAAGTCGAAAAGTGTACTTATTTAGATCATCTTAAACAATATTAACTAACTGAGCCAAACTCGAGCCCAATTAGTTGTCGAGCCAAGCTCTAACTCAGCAAAATTCGACTCGTTTACAGCACTAATTGTAACTAATTCAATTTATAGCATTTTTCACATAATAATAATAATAATAATAATAATAATAATGATGATGATGATAAACCACAAAAAAAGTAAACTATACATTTTTTTTAATGATAAATAAATTGAACTAATTACAGTTATCGAATCGCCTTAGTTTTTTTTATGGATGAAATTTAAATTATTTTATTTATATTTTACTTACTTTTCTCTTTTCCTTTCTAAATTTTTACTTAAATTCTTGAATCAAATACGGCATTATTAGTGTTCCCCCCCCCCCCCCCTCTCTTTTTGTGTGTGTGTAATATATATAATTTAATATAGGGGAAATTTTAAATTTACAAATTAATAATAAATTTTATCAATATTAATAATTAAAATTATAAATTTTTCCATACATATATAATAATTTTCTGCAATTATCATCGGTAGGTAATTTCCCCTTAAATATATTTTCAATACTGTATGATAAATCTGTTAGGAAAAATATATGATTTCCCACAAGTAAATCAATCAATGGAAATAAAAACTAATGCGAAAAATTAAATAAAAAACAGCACAAGAATTTTACGTGGTTCCCTCAATGTGAGGTACGTCCACGGGATCGAAATCCGATTCCACTATCAACCAAATAGTTTCCAAACGATTACAAACGAGAAACGAATGGTCTCACAAAACCACCCTTAGGTGAATTCCAAATAATCACAAATAAACAAGAGGAAATACCTCACCAAATAGATGAACCAAAATTTTCAGAACCAGAGTTGAAGAAGATCCAAAATAATAATCCAAATTAGTGCCACCAAATACCAACCGAAGAAGAACAAAACATAAAGCTGCTGTAGTCTTTTTCCCAAGAACTCCAACAACAAAACAAAGCACCAATCCACCTAAAAGATAATCAATTAGCTGCTGCCGTTTCACCCTACTTCGGAGCAAACATAAACAATATATATATATATTGTTGATTAATAGGCTTTTCTATCAAAACCCTAGTTGTATCCAAATTGAATTGGGTTTCCACAAATTAGATATAATATATAAAAATATATTATAACTAATACCAAAACCAAATTAAACTCTTTTAATAAACCAATTAGGTCTCAAACTCCAATAAGGAGATATACCCCAACAATTCTTCCCCTATCGACTTAGGTGGAGACATCAACCATACCCGTCAAAGTTCGACACTTTAATTGTTTGTCCCTCGATAAAGTCTTTGTCAACATATTCAAAATATTATCATCTGTGTGAACATTTTCGAGTTGCAACAATTTCGAATCTAACACATTTACGAATCTACTGATATCTCAAATCAATGTGTTTTGATCTCGAATGAAAAGCAAAATTTTTACTCAAGTGAATAGCACTTTGACTATCACAATAAAGCACATACTTTTTTTGCTTCAAACCCAACTCTTGCAAAAATTTCTTCAGCCATAACTCTTCTTTGCAAGCTTCCGTAATGGCAATAAATTCAGTTTCGGTAGTTGAGAGAGCAACACATTTTTGTAATTTAGATTGCCATGTGTAGACACCCCATTTTTGACCGACCTTAAGACTCAGACGTCACCGGTTGAGCGCTCGGTGATGTTGCATACTGTGCTCGTTCAGAAGTCTCAGAGTCGCGGCCGCGCGCCTTGCCTCCGGACCTCCGAACCATCTTCTCTACCTTGTCTCGGTTTGCGAACCAGGCTCGGTTTTCTCTGTTTTCTTTCCTAAGGGAAGGGAGTGGTCCCGTAGATTATCTCCCGGTGGCCGTGAGCTACTTTTCGTGGCCGTAGGCCATTTTGCCCATTTCGGAGCCCGGTTCCCGGTTTTCGGGGCCGTTAGGCCGTGTGCCTCGGCTCGGGACCGCCCAACCATCTCCGCTATCTCCGATTTTTGGCGGAGACCTCTGTTTTAATGTTCCGAGGAACACTGGGGCCCCTGATGCCCACTTCGCAGCCGAACACCACTTCCGGTGCCCGGCGACCCATTTTCGGGACCCCGAACTGCGTGATTTGGGCCCCGAGCATTCATTTTGCATCAGCCTTCTCCAGTTTTTGGCAGAGACCTCTGTTTTAATATTCCAAGGAACCCTGGGGCCCCTGATGCCCACTTCGTGGTCGTGTGCCGCTTCCGGTACCTGTAGCCGGTTTTCGGAACCCCAAACTGCGTGTTTTGGTCCCGAGCATTCATTTCGCATCCATTTTCTCCGGTTTTTGGCAGGTATCTCTGTTTCGTCATTCCAGAGGACACTGGGGTCGCAGATGCCCACTTCGCTGCTGAACACCACTTCCGGCACCCGCAGCTCATTTTCGGGATCCCGAATTGCTCGGTTTTGGCTCCGAGCGTTCATTTCTCATTAGTTTTTGTTCAAACTTGGCAGGTGCCTCTGTTTCAACATCAGGAAGATCACTGGGGGGGTGAGAAGCCAGCAATTATCCCAGATAACCAGTTTCGCTCCTCCGGAGCCCGTTTTGCTCACTTCCGGGCCAATGTTGAACACCCTAGGGTTATTTTCTTCCAACCAAAGCTACATATCTGTGATGAGGGAATCTAGGAGGACCCTAAGGGTTGGTGGTCGGCCAGAAACTGTGGGTTTCATTTTTGGGCCTCTCCTTCAAGCTCTATGTTGTGACTCTTGGTTCAATGTTGCCAAATTCAAACCTTGGATCCTTGTTCCACACATCTGGGAGGACACTTTGGTATGGTGGTCGGCCAGCAATTGTTGACTTCATTTTTGGGCCTCTCCTTCAAGCTCTATGTTGTGGCTCCTGCTTCAGAGTTGCCAGATTTCAACCATGGGGTCTTGTTCTACACACCTTGGAGGACACTTTGGTATGGTGGTCGGCCAGAAATTTTTCTGTTCATTTTTTGGGGGTGGCCGGCCGGCCATGGTGAGTGGCTGGCCGACCAGGTGGGGTGGCCGGCCGGCCACCTCCCACAAATTTACCTGGCCGGCCAGCTTCCTGCTTTCCAGCCTGTCCCAGCTGTCCGGATATCTTTCAGCATATCCCGGGGCATCCGGGGGATATTTCGGGAGGGAAAGATTGGGTGCTTTCCCTCCCCTTTTACACCCCATTTCTTGCCTATTTGAAGGGCCCTCCCTCTCCTTCTTCAAGGTTGGAAAAATTGGTCTCAAGGAATCATCTTCAAAAACCTTCATGTCCTTGGCTTAAAACCTAAAAAAAGCTTCAAGTGTCAAGGTCTTCTCTTCATCAACACCTAGCCTCACCATCCCTACCACCACTCCAGCAGCTAGGAAGTGAATTTCAGAGGTTGAGAAGCTCCAAATCAAAGCCAAGAATCAAAGAAAGACAAGTCTTCAAGGGTAAGTCTTCAAAACCAACTTTTAGGGCTTTTTCTTGATTCATTTCTATACTCTAATTGGTTGAGAATTGGGGCTCCGATCCCTACTGATTTTGTGCTCATTTTGAGCCCCTCTACAACATTGTAGAAGGGCTCAACTCCATTTGGTATTCCTATATACTAGTTCCTTCAATATTCACCAAGTTTGTCACATTTTTGCATGCTAAAATTGACCTATTTGTGTTGGTTTTTAGGGGTCCAACCCCTACTGCTTTCTTGCTTGTTTTGAGCCCCTCTACAACATTGTAGAGAGGCTCAACCCCATTTGGTGCTTGTATATATCACCTCCTTCAATATTCATCAAGTGTGCCACTTTTTGCATGCAATTTTGACCTATCTTTATTTGTTTTTGGGGCTTCGACCCCTACTGAATTTGGTCTCATTTTGACCTCCTTTACATATTCCATGAAGAAAGTTTTGTCATTTGGTGTGTGCATTGCATGTCTCATGATATAGCCTATTTGGAAGCCTATTTTGCATGGATCTTTTAACATGATTGTGTTCTGATTTTGAGAATGTCATCTTCTGCAATTGTACTTATTTTTAGCTCATCTTCAATGTTGTAGAAGAAAGTTTGTCCATTTGGGGTTTGCATATATCACTTGTCTCAATACCCCTCTTTTGGCCACTAACTTTGCATGCTTTGTTTGATCTATCTATGCTTGCATTTAGGCCATGTTTATTACTGAAAATATGCCATATTTGGGACTGCCTTGCTACTGTTCTTGCTTCCATGATCATATTTTGCATGTATAGTATGGCTATAGGCCATTTCGGGGCTTAATTTCACATTTTCGGGATGAGTGCATGCTTCGAGTGTCTTTTCGAATTGTTTCGGGGCTGTTTTCCCCTTTATTTAAGTGCTGAAATTCCATTGCCATGCTTGCATATCATTTCCTATGCCATTTGTATCATTTTTGCATTGCCTCGGTTTGCGTGTCAATGGGCACGCACTTCGAGACACCTCATTTTTATCATTCCGGCAGCCTATGTGAGTGAGCTGAGGCCCTCTCATGTTGGCGTAAGCCCAATTCGCATTTTCATGCTTGTATGCCATCGCCTCGGTTTGTGTGCCCGTGTGCACGCATTTCGAGGCACTTTGTCTTTATCCGACGGCCCCCTATGTGAGTGAGCTGAGGCTCTCCCATGTTGGTGTAAGCCCATCGTTGCATTCCGTATGCCATTTCGTCTCATTTTATCATTGCCTCGGTTTGCGTGCCTGTGGGCGCGCATTTCGAGGCACTTCGGTTTTATCCGATCATGCATCGCATATCGTCGCCTCGGTTTGCGTGCCTGTGGGCGCGCATTTCGAGGCACTTCGGTTTTATTTGATTTTTCTCATTTTATCATCGCCTCGGTTTGCGTGCCCGTGTGCACGCATTTCGAGGCACTCTGTTTTATCCGCTTGGCATTGCGTATGCCTCTGCCTCGGTTTGCGTGTCTGTGGGCGCGCATTTCGAGGCACCTCTGTTTTATCCGATTTGCACTTCATATCATCGCCTCGGTTTGCGCGCCTGTGGGCACGCACCTCGAGGCACTTCGGTTTTATCCGATTTTATCATTTCATCGTCGCCTCGGTTTGCGTGTCCACGGGCACGCATTTCGAGGCACTTCGGTTTTATCCGATTCTCTCATTTGCATCGCCTCGGTTTGCGTGCCTGTGGGCGCGCATTTCGAGGCACCTTTGTTTTATCCGATTTGCATGTCATGCCATCGCCTCGGTTTGCGTGCCCGCGTGTACGCTTTTCGAGGCATCTTATTTTCATCTCATTTTCATAGCATTGCGTATGCTAGGATTGTATGTTAGTTGCATTTCATGCATATCATGCGTATTGCACGGGAAACGAGGCGCATTCTGTACTCCGAGTACCGGAACGTGTCTCAGTTCCCAAGTCACCGACACTCCGGATTACCCATGATGGAGTTAGGTTTTTGTTGTAGCATTCATCTGCATTCATCCCATATTGAGTTGTGCATTTCGGTTCCTCGGCCATCATGCATCGAGATGCGTGATTGGTGGCACGAGGATCGAGGCATGCATATATTTGTGAAATACATTGCTATGCCCTTTTCCTGCTCTCTGTTGCAGCAAAATCAACAATCAACAACTTTTCGGAGGCCGGCACGCATTTCGAGAAAATTGCAAACAGAGGCTAATCAGGGCATCCCGGTGGATTTCTGCGCCAGGCGGCCCAGCATACATCATTCATCAGAAGCAAGGCAGTCCCTGGCTTGCATGCCAGTTTTACTTCTTTTGTAATTAATTTGTTAATTAATTAGAAATCTGTAATATTTCGGACTGTATTATTCTTTCATTTGAGGACTGTATTATTTATTCGGACCCTCTGCGCGAGGGCAATGTTGTAATAAGGGTGTGTGAGTGTGATGTATGTCTTCCAACCCCCATTTCTTTCTCCCTTTTATTTACCCGCTTTGGATGGTTAGATATAGGGCATGTTTAAATTAGCATACAGTATGACAGCATGTTTGCATCATTCATCTGTTTTGCACGCACCGGGCTCGGAGCATCATACAAACTGCATTGTATTTCAATTCCAAATTGAATACATGATAGTTGTTGCATTTCACATGCCATGTTTAGAATAGCCGAGCCTGCTATAGTTTGCATTTTTGCATGTGTTGCATTAGGCATTCTGTATATTTTAGGATCATGCATGGATTTCTAATGAGCTTTTGTTTTGGCTGGGAGTACTCGGTGAGTTTTATGCTTTAGCATCCTTGCATGCGTGTGAGTGACTGCCATAAATAGCATGCTTACCATGAGGCTATGTGCTTATGTGATATAACTGCCTTGAATGCCTGTGGGTGGAGGCTGAGTTATCTGAATTGGGACAATTCATCAATTGTTTGTTTTAAGCCCACTAGATAGTGGCAAAATCATTGTTTTCTTAAGCCCACCTGAGGGTGGCAAATCCGCATTTTAGCCTACTTGCGAGTAGCACCACCAAACCATTTTCAAACAAACAAACATGAAATGTTTTGTTCCAATTCAGGCGATTCGGTCTATACTTGTATGCCGTGAGCATCACATAGTAACCTAGGCTAATAACTGGAATAAGAACACACAATATTTTCAAAAACAGATATCATGGTTAGTAGAGGCCGGTCTTTGACCGGGCGAGCGGGGGTGCTCACGATGTGACCTTCCCCAATCGTACCCAAGTTCCCGAGCCAACTTTGGTGATGACGGACACGTGGCCTTTTGGCACCGAGTCAGGGTTTCCTAAATTTCCCATTTTAAAATATTTAGGTGGCGACTCTGTTATCTGGCAAAGCAGTCCATGTTTGGCACTTCTTTCAAAAAATCTGTTTTCTCAAAACGATTTGCCGGATTTGGACTCTTTGGTTCAAGATTGAGAACCGCAACAAAAACCGAGTCCGAACTGTGGCGAGGCCCCCCGCGGGCGTTGTTACACCATGCCACAGCTCCCCCTGCAAAAGTCATCAAATACCCCGAAGTAGATTTTCTAGAATCCACATCACCGGCCATGTCAGAATCCGTGAACCCATCAAGTATCGGCTTATCATCCCCAAAATACAAACACACCTTCGAAATCCCTCAAAGATACCTTAGAATCCATTTTACCGCTGCCCAATGTTCTTTACCAAGATTAGAAAGAAATCGACTCACCACACCAACGGCGTGAACAATATCCGGCCTTGTACAAACCATGGCGTACATCAAAGAACCAACTGCTGAAGCATAAGGAACTTTCAACATCTCTTCTTTGTCTTTCTCGCTTGTAGGACATTGATTCAAACTAAGCTTGAAGTGGCCCGCAAGTGGACAACCAACCGGCTTCGCTTTATCCATATTGAACCTCTCAAGAATTTTCTCAATTTAGCTTTCTTGAGACAACCAAATCAGTCCCTTTTTGCGATCACGAACAATTTTTATACCAAGAATTTGTTTTGCCGGTCCCAAATCTTTCATAGCAAAAGACTTGTTCAATTCTAACTTCAACTTGTTAATCATGGTAGAATCTTCACCCACAATTAACATGTCATCAACATCAAGCAAAAGAATAATAAATTTACCATCCGGAAAATTTTTCACAAACACACAATGGTCCGAAGTGGTTTTAGAAAAACCATTATTCATCATGAAAGAGTCAAATTTTTTGTACCATTGCCGCGGGGCTTGCTTTAGGCCATACAAACTTTTCTTCAATTTGCAAACAAATTTCTCTTTCCCTTTCTCCACGAAACCTTTCAGTTGCTCCATGTAAATTTCTTCTTCAAGGTCACCATGAAGAAATGCGGTCTTCACATCAAATTGCTCAACTTCAAGGTTCATACTTGCAGCCATGCCAAGTATAACCTGAATAGAAGACATCTTCACAACTGGCGAGAAAATCTCATCAAAGTCAATACCTTTCTTTTGCTCAAAGCCTTTCACAACAAGACGTGCTTTGTATCTCAGATTCTCGCTATCATTCTTCAATTTGAAAACCCACTTATTTTTCAAAATTTTCCTCCCCTTAGGCAACTTCACTAAATCATTGGTGTGATTTTCAAGTAAGGAATTCATCTTCTCGTCCATGGCCTTTTTCCAATCACCTTTCTTTGCATGCTCAATTGTTTCTTGGTAGCTCTCGGGCTCCCCTTGATCGGAAATCAACACAAATTCATTGGGAGGATACTTTCTTGAAGGTTGTCGGTCCCTTGTAGATTTCCTCAACTCAAGTTGTGGTGGTGGTTCTTGAGTTGGATGCTCTTCCTCAATTTCTGGCTCAATTTCATTAGAATTAGTATCATCCTCTACATCTTCAATAGGTGGTTGCACATCTCCTCCGTTTTCATTATCAACTGAATATGAAGGAGATGGATCCATGTCAATGAGATCACTAGTTTTTTGCTTCGGTTGATCACTTTTGCCAAAGTCTTCAATTGTTTGGTCTTTAAGAAACACAGCATCACGGCTTCGAATAACTTTATTGTCGATCAGATCCTATAATCTATAGCCAAATTCATTACGCCCATAGCCAAGAAAAATGCGTTGTCTTGACTTACTATCAAGCTTGGACCTCTCATCTTTTGGAATGTGAATAAAAGCTCGGCAACCAAACACTCTCAAGTACTCATAAGATACATCTTTGCCAGTCTAAACTCTTTCAGGAACATCACCATTCAAAGGATAGGAAGGAGACAAATTGATTATGTCAACCGTTGTCTTCATTGCCTCACCCCAAAAGGATCTTGGCAATTTAGCTTGTGAAAGCAAACACCTTATTCTTTCTACAATGGTGCGGTTCATCCTCTCGGCAACGCCATTTTGTTGAGGAGTCTTCTTAACTGTCTTTTGGTGCCGAATACCTTAGCTGCGACAATACTCATCAAATGGCCCAATGTATTCACCACCATTGTCTGATCGGATGCATTTCAATTTCTGCCATGTTTCTCTTTCAACCATGGCCTGAAAAATGCTTAAATACTTCTAGAACTTGATCTTTAGTATTTAGTAAAAAAGCCCAAACTTTCCTTGAATAATCATCAATGAAAGTAACAAAATAAAGTGCACCACTGTGTGTTCTAACTTTCAAAGGACCATAAACATCCGAATGAATCAACTCCAAAACATTTTCTTTTCTAGAAACAACATTTTTATGAAAAGAAACTCTATGTTGTTTACCTGCCAAACAATTAACACAAGTTTTAAGATATGTACCTTTCAAACTGGGTAGAAGCTCTTTCTTGAACAAAACTTGCAGCCCCTTTTCACTCATGTGCCCAAGTCACTTGTGCCACAATTCAGTAGAAGTATCATCTTCAAGTACATTGACAACACCTTTACAAATTTTTCCTTGCATCGAATAAAGTGTATAACTCTTCTTGCACTTAGCCACCACCAAAGAACCCTTTGTGAGCTTCCATATTCCATCACCAAATTTGTTGTTGAAGCCTTTATCATCTAGCTTTCCAGTAGAGATCAAATTGAGGCCAATGTCGGGAACATGCCTCACATCTTTAAGCAATAACTTGCAACCCAAATTTGTTTCCAAGCAAACATCACCCATGCCAATAATCTTGGACAAACCTTCATTACCCATTCGAACAGAAATCAACTTAAGAAGTCCACATGAAAAGAAGCACCAGAATCAATCACCCAATTGCTCTCTTGGCCCACAAAATTGATACAATCATCTTCACAAACGACCATAAGATCATCGGTAGTAACTACTGTTGTGTCTTCTTACTTTTTATCCACACTTTTGTCACGCATTTTCTCCTTATTCTTGAGCTTTCGACATTCTCGCTTCATGTGCCATTTCTCATGGCAATAATAGCACTCAATGTCTTTCTTTGAAAAAAAATCATCTTTTGATTTGTCACGGCTTTGATCACGACCATGAAGGGTCTTACACCTCCCCCTTGTTTTGCTTCGGCCTCTCACAACGAATGCTTCCGAATGAGAGGAACCCGCTGATTTTCTTGTAGTTTCTTCATTCAACAAACTACTAGTAACTTGGTCCATTGTGACAACTCCATCGGGCGCCGAATTACTAACGGTCACAACCAAAGTCTTCCAATTTTTGGGCAAAGAACTAAGTAGCATCAAAGCCTGTAACTCATCATCAAAAATAATTTTCATAGAAGCAAGTTGGTTAACAATACTCTTTATTTCATTCAAATGTTCCAGAATAGGGCTGCCCTTTTTATATTTTAAATTAACCAACTTACGAAACAGAAGGCTTTATTTGTGGCTGATTTTCTATCATAAAGGCCTTCTAATTTTTTCCATAAATCATATGCTGAAGTTTCAGTAGCAACATGATGAAACACATTGGCATCAATCTATTGACGGATAACACCAACGGCTTTTCGATTAAGCCTCTTCCATTCATCATCTTTCATACCTTCGGGTTTGCCACTATCACCTTCAATAGGCCCATACAAATCTTTACAAAATAATAGGTCTTCCATTTTAGTTTTCCAAGTTACCCAATTACTTCCATTGAAGCTAGACATGCGATCCACATTCTCTTCCATTGATGTATACAAATAAATAAATCCCAATAAACCGTAAGCCCTGATACCAGTTGTTAGGGAAAATATGTGATTCCCCACAAGTAAATCAATCAATGAGAATAAAAACTAATGCGAAAAATTAAATAAAAAACAACACAAGAATTTTACGTGGTTCCCTCAATGTGAGGTATGTCCACGGGATCGAAATCCGATTCCACTATCAACCAAATAGTTTCCAAATGATTACAAACGAAACACGAATGGTCTCACAAAACCACCCGTAGGTGAATTCCAAATAATCACAAATAAACAAGAGGAAAGACCTCACCAAATAGATGAACCAAAATTTTCAGAATCAGAGTTGAAGAAGACCCAAAATAATAATCCAAATTAGTGCCACCAAATACCAACCAAAGAAGAACAAAACATAAAGCTGCTGTAGCCTTTTTCCCAAGAACTCCAGCAACAAAACAAAGCACCAATCCACCTAAAAGATAATCAATTAGCTGCTGCCGTTTCACCCTACTTCGGAGCAAACATAAACAATATATATATATATATATTGTTGATTAATGGGCTTTTCTATCAAAATCCTAGTTGTATCTAAATTGAATTGGATTTCCACAAATTAGATAGAATATATAAAAATATATTATACCTAATACCAAAACCAAATTAAACTCTTTTAATAAATCAATTGGGTCTTAAACTTCAATAAAGAGATATACCCAACAAAATCGCCCCCAGCAAAATTCTTTGTAATATTTACAGATGAAATACAATTGAGTCATTGTTCATGATGATCATTACAATCGCAACACTGAAAAATCATGCTGGTCATCCTTCGTCCATGGCATACCCTTAAAACAATGCAGTTTGTTTGGTTTTAATTTTCAGAAAATTGTATTTTTTTATTTTTCATATTTTTTTTGTTTCCAATAATTTTTTTTAATATTTCAAGTAATTTTTTTAATTTTTAGACACACCTAACATAAATACATTTAAAAAGTATAATATTTGTGAAAAAAAAATCTTTAAAAAATTCACTAAATATCAAAAATAAAAAAATACCAAAATTCAGTACATTTTTCATATTTTTGTGTATTTATCAATTTTTTAAAATATTTTTGCACAAATATTTTACTATTTAGATATATCTAAGTAAGGTGTATCTAAAAAAATAAAAGAAAAATTGTTTAAAATTTTAAAAATATTCACTAAAAACAAAAAAAAAAATACGAAAAATGAAAAAATTAATTTTTAAAAAATTGAAACCAAACACACTGATGGGTCTCTCAAACTCACTAACCCAAAAATTTTCTTTTGACTTGTATGATGTAATTTATTTACAATTTTAAAATTAATAATCAAAAAATAAAAACTAAAAAGCATCCCTTTCCCTAACCTTTTCATAAGTTTTATTTAAAATATTTTTTCCCATAAACTATAAATAGAAAACGGACTAAATACTTAAGCTGAGTTTTTTTTTTTTTTTTTGAACGGACTTAAGCTGAGTTTAGTAACAATTAAAAAGTCCTCTTTTTTATATTTATTTTATTTTTTAGTTTTGTTGTCTTTAGTGAAATTTTTTTTTTTTTAAATTGTGTTAATTTTTTTAACTTTTCCAACCACTAACCTGGAAGGATCTAAAAATAAACTTTTTATGAAAAAATTTCAAATTTTTTTTTTTCATTTTTAGTGAGTTTTTTTTAAGTATATATATTTTAATTAAGAGAAAATTATTTATAAGATTTATTTAATGTGAAGTCCTATAAATATTATTTTAGGGTTTGAAGTCTTATTTAAATAGAAATGTGTTCTATAAGGTCTTATGAGTTATAAATGAATAATATTAATATACTATTATACCCGTAATTTGTTTTCACATTTTACCTTATTTTCTCATTCATCATATCAGGTTTGGGAAGACTTTTAGGAAAAACAAGTCTACAAACAACAACCATGTGAGTTTTTTTCACCTTGATCGCGGGATTTCAGTGTATTTTTAAAATGTTGCTTAAATAGATGTGAATATGGTTAGTGATATGATGAGATTTGAGGGATGTGTGTTGATTCCTTCGACAAATTTCAACTCTAATCGATTGAAGGAATTTTTTTTTTTTTTGTTAAGTGTGTTGTTGTTTGTTGAAGTATGGATTATTCATCTTTAATAGGGCATTGACAATCTATTACACTCATTGATAGGCATATTTTGGCCAATGTTCTGATTTAATGTGTGTATTTGACATTGTGATGGTTAATATGTTTTGATATGTTCGATGTGTAGGGTGGTGTGTATGGGTTCGAAGGTTAAGTTGGGGATATTTGGTTTTGGATGTCGAATGTGAACCACGTCATAGGATGACAATTGTACATTGGGACCAGGATGATCATGCTACGATATATGTTACATTTAGGCCTCGTTTGGAGAGTGGCTATTTTAGCCAAAAAATCAAAAAGTTACTAAAAGTTGTCACATCACCTCTCTACTTTTTTGCACATCTTTTCGTAAAAAGTCAAAAAATTACTAAAATAGCATGTTCCCAAACGAGGCCTTAGTGTGTAACGTTAATTCATATATACTATGTAGTGAATGACATTTGTGTGTTTGTTCGGTTGTATATGTGTTTGAATGTATATTATGTCTGTATCGTAATTAGTGTTTACATATATGTCATAGTATGTTGCATAAAATTATTGGGGATTTGGGTTTGTAATTGAATGTGAATCAAATCCCATCACTCGATGTTGAAGTTATTCTGGGTTGGGGGTAATGGTGGTTCAATACATGAGTTAGGTTGGAATGTTACATGTTATAATTAGGAGGTTAAATTATTTATAATTCAACGGTGGAGTATTGAAATGTCACGTTGGGTTGGGAATGTCACGATGTTACATGTTACATTTACGTTGGGTTTTAGATGAGAAGCATATGAGAATGTCACATTGGGTTTAAGAATGTCACATTGAGTTTGGGATGTTATATGTTACATTTATGTTTTGAATTTCAAATTTTCAACCATATAGATATTATCACAATCTATGATAACATTAGATTTTCCATATATGGTATTGCCATTAATCAAGTTATTTTGAATTTCAGAAACATATGAGAATGTCATATTGGGTTTGGGATGTTACATGTTGCATTTAGTTTTGAATTTCAAATTTCTACCCATACAGATATGATCACAATCTATGGCAATATTGGATTTTCCATATACGGTATTGCCATTAATTAGGTTATTTTGAATTTCAAATTTCTAACTATATAGATATGATCACAATCTATAATAACATTAAATTTTCCATTATGGTATTATCATTAATCAAATTATTAATTAATTAAGATTGGAGGTAGATATGTCTACAAGAAAAACACAGGACCTATTGGATTATAAAATTTTTCATAGAACCATATCTTATATAAGTCTTTCAAATAGAATTTATAAATAATTTGCCCTTTAATTAATAAGGTCTACTTTTAAAAAAATTAAAAAATTAAACTAAAACCTAGAAGCATTTCAGTATTTTTTTTATAAAAAAATTCTGTAAAATGAAAAGAAATTAAAATAATAATAATAATAACAACAACAACAAAAACATTACTAAAAAAACAATTATCAAATGATAAAATGCACCTAGGTATTGGGTTGTGTTTTTGTTATGTATCAGTGCTTTATATATTTTCTTAATAACTCGTCATCTCACTTATTGTATTGACTAATTTAAAAGATTATTGATCATTTTCAGTGCCTACCATTAAAAGGTTCAATGAAAATCAAAATAAAGTCTTATATGAATTGATTTTAAAGTTTTAAACCTAATATCTTGGACACCAAGTTAATTTTTAAGGTTTATCGCCTTGTACGTATATTATTAACCTACTACAAACTTTGATCGCCGAAATTACTGATAAGTGAATAATTTTGATGATCGAAATTTTGAGTACTGGTATGAGCGCTGATGAGTGAGATTGAGGAGGAGGGGTGAGTTGGAGTAGCATTTGCCATATATTCTATTTTTTTGTTGTAAGAAGTAGGAAGAGGACCTGGACCAGCAACGAGAAAGGAGATCGAAGTCTAAAACAAAACAAACAAGAATAGACCCGGAGGACCCGGGGGATCAGACACGTGTCGATCTTACTTATGTGGGCCCCCTACCTACTGACTTTACCGTTGACAGAGAGAGAGAGAGAGAGAGAGAGAGAGATAAGAGTTTGCAGATTACCAGTGCTGCATGTGGGTCTTCGAAAATTGATGCTGACTCTCTCTCTCTCTCTCTCTCTCTCATGACACAAAATTTTAACGCTCTATTTTTTTATTAAAATAAATTCTTAATTTTTTTTTTTTTTTTTTTTTTTTTTTTTTTTTTTTTTTTGAAGAAGAAGTTAGATAAGATTGTTTTAGAAAGTTGATTAAAAGTTATTATTTTTTTTTTTATTGGATTTTTTTTTAAAAAAACATATGTAAAAACATGAAGAGATGATATGTGGTGTTTTGGGAAGATGATAAAAAGTTGATTTTTTGACTTTTTGAGTGATTTTTTTGGCTAAAAGCTGAGTTGTTTTAGGTAAAAAAATGACCTTTTTTTGCTAAAAAAATTAAAAAGTCAAAAAGTTGACTTTTTACCAATCTTCCCAAAGTGGCTTCGTTTGGAAACAAGTTATTTTAGTAATTTTTTAATTTTTTGGTTAAAATATAAGATAAAAAATTAATATGTTTAGGATGATTTTTTGATTTTTTATGAAAATATGTGAAAAAATAAAGAGAAAATGAAATATTTGACTTTTTGATATAAGTTATTAGTTTTTAATTTTTTTAATAATTTTTTTTTACTTTTAGACTAAAAAATAATTTTGTCAAATAAGACTTTAAAATAAGTTAAAAGTTAAAGAGCGATTAACTCCTGCCCAAAAGAGGTAAAAATTTGACTTTTAGTTTGATTTTTTAGTTATTTGATTATTTTAATCTGATTAAAAAAATTATATTTAGATTGATGATTAGTTTATTTATTTATTTATTTGATTTTATGGTTGTGAGAAAAAAAAAAATGATTGTGCATGTTTGATTTGAGTTTTTTGGATTAAGCTTTTTAAAATTGAGTTTTTCGTATTTTTTGATTCTTAGTGAATATTTTTAAAAATTTAAGCATTTTTTTTTTACTTTTTTAGATGCATCTTATTTAGATGTATCTATAAAGTAAAAAATTTATGAAAAAATATTTGGAAAAATTACTCACAGGTCCCATATTAGAAAATGTTACTCCATCTAGTCCTGAATGTTTTTTTATAAACCGTTTAGTCCTTTTTTTACATCAGAACATCATCATCAAAACAATATCAAACATCATCATCAAAATAACATCGAACATCACAACATTAATCATCAACATTGTGAACATCAAACATTCAGGAGTATTGCAAAATAAAATAAACATGGTGATTAAAAAATTTCCTTCTGCAACCATAACTATTCCTTCTGCGATTCTCCATAGGAGTTGTAGCCACATTGCCTGTACCGGACGAAGCTTAGCTGTTGCGACGGAGAACATCGAGATCTAACGTAACCCTAGCTCTCAATTGGGACTTAAAATCGGAATCGAGCGAGACTAAACAGGTCTCGAGAAGGAAGATTCGGAGGGAGAGAGAGGTGAGGGGGTCGATGTGAATGTCTTTGGTGGCGACGCCGTCGGAGAAGGAAGGGTTGGCGGCGGCGACGGACTCTTCTGGCCGAGATGTGATGCCGAAGGAGGAGGATGAGGAGTTGTTGGTTTCATGGCGAGGGGTTTGAATGTGGTTGTGTAAACGGTGTTTTGAGAAGGAATTTGAAGAACAAGCTGTAGAGCTTTACTGTAACGCTTGGCATTTGTGTTGTTCCTGTCTCTCTCTCTCTCTCTGTGTACCAGTTACTCTTTGAAAAATTGTGTGAATTTGTATGGTGTTGGTGTTTATAATGATGATAATAAGTTCATGGTGTGTTACGTTTTAGATTTGGTTTTGAAGATTGAGATTAGGGCTTTGTAATGGAGATGAATTGAGATTACTTCAATTCGATGTTTCAATGGCGTGTTAAGATAGAAAAAGACCCAAAAAAGTGAGTGAGAGAGAGAGAGAGAGATACACGCCCATAAATCTGGTGTTTGAGGGATAATGTTTGATGTTTGATGAGTAATCCTAATATTTAATGGTTCAGAATCTGTGTTTGATGTTTGATGAATAATCCTAATGTTTAGTGGTTGATGCTTGATGAATAATCCTGACGTTGCTAATATTTGATATGGATGAATAATGTTTGATGTTTGATGGATAATGTTTGATGTTTGATGAATAATCCTGATGTTTAATGGTTCAGAATCTGTGTTTGATGTTTGATGAATAATTCTAATATTTAGTGGTTGATGCTTGATGAATAATCCTGACGTTGCTAATGTTTGATGTTGGATGAATAATGTTTGATGTTTGAAAAGAAGGGAAATCATAAAAAGGCCTATAGTAAACTTCTTGGGAAATAGGACCTATTAGTCCAACAAAAAACCTTCGGGACTAAATGAGTTAACATTCCCAAATTTAGGATTTATTGGTGCTTTTCCCAAAATATTTAAAATAAGTAATAAATACATAAAAATATGAAAAATATATTGAATTCTCGTTTTTTTTTTTTTTTGTATTTTTGATATTTAATGAATTTTTAAAAGATTTTTTTTCACAAAAATTATACTTTTTATGTATATTTATGTTAGGTGTGCCTAAAAATTAAAAAAATTACTTAAAATATTAAAAAAATTCAATAAAAAAATAAAAAATAAAAAATAAGAAAGTAGAATTTTTAGAAAAATATTTTTGAAAAATCAAAAACAAGGAAGCTAATTATATGACTTGAATGTGTCATTTCAGCCCTGTTTGACAAGTTTTTTTAAAAACATTTTTTTGATTAAAATAGCCAATAAAAATAAAATAAGTTAAAATAGTCAATAAGATAAAATATCTCATCTAATCCATAATTATTTCATCTTTTCTCTCATAACCATCAAATCAACTATAAAAAAAAAAAAAAAAACTATCCAAACATAATTATTTTAACCATGCTAAAATAACTAAAAAGCTAAATTATTAACTAAAATGGTCAACTTTCTAAACAAAGACTTTAGGCTTGTTTTGGCAAACTAGCAAAAAGTTAGCTTTTGACTTTTTTAGCCAAAGAAGATAGTTTTTTTACCTAAGTCACTATCTAAAAAGTTAATTTTTTTGACTAAAAAAAAGTTAAAAGTCAACTTTTTACTAACTTCCCAAAATATCACTTTGTCTTATTGACTAAAATAGTCTGTTTTATCTTTATTAACTAAATTAGTCCTAACTTTGCATGCCAAATGACTAGGGCGTCGTTTGGCATGTACCTCTTTTAGTTAAAAAGTCAAAAAATTATTTAAAAAAAATCAAAAAGTTTATGACCTATATTAAAAAATCAAATTTTTTTTCTTTACTTTTACACATCTTTTCGTAAAAAATCAAAAAATCATTCTAACCATACTAGTTTTTTTATCTCATATTTTAGTCAAAAAATCAAAAAATTACTAAAATAACTTATTCTCAAACGAGGCCAAATTGCTTATTAGTTTCTTGACTTATTTGAAACACATATTTTTCATTTTTTTACACATCTTTTCATAATAAATAAAAAAAAAATTAAATCAATTTAGGAGTATAAGCTATACTCAAAAAACCTTTTTATGGTTGCCAACCTTTAGTTTTAGTCAAAAAATTAAAAAATCATATAAGTTGTCACATTATATTTTTTGTAAAAAGTCAAAAAATTACTAAAATAATATGTTCTCAAATGAGACCTAAATAAGCAACTTATTTACTTATTTCTTACAAGTTGTCATATCTTATCTCTCTACTTTTTTTTTTTTTTTTTATATCTTTTCGTAAAAATTCAAAAAATCACTAAGGTTTCGTTTGGCAAAACTAGTTGGGGTTAAAATAGCCACTAAAAGATAAAATAAGATAAAAGTTTATAAGACAAAATATCACATCCAAATCATAATCATTTCACATTTTCTCTCACAAAAGTAAAAAAAATAACTAAAACGAACTTTTTTAGTCTCAAACTAAAAAAGTCCGAACTTAAAAAAAATCAACTAAGGGGTCTTTTGGGAAGTGGGTTATAATCCACTTCCCAGATTATAACCCACTTCTCTCTCTCATAAAAAGCAGCTTTTAATCAGTTTTTAACTAAAAAACTGATTATAACCATCTTTCCAAAATAGCCCTAAGCCCTCGTTTGACATAAGCTAAACGGGAGCTTTTTGGCTAAATAATTATAAAAAGACAGAATAAGTTTTTTAGTTCAATAAAACAAAATGTTACATCCAAACCATAATCATTTTATTTTTTCTCTCATAAAAGTCAAAAAAGTCAAAAAGTCTATCCCAAACGAGACTTTTTAGTCCTAGATTAAAATAATTAAAAAGTAAAAAAGTCAACCTACATCCCAAATGAATCTTAAATTTTTTTTTACTAAACGACAACTAAATAAACAAATCAAAACAAAACAAACGTTGTAGCTTGTGATTTAAAAAATCTTGAGTTTCTACTTATTGATACTTGTGATTTAACTTCTCATCAATCAAAACAAATGTTTAGCTTGTAATTTAAAAATTATCATTAAAAAATGATTAAATTATATTTTTTTTTGATGTGCTTACCATGTTTATTATTTGCTTATATGTATCTTACCAATCTATACATTTTGAGTATACTAATGGGATGAGTAACAAAAAAAAAAAAAAAGTATACTTACGGGATTAGAAATCACATATATATCCGTTGACTGACAAGAATATGTATTGGGGTTGTTTGGGAATTTGGTGTTTGAATTTTTTTTTTTTTTTTTTTTTTTTGCACTACAAGACAAATGTTTTATAAAACTAAAAAAAACAAATTCAAACAAAATATCACATCAAATTTCATAATCATTTCACTTTTTTTTTCACAAACATCATGTCCAACTACAAAAAAGCCTAATTATCTTCTTAAACACAAAAAAAAATTTCTCCAATAATATCCTATAACTTTAAAAAAAAAAAAAAAAAAAAAAACCTTTTCCAAACACTCACATTGATTCATATAGTCAATTTTTTGATTGATATGTATTGTCCAATATTTTTTTATGTGATGAATGAGATAAGTGCAAGCATCATCCGCCAATAAAAAATCACAATGTGATTAGATAGATCATGTTCTACACACTTGACTTTGAACTTCTCATTACTGCAAATGAAAAAATTTCATTAGTTTGTGATATCGTGACGTGGTATGCAATTATGAACCCCTTGTGCATTTTAAGTTATACAACATTCTTATTAATTATAATTTTATATATTTAAAAAAAATTACATATATATATTTTTAGATCATATTTATTTTAATTGTGATCTACATCACATCAATTTTAAATTTACATTACATATTTTATTTTAGTTTGTGTTTGAACTTCAAATTTCAAAAGCGACTAGCTAAAAAAAAAAAAGAATGAAAAAGTAAAAATTTAAACATATATTTTATTTACATTTTATTTTAATTTGACTTTCTCTCTATAAATTTATCTCCAAAATAATTCAAACACAATTTTAATATATTTTTTTTATATAAATAGCATTTTTACATTAAAATGGATTACCATGTAAAAAATTATTAAATAATTTAAAAATATTATATATCATTATTTATACAATAACAAAAAATAATGTAAGGCATTGACTTGAAAATGTAAGCAAATGCCACAAGTAGCCAATATGGCCTTGTTTGGGAAGACTAAATAAGTGTACTTTTTGTCTTTTTGGACAAAAAAATTGAGGTTGAAAATATGGATGTTTGGGTTAACTTTTTGGCTTTTTATGGAAAAATGTGTAATAAAAAATTGTGAAAATTGATTTTTAGAGAAAAATTTGAATTGGGAGTTGTGCAACCGTAATTGTTGACTTTTGGTGAATATGTTAACTTTTTAACTTTTTGAGTAACTTTTTAGCTTTTTAGATTATTTGGAAGTACCCAAACTTAACCTAATTACCGACATTTTGTCCCATCCACCGCCCATGAAGTAAGCCAGTCTTAACAAAATCAAACCCCATCCATAACCCATCTCTTTTTCCAATATAACCCTAACCCCAACATATTAACCCCCCCTACCTACCTAGGGAGAGAGGTTTGAGAACATAGACCTATCCTCTCACATCTTCATCACTCCCCAACTCCCAAACCTCTACAACTCCACCATCAAAACAAACTGAAAACCTAAAGCTCCACATCCACTCCCACCCACTAAAAATTTAGGGGAGAGGAAGAAGAGATCATCAATTGATCAATCACACAGAGAGATGGTTTTATTCATCCAAGAATTTGGTGGATGACACCAAAGTCCACTCCCTTTCTTCTTTCTAGGTAAAGCCTATTATACTATTTTGATTCATTAAACAAGCCCCCTCAAAGCAAGAAAGTAACCAAGAAAAAGCAAGAAAACAGTGAGGGAAAGTGATAGACCCCCCCCCCCCCTCCAACCCAAAACTCTCTTCCTAATCATAATTTCTTTTTTGCATCCTCCACTACCTTGGCCTTTTTCAATCTCCATCTGTAGACTGAGTTTTGAAGGAAAAACAAAACAATGGATGGACACTCTCTTCCTCCTCCATTCCACACAAGAGATTTCAATCTTCAACACCAATTTCACCTCCAACAACAACAACAACAACAACAAAATTCAGAAGACGAGCATAGCCGTACGAGCGGCCTAAACATGGGAGGACTGAAGAGAGATCGCGACGAAAGCAACCATCAGGACAAAACCAACGGCGGCGGTGGCGGCAGCGAAGGTTCTGGTGGAACCGGAGAAGGAGATATGAATAGAAGGCCTAGAGGAAGACCTGCTGGATCCAAAAACAAACCCAAACCCCCAATCATCATAAACCGCGACAGCGCAAACGCTCTGCGGACCCACGTCATGGAGATCGCAGACGGTTGCGATGTCGCGGAAAGCGTTGCCGCGTTCGCTCGACGACGTCAGCGAGGTGTCTGCATTTTAAGCGGGACCGGCACGGTAACCAATGTCACTCTCCGCCAACCGGCATCGCCCGGGGCGGTCGTCACATTACACGGCCGGTTCGAGATCTTATCGCTGGCCGGGTCCGTTCTGCCACCGCCGGCGCCTCCCGCCGCCACCGGGCTGACCATATATTTGGCCGGAGGACAAGGGCAGGTGGTGGGCGGCGGGGTGGTGGGGGCCCTTCTGGCATCTGGGCCGGTGGTGATTATGGCGGCGTCGTTCAGTAACGCCGCTTATGAGCGGCTGCCGCTGGAGGAAGACGACGGCGGTCTTCCAATGCAAGGCGGTGGCGGTCCGCTCGGATCGCCGGAGGCGGTGGGGCAGCAACAGCAACCACAACAGCTACTATCAGATGCTTCTCTTTTTCATGGATTGCCTCCGAATCTTCTGAATTCGATCCAAATGCCGCCAGAGGCGTATTGGGCTACTGGTAGGCCTCCATTCTAACAAGAACTATAGTTCATTGAAGGCCATGATGAGAGAGAGAGAAAGACTATCTTTAACTCACTGAGAAATTTTAGGTTGAGGAATTTGGGTTGTTGAGCATTTCAGGTTTTTTTTCCTTCTCTACTTTCCTTCTCTTTTTTTTTTTTTTTTTTTTGCATTAAATTTTGATTTTGGTTTTTTGTTTGGAGTTTGATGATTAGATGATATGGGGTTTGATGAACTTTGTAAATTCTTTTGTTTTAATGGTGATTTCAATTTTTATGAGAATAAAGGTATCATCAATTTGTTCCACATGAAACGAAGATCCTTCCTTCCTCACAAAAGTACTTCGAAAATTTTCCAAAATAAATTTCGTGGATTACATTTATTCTGTCAAATTTAAACAGCAATACTACAAATTCAGACTTAATTATCTAAAATTTATTCAAAATTATCATTTTGTAATTTACATGTACTCTATACCTCATAAATTTAATCTCCATCACACAACTATACCCACCCAAAAAAAAATTGGATGCATAGTCTTGGAAAGTTTAAGTCTATATCATACACTTTCTAAATATTTTTGAAATATTTTTCAAAAAGCTTAATTTTTCACCACAATTGGAGGGTTTAATTTGTAATCTTTACACATTGATCAGTTTCAGTGAAAATCCATAGACATTTGAGCTCTAAACTGACCATTACAAAGAGGAACACATTATATCATAATAATTTAGAGAAGAGCTACATAATATATACTTCCCCTCAGTTGAGCCATATCCCCATGGCTACTTCAAAAATAGATTCCAGAAAGTGAGATCAGATTAACTTTACACACACCAAGTTTAAATCTCCTACAGTGTTTTTCTTAGATACACAGCTTTACTCCCCCACAATAGGATGGTTGGTCTAATTCGTACTCTTTTTGCTTCTTCACACTCATAGAACATCCCACATTCACAAGTTTCAGTGAAAATCCATAACCATTTGAGCTCCAGAATGATGATTACTAAGAGCAGCCCGTTATATCATATGTTTAAGAAAAATTGTTTAACGTGATACTTCTTATGGATGAAAAATTATAAGTCACATTTATCAATTAACTGTCTAATAAAAATAAGTCAATATGTGTCGCTCAATTATTGAATTATGCTGATTTTCATTGAAACAGGTGAGGATTTCAATGGAGTGGCAAACTAATTATGAGAAGAAAAAGTAAAAATACTGAGCAATGATATGAATAATAAAAGTAATTTTATTTTAAAAAAGTGAGTATTTAGTATAAATTTAAAATTATTGAAATGTGAATTACACTCAAGAGATAACTGAATGAATGGAATCTATTCATTTACTTTTTTGTAAGTAAATTTTTTTAATTTATAATATTGTTGGAAGAAAAAGAAGTATGGGGGCATTGGAGAGTTTGACCAAAAAGTGAGAGGAGTTTTAGGGTTTTATCACACTGCAGATTTGCAGACATGGAAAATATTTGAGGAGTAATGTTTACATATTCACACCATGAAAAATATTCGAGGAGTAATGTCATATACTGTTAGACTTATATTTTTATCTATAATATGTAATAAGATAAATGGATCTCATGTCATTAAGTACATAAAAAATTATAAATTAACACATAATATAATAAAAATGTTTGAGAGCTCTAAAAGCATCTCCAACCCAATCTTCTCACCAAGAGGATGAAAATAAATTTTTTTATTTAAAAAGTAAATATAGAGTATGTCATTATTCATCAAACTTTAACCACAAACCTTCATTTTCTTCTCAAATATTTCTCTCTAAAATTAACCATCAATTTTTCCTCCATCTATTTTCTTTACCATCTATTATTTTATAGAAAAACCAAACTCTCATACAATAAAGGAAATAACTGCAGAGCTTGTGAAGAAGAAATGGATGCAGAGCATGTTAATGAAGAAATGATAGTGATTAATGAAGAAGATAGATGCTAGACATAGGCTTTGAAAGAATGTGAAGTATAAATGGTAGTGATTAATTCAGATGGTACCAGAGCTAATAAATTTTGCAACATTATTAATATTTAATTTTTTGTTAAATATATTTAATATTAGACTAATTTTAAAGATATAATTTTAATATTTTTAATGATACCAAATTTATAAAATTTAGATGTACATATTAAAAGTCATTTGTATTTTATAATATATAACAAAAAATACAAAAGGATATAATTGGTATATAAATTTAAAAGTAAAAGGACTTGAGAACAAAATTGGTATTTAAAAAATATAAATAGTGTTATAGAGATCATCCTTCATTTTTTATACTCCTTTTATATTTGAGGGATGAAACATTCATCCTCCCAAACAGAGAAGAATATACAAGATGAGTTGGAGTTGAGAATAAAGGAAAGATGCTTCAAATTTAAAGATATAGAACATGGTTGGAAATGCTCTAAAGAAACTCTAGAAGATATGATCCACCCATTAGTGTGATGTTTTTAACTTCTTTATTTTTTTTTCTCTACCACATTATTAGTATTCAATTAAACTTCTAAAATTAGAATTACGTATCGTTGCTCCTAACATAATGTCATATGATTAAATATAATTGTGAATATGTTTTTTTTATGCATCTCAAATATTTTCCATATTTGAGGTACTGGTTTACACGTGCACTGCTCTGAAACTGAATGAGCTCTTTTTCGAGGCAAAGCAAACGCTACTACTACTTACTACTGTACTTCCATAAAAGGGGAACAACTAGAACCAACCAACCAATCCAAGTGGCCTTCAGCTTTTAAAGCCATGCTTTACATCTCTCTCTCTACCTGTTTTTCTGATTCTAAGAAATAGGGATTTGGGGAAGAGTTCAATGCTTCATGAAACCAAATCCATGTTCAGATTCTCTATACTTGTACACTGGAGTCGAACTGGCGCTACTCCGCTCATATGTTTTTTATGAGTATGATGACCATCTCAAACATTGGGTCATTAATTCTTTTATTAAATTTTAATAATTTTACCAAATAAGTATTAAATTGAAAATATTAAAAAAAATTACCAAATTGAGAACGTCTAGACCTTTCATCAAATTAATGTTTATAATAATTAGATTTTCACTACCAGATCCCTGGATGAACACCTCTAGGTAAAAATTTATGAAAAAAATACAATGGCTGGGATATATGTCTGATCGTCCGATTAGTCAACTGGTGTTTTTGATGAAAGCTCAAAATTTTCTGTTAGAACACTTAATATCAAATGAAGTTTTTAATCAAATTTAGTCGCCGGGGGGGGGGGGGGGATGCAATCAAATGAAATGGAATGAATATTTTATCAAAATATTCATTTTTATGTTTAGTTTAGACTAAAAAAATAATGATAGATGCATTATAAATAAAATCATCTTTCACTATTTTAAAAAAAATAATCATTCCATAAGATAGTTTAAAAAATCACTATTTCATTTCATTTGATCTCATTCTAATAAATCAAATAAAACATTAGTGCCCAATAACCTTATCCGTTTTTGGATATGGAAGATCTTCATCGTTTTCCCTTTTCTCTTTCATCATAAAAAGTATTAAAATTATTAAGTAATTAATAATTACTGACTTAAATAGCAAGACTTATCATTTTTTTTATTTGAGTTTTAAAAGGTAATGCGCAAAACGTCAATCAGTAAATCAGATGAAACATTAGAGTAGTGGAATAATTACTCCTATAATTTTTTTTTTTTTTTTTTGAATATGGATAAATTGTGATTATTAGGGTAGTTTAACTTTTGTAATTATAATTTTTTTTTATAGTTGTACAATTTTTAATTGTGATTTTTGATTTGTGGAGGTAGTAATCACCAAGCTTACAGGTACACCAATAGCTGCACAAAACAAACAGCAACAGATCCACCATCCAAAACCAGCAGTATGAGCAGATTGAGCAGACCTATCTCCCATGATGAACACACACTGGCAGAACCCAACACCTACTACAGATCAAACAAGCATAACAGCAGAAGAACAAACAGCAACTGGATCAAAACAGATCCAAAATAGAGGCAGAACAGCAGACAGCAAGCAGCAGACAGCAGAGCCAGATTAATCTGAACCCCTGATCTGTTTCCATTCTTGATAGCAGTACTTCGATTCTCTGTCCATTTTGTAATTCTGAACCTGAAACTAATAGCCATGTCTTGCTACATTGTCCTTTCTCTTGGCTGATTTGGTCTTCAGTGATTCAAGAATGGGGGCTTCAATGGTGCATTCCAAATTCAGTAGCTAGTTTATTTCATTGGTGGATGAGTGAGAAATTTCAAAAGTCTGTCAGAATTATTTGGAGAGCCCTCCCATTAGTCATATTTTGGTCTCTTTGGAAGCATAGGAATGACTGTGTCTTTTCTAAGGCTCAGCCCCATTTTTTTGGCCTGCTTGATCTCATCAAAGTTAGAACTGCCCTTTGGCTCAAAGCATCAGTCAAGGATCTCCCTTTCTCAGTGGATGACATAGTTTTCAAATGGAAACAGATCAGGGGTTCAGATTAATCTGGCTCTGCTGTCTGCTGCTTGCTGTCTGCTGTTCTGCCTCTATTTTGGATCTGTTTTGATCCAGTTGCTGTTTGTTCTTCTGCTGTTATGCTTGTTTGATCTGTAGTAGGTGTTGGGTTCTGCCAGTGTGTGTTCATCATGGGAGATAGGTCTGCTCAATCTGCTCATACTGCTGGTTTTGGATGGTGGATCTGTTGCTGTTTGTTTTGTGCAGCTATTGGTGTACCTGTAAGCTTGGTGAGTTGGTTGAGATGAGCTATATATTTGGCCAGCCATGCTTTCTTCCAAGATGGTGGATGCATCATTCATCTGCTGCAGATATGGGCTTGGCTACATAGATTCAGAGCCCCTCATCAGGAGATGCTTGTGGTGGAACACATAGAGATATGAGAAGGATCATCACTGTGGGCTTGTGCAATCTGCTGTGCTTGGTCTGGCTTGGTAGATTGCTATGGCTGAATCTGATTGGTCTGGGCAGAAGCTGTTTGGAAGGTCTGGCTTGAATCTGGGCTGCTACTTTACTTAGGTATGCTAGTTTGCTGTTGAGTTGGTCATGTGTGTTTGAAGGTCTGCCTGATGTCCTGTGGTCTGGGGTTCTGCTGCTGGTTTGCCTGATGCCTTGCAGTAGGCCTTATTATGCCAACTCAAGGAATGGGATGGTCTGATTTGGAGTGTGTGTCCTGGGATTGTGTCAGGTAGAATAAAAGTTCTGGTGGTTGTATAAGGAGTTATTTAAATAGTGGTGTTAATAGAGAGTGGTGGAATGTCTCCATTCTCAGGCACCAATGCTGGGAGTGGTTGTTTTGCAGTATTCTTTTTGTTTGTTTGCTGTGTTACTTTGGTCGTTTCTCGTTGGTCTCTCACCAACTCTGGGGGTGCTAGCAAATGATAGGATGAGCTAGATGGTGCCAACCTCGTTGGGATGATCTAGCCCATTGTGATGCCTTTGCATCTCCCTTTTTTCTTTATTGATGTTATTCGCTTTGTACTCTGTACTGGTTTTTCCATCAATAAAGTCTTCTTTGCCGATCAAAAAAAATGAACTCCTATAAGAAAATACAGTTTTGATTTTTAGCAGAAAATCTCACGTGACAAAAACTGATTTTGTTAAATATTGAGCCAAAAGTTTGTTAAATATTGTTGTTTAATTGTTTATTTGGCCCTTTAGCTCAGTTTGATTAGATAGAAAATACATAAAAGTAAAAGAAAAAAAAAATTATAATAATAATAATAATTTTTTATATATTTGTTTAAATAGAGAGTCTTAGAAAGGAATGAAAATTAAATTTTCCTATACAACTCGCATTAACTTATTAGTCAGGCTAATACTTTCTTACAAACTATGGAGGGAAATTTAGGTAGTGTTTGGTAGAGTTTTATAAATGTGATTTGAGAGTATGAGTTGTATTTTGAATTTGTGTGTTGTGGAATTATGATTTGAGTGTAGAAAATTTATTTGGTAAATAGTTTTGAAAAGAGTTTTGATTTGAGTGGGGAATTGTTGATGTGACATTTGATATGTGATACAAAAATTTACAACTCATAACTAAATATACAACTCAAAATTATTTTAAAGCACATAAAAAATTTTAGAAATTTCAGAAAATATTTTTTTCGATTATATAAATCAATTGTAAAAAAATAAAATAAAAATAAAAATAAAAAAATCACTATTCCGGTCAACCGGCCGGACGTCCCGCCAAGCAAAATTTTTTTTTAAAAAAAGGAAAAATGCGTCTTTCAAAAGAGAAAACACAGGTGTTCTGTGCAGAGTTTTGAAAACATCATTTGAGAACCCTTACCAAACACCATACTTGAATTAAGGTGTGGAATTGTGATTTAAATTCACAATGTTTCTCTCCACAATCCCATGTTATACAGTAATTATATTTTTTTCCCATCATTTTATTACAAAATTTTTTATTTATTCAAATACATGCAAGAAAATAAATTTTTATTTCTTTTTCCATTATTTCACTTCACTCTCTACCATTTCCATTTTCTACCATTTGTTTCTTTCTAAACAAACGGAGCCTTAGGATCTTCTTTTTTTATTATTATTTTCATCTACATGTTGTTTGTTTTATTTTAATATAAGTACTTTTCATATTCCAAAAAAAAATAATAATAAATAAATAAAATCTGCAATGTATTTTGCTTCTCACTGAAGGGAGACTTTTGTAAGGTCTAGTCATTATGTTACTTTGTAAGACTTTTGGCTTGATTGTAGGAGTTACTCTTAATAGTGATTTTAAATATCAATGTGTATGTATTTTTTAATCTTTTACAATCCAATATATTAGTGAGAATAAAAAATTGTTTACTGGCTAATTCACAACATGTAAGTACTTGACTGTTTAACTGTTATAAATTTTTTATTTTATTTTATTTTTTTTGACATCGATAGTTTTACAAAAATTACCACGTATTACTTAATTTTTAATACATATATATCGCTCAGTACTCTTTAAATCAATTCATTTTCTGACACGTTATTTAAAACCTTTCCTCACACACATTTTCTTTTGCTAAAGTTTATCTCAATACATCCTTATTGTTATTCAAGAGTTTGTTGTTTCTTGTTTATAACTTGATATTCAGTTCATAATCCACTATTTTTTTAATTAATTATATATATATATATTTGTGTAGTTCAGTTAATAATTTTTCAATATCAACTTTTGTAAGAGAAGCTAATTTGAGTTCACTAAATTAATTAGGCCCAATAGTCCAAGGTTGGTGGGCCCGAATTTATCTCAAGTCCAAGATTGGTGGGTCCGGATTTATCGCCATCAAACGGGCCAAATCGCCCTAAGCCTCGAAAGGGTTCGGATCTACGAACTTAGAGACTTACTCGGGCTCGGACTCGAAAGGGTTCAGATCCATGAACCTAGAGATCCGAAGCACTTGGCTTCGAACGGATTCAAACGCAATCTAGAAGCCGCCCCATTAATGAGTCCCAGAACACTTGCGGGCTTGGAGCTTTCCAGGATCTACGTACCAGAACCATGGACGTAATGGAATCCGAACAAAGGACCCGATCCCAAGGACGGTGAGTGGAGATAAATTCACTCTTCGGTTAAACTAGCCTATACCCGGGTCGAGCTGGCACGATCTAGGGGCTCCCTGAGACTCGACAATATTTGCGGCAGGGCGTTCTCTTGAACTACCCCTGACCCTTCTGCGGCAAGACGTCCTCTGGGACTACCCCTGACTCTTTGGGATGATTGGGGATCATTGGTTAGGTGTAGCTAAGAAGAAGGGTTCGCCAAGAGGTTGATCTCCTCTTCGGGGTTTTTCTCATCCTCGGAGAAGTCACATCTTCGGACAAGGTAATTAGAGAGAATATTTTCCATGTGCCTTGCACATGGGCTCCATCCTACATCATGAGGTGCCTATAAATAGCACTCACCCATAACTTTACAAGGGATGGATTTTTGGAGAGATAACTCTTGGGAAATAACTAATTTCCCTTCTCCATTATCAACCTTGAGAGTGAAAATAGGGGATCCATGGGAGAGCCTTGCCATTATTCTTTTTCTAGCTACTTTGCCTTCTTCTTCACCCAATCTCTTATCTCCATCATCTCTTTGCTTTTGTGTTCTTAGTTGAGACTATTGAAGAATCTAAGCCTCTCATCATCTTTTAGAGAATTCGAATTTTTCTTCAAGGATCTTCGAAGATCTTCGAATTTTCCAACAACGTTCTTGAACCCACTCATACAACTTTATTTTTCTTGTTTTTTTAATGATTCGTTGTAGTAATTATCTTATAATGTTTGCATATTTCCATTTTGCAACTTATTCAGTTTAAGATTGCAGTTTCATCAGGTTAAGGTATTTATCCAAAACACAATATATATTATGAATATTTGCATACATATACATATATATCTATATAACAAGGGAAGATAGTTTTTGAATTTATCCTACAGACAATTGTCCTACTATGACATTTTAATGGTCATGATTCATTTGTTTATTTAGATGGACGGTTGAGATGACCCCCCCTTAAGTATATATCAATCTTAAGTATATATCCACATTTACTTCCCGCCCAAACAGTAAGCTTCCTACTTACCCACATCTCCCTTCCATTCTATCTTCATCTCTCTCCCTTCTTTGTTCTCACCTTTCCACTTACCCACGTCTCCCCTCTATTTTATCTTTATCTCTCTCCCTTCTCTGTTCTCACCCACCACATTCCCTCTTTATCTCTTTCTCCTTCCCTGTTCTTCTTCTTTCCTACCCTCCCTTCTCGCTCGCTCCCGAAACTACTCTCCAGTCTTGGCTCGCAAGGTAAGATACTCGCTCCCCTTCTCTTTATGTTCCCTTTTTCTCTCTGTTAATTAAAAATCATTATAAAAAATCCCAAATCATTCGGTTTTGTCTTCGATCCTCAAATCGAATTCCAATTCAAGTCTATCTCAAGTCGATCACTTCGCTCACTGTTCTCAAACTAAAGGTAAAGATCACTCTGTTTACTCAAAACGAATGTCAAAATCACAAAGATTTTCATTTTATTATGTTTGATTGCTATCACTTTACTTTCAATTGATCTCACAAACAAATCTAATCGACTACTGTTAATTTATCTGATGAATCTCTGAGTTTGTTTATCAGATCCCTATTTTTCTACTATTTTCATTTTATTATGCAATGATTTCAAAATTTTAAATCCTCATCCACGTGCAGAAGATAAGAAGCTAAAAACTCTTGCAAAGAGGAATCTGTCGCACCAGTGTGTGGTTGAACTTGCAACAGGTTACAACCACATTTATTGTAGATACTGTATTACTTCATTTTGAATTCTTGATTTCTTCTCAAATCCTTTACACCAGTACTTTTTTTCAAGTGTCATCATGGAGACCTGAACATTGTTTTGTCCCCAGGACATTCTTGGCGTGACTATTCACCTTCAGCTAGATGCCAACCTTCTTTTGTTTTCTATATTAGTAGGTATATGTTATTCCTCAAATCCTTTACACCTGTACTTTTTTTCAAGTGTCATCATGGAGACGTGAACATTGTTTTGTCCCCAGGACATTCTAGGCGTGACTATTCACTTTCAGGTAGATGCCAACCTTCTTTTGTTCTCTATATTAATAGGTACATGTTATTCCTCATATCATGCCTTCTGATTTAAAAATATTACCATGGAAAAAAAGGACTCAAGCCATCACTCACCCTTTGTGATTGCACTTTTTATGTTATCATTTTCTGCAATCATCAATGGAATATTGCGTCAACTTGTGGAAAATCCCTTTGTCCTATTTGAACTCAGAAAAACCTGATCCCCTGCATCTATGTTCTGTCTTAACCTGTAACTCGCATATATGTGGTTCTTGAAGGTCATAACAAAATGGCATGATTGACTCCAATTTACATGAAACAATGGTGTAACTCTCCATTATTTTCTTTTTTCTAATGAAAATGTTGTTTTAGCAAGTTGCATAGCTAGGCATCCATAAAACATCTTTTGTTTACATGATGATACCTTTAACAATGCATGACATTGTACTTGTTATGATACAAGGCAGTATTTATGGCCTGACTTTCTGTAGATACCTTAGTTGCTTTATTTAAATATTCTAAAGTGGTCTGTCCGGGGTGCCTACATGTATGATTCATGTCACGATCCTTTTTCTTTTTTTTTTTGTGTGTGTGTGTGTGCAGATTTTGATACGTCTAATGCTCAAGTGGAGCATGTATGACTCTTATAAACATATTAAACATATTTTTTTTTTATAAATGACTTTGTATCGTTGGGTGTTTGTTCCATTGGGTTGTTTTTTTTAACCATTTCCATGCTCTGTTTTTTTTTTCTTTTTTTAAAAAAAAAAAAAAAATTGTATTCAAAGTTAGATTTTTTGTAATGGAAAAGTATTTGATTGCTAATAAAACTTAGAATCTGTTGGTTCAAATTCTAAATCTGTTGGGTTCAGATTCTAAGAAAGCCAAGATTCAAAACATCCCTTAAATTCAAAAAAATATTTTCAGCTCCCAAAAATCTCATCTATCTCCTTCTGATTGATGCCCTTTTCTTTCTATCTATTTGCAATACATTATTTTTTTGTGTTCCATTGAGAAACCTGTGTGTTTTTCTTCGATATTTTCTGAGTTTAGAACATTTTTTTGGTTTGAACTGCTAATTTTTTGGTTTGAGATCCTCACTGTGATCAAGCCCTCTGTCAACTGGATATGCTCCATTTTAGTAGTCATCTTGGGCATGTAATTGATCGTATATATGTACATTTGTAAATGCATATCTTAGCTTGGTGGCGGGTTTTTGATTTTGCTAAGATAAGAGGCTTTCTTTCCATAATTTTAGCTTGCTAGATTTGTACAACATAGAGCATCAAGGTTCTGCTTCACTAGATTCATTAGCCTAGACAAAACCAAAAATTGTAAATCATTCCTCCATCCAAGACCAATGTTGGAATCTTACTCCCAAAGAAGACCTCCAAGGCGATATTCATTCATTGCCCAACAATTACCCTCATTCTCTTGCCAATTCTAGATTTTGATCATATTTTTTCTCTGAAATAATTGTTTTCTGTTTCTGGGTATTTTTTAAATCTATACAATTTCATGCTTATTTGATGAAAATGACCTATTATTAGACATCTAGATCTAGGTTTGAGTTAATTGAATTTTTTTGACTTGAAGTTAGGTTTTTATTGTGATATTTGTTCTTCTCATTCTTGGTATTCTCTAATATCCTGTTGTTAGTTGTTAGCCCAAAACTACTGTTTGGTTGCTGGGAAAGCAAAGAAAAATGAAAGAAAACAAAATTTGAGTATCATGCTTTTTGTTCTTTATGTCAATAAAATTACTAGAAATAATAAAATTAGACAACCTACAAGACACCTGAATTTTCGTGGTTCAACGTTGAGAGAAATGTTTAGTTTTATGGTCTTATGGATTAATCAACTGAACCCATTCAGAATGATTTCCTAGGGTTTATATCATTCACAGATGATTGATATTGTTCTAGGAAAACATTTTTTACACATAGATCTTTGCAATCTGTGTGCTGAGTCTTAAGAAGCTCATGGGTAATTGGTAGGTCTTACTTTAAATTTTTTTAAATATGAAATCTCTCTCCCTCACATATAGTAATTTTGGGGAGTAAAATTGATTATACAAATAAGAAAATTGGCTAAATCTTTAGTGCTCCTCTCTATTTGATTTTTATTTTTTAATGAGCTGTTGTTCAAAGAAAATTGGCTAAACCATTAAAGGTATCCTACTTCTTTAATATGTTGCTTGCCTTCCAATGGGAATTAAATTGTTCAATTTGCTCTTAGTGTACGATTTTTTTTTTAAAATTTAATATTATCATTTGTAAATGTTCTGTAATAATAGATAGATATTTATAATACTTGATCTTAAAATGTAATTTATCCAGTTTAATGTAATTTATCATGTGGATTAAAATGTAATTTATTCAATTTAATCTGAACATTATGTTTCTTAAATGGATTTAATTTTTTAAAAGGTTTTGGATCTGAATTAATACTTGATGGGTTTTATTTTTTAAATGGGTTTTAATTTGTTTACATTTTCTGGACAGTATTTAGTTTTTCTATGTTGTGTGCTTTTGGATGATTTTCATTTCAAATAGCTTCGGGGAGTTGGTCTAACCAATTTGTTATGTTTACACTTGAAATTGGAATTACTCTATAATTTTTTTGCATTTCAGGCCCTTAATACACTTGACAGTACCAAATGGAGAGTAAATAAAAGGGTTCTTGGTATCATAGACAGAATATGGGCTACCATTTTGATAGCAATGTGGTAGAATATCTCATATTTCTGGTTCTTTCTTTTTTTCATTACCAAGATGAGTTGAATGCCTACATTATGCTCCCTCAGCTCTTGCTAGCTGTAACTGATATGGAATCTTCTCTCCTGAATTTGTCTGTTTCTCTTTCTATTTTTGCTTTCAATTGCATAATTCTATTTATTAAATTTTTGTTGCCAATTTATTTCAATTCTTGCTGGCTGTAGTTGTCCCTGCATGTGGGTGATTAAATGTTTTCTCATTCAATTAACACCAGAATAACTGTTTACCACATGAGCAAATGTAGTGGAAAGGTGCTGATTTTGCTTTTGTTATTTCATGACAACCTCACACTTTGTCCAAAGAATCATGTGCCAATTCTGATTTGGTAAAAGTTTTATGACCTAACCAACATTTGTAACAGGATTGATATGGAATTTTCGCTCCTAAATTTTTCTATTTCTCTGTTCTATTTTTGCTTTCAATTGCACACCATATTTATGAAATTTTTGTTGCCAATTTATTTCAATTTAACAATCTCTTCAATCATATAGCAATTTGGTAGAATATCACATAAGACTTTATTAGTTTACATCACAATAAATTAATTGAGGTTTCAAGATCTGAAGGAATTTAATTGGGTGCATGAATATTATATAGATATGGTTTGCGTGGACTCCTCATTATGGTCTTGCTTTGTAATTTATTTATGTATCGGTATGGTTTGGCTGATGGTTGTTCATTATATAGGTATGGTTTGTCTATGACATGTTTCTGCTTCTTTTCTTTTTTTTATTACCAAGATGAGTTGAATGCCTACATTATACTCCCTCAGCTCTTGTTGGCTATAGTTGTTCCTGCATGTGGGTGATTGAATGTTTTCTCAGTCAATTAACACCAGAATAACCGTTTACATGTAAGTGCAAAATATTGATAGTACAAATATTGAATTTCAGGGTTAGTTTGTATGTTTTGCCTTTTATTAAATAAATAGTGTTGAATGCTTGGAGTGGATAGTTGATCCCAGTTCTTTGGTATAATATCACATAACACTTTATTAGTTGATTAGGAAGCATCATAATCTGAATTTTAATATGCTACATAATTAACTGAGGTTTTGAAAAACAATAAGGCAGTCTTATTTTCAAGATCAGAAGGAATTTAATTGGGTGCATGAATATTATATAGATATGGTTTGTGTAAACTCCTCATTATGGTCTTGCTTTGTAAGTTATTCATGTATAAGTATGGTTTGGCTGATGGTTGTTCATTATATATATAGGTATGCTTTGTCTATGACATTTTTCTGCTTCTTTTCTTTTTTTTTTCATTACCAAGTGTCTCATTTGTCTATAACATATATCAAGTTTTTCTGTATCTTCATATAGTCACTTATTAATGCTTCATAATTAATTATTGAAGTGATTAACAGTTTCAATTGTATTTTTAATTGAATTATAAGATAGGTGATAAATTTATTTTATTCCCTTCCTGCAATTAAAAACAGTAGGTATGGTTTAACCAATGTGTTTTTTAATTTTTTTCCAGTACGTATAGTTTGTTCCATTGTTTGTCTGTTCGATTGTATTTTTTTCATTTTTTATTATGAATTTGGGATCGTTTGTTCCATTTTTTTGGGGAATGTTCCATTATATTTTTCAATATGTTGGGTTAGTTTTACTGGATAGTTAGTATAAATTGCTAATTAAACATTTTTTTTTTTTTTGTGGCATACATTTATGTTTGGACTTTGTAAATGATAATGATAAATTTAATTTCAACATTATAAAATTGAAGTCAGTTGGGGAAGAGAAGAGTTCAAATTTGGACAATTGTTGTGTTCCCATTTTAATACTCTTCATGTTGCTAGGGCTGATTTTAATTTTATCATTTTAATGTGATTGTTAAAATACATCATTGAACAACCATAATTATATAACCAAACATTTTCATGTTGAAGTACAACAGTTATGGACAATATCACTATTTTCGGTCAAGTAAGTTTTTTTTTTTTCCCCTCCATATAAATTTAAGTACCTCTCTTATAATGTAAGGCCTGTTTATTTATTTATTTTAAACTTATCATATCTAATTTTTTTCTAATAAATGCTTTTTTCCTCATATTTTATAGGTGGATGAAGACTTACACCGAACGGTAATATTAAGAAAGAAATGATTTTTTTCTTATTTATGTGTACAAAGTTTTATTTATCACTATAAAGTTTTTGTATATATAGATTCAATTTCTTCAAGAAAGAAATGCTAATGTTGTTGTTCGCGATGAGCGTAACCTTAATACTATTTGTATTCGTGAGGTAAGCCTACTAGTAACTTATATTCGCATGCATTTTCTTATCAATTTAAAAATATATTTATAAATATATTCTACGTATTTTTTATGGGCAAAGGCAAAGGAAAAATACAAAGTAATATCAAAGGAAACAGAAAAGGCTATCCATTTTGGCAAAGGAAAGGAACATGCAAATCATGTGATATGGTTTCTCAACATTTTTAAAAAGTTTGTTTTTCGAATATTTATTAAATTTTTCTTTTTATATAGATTTTTGTAAGAATTGCATAGTGTCATATACTCCTTTTTATGTATATTTTTATGAGTTATTGTTTTTTAAATATTTATTCAATTGTTTTGACTGATTGTGAAATATTTTTCTAAACCATGTTAAAATAAGCATTTGTACAACATGTTAATGCATTTGTCTGAACATTAATTTGAACACATGTTACATTTACAACACATTATAATAAACATATAAAAGAAGAAACCGAAAAATGAAATGAAGTTTTTAATTATAGAATATAGATTTTTTTTTTAATTTTTATTTTACTTATAAGTTCTTAAGGAAAAAAGAAAAAGGCAACAATTAATTTTAATACAATGGAAAGAACAAGAAGAAGGAAGAGGGAAGCAGAAAGTAGAAAATATTACACGCTAATATTCACATTGTATGTACCCAATGATCTAATATTTATCTTTTCAACGTAGGACAAAAAAAATGAGTGTAATTAGCAAAGGAGTGTGGTCTCTAAAAAAAATAATAAAGCCACGTAGAATTATAGGAGGTGTATGGGAGGTTGGTTAATTTAGTAAGTTATTTTAATTTTTGGTTAGTTGAGTAGGTTAAAATAATTATGTTTAGCAAGATTGTTGAATTTTTTTATTATAATTGATTTCTGTAGCAGTGGAATTATTATCATTTTGAATTGATTTTTTTTGTAAAGGATGTGATATCAATATTAATAATTTATGTTAATTGATTTTTTGTAGAATATGTGTACCAATATTATTTATACATTAGATGGGTAGTGTCTTTTTGGCTCACCTAAAGCTTTGTTTTCATCTGAATAGAGTTGGATTTCGGCTTCCTTGAGATTTTTTCTCTCTCTCCTAAGTCTTATTTTTTCATAAACAATAATGTGATTTTGGAAAATTTTGAACAAGCCTAGGATTTTGGTTTGAAATCAAAAGAAGGATTTTCAAATGGTTGTATGGAAAATGGTAGTGAGAGTGGGAATGAGGTTGAGTTGTGAACAAATTGTTGATTTTGACCCTTGGGTTGGATTTTAGAATAAAAAGGGATTTTTGCCCTAAATGTTTCAAACATTTATTTTGTATAAATAAATGGAATTAATGTTGAAAATATGGAATTTGATGGATATTGATATGGATGGTGAAGTTAGATATGTATTATCACTCAACTTGAAATTTGAAGAAGTTTATATATATATTGGAGATTTTATATCTGTTTAGAAATATCTGTTTTGAGCTATCGGTAGAGGATAACTATGATTGTTATAGAAATTGCATGAGGATTAAGTGAATTGAAACTAAATTCTCATCTATATGCATTGAACATTGTTGATCACTTATTACATTGCAAATGTATATGGTTTCGATAAAAATGAGTGGATATGGAAAGAGGTGTGTATCACCAAATTAAGTTGGCCTGTGTGTCCTAGCACTACAAGAATTTTAACTTTTAGCAACTAAATTTTTAGTCGCCAAAAGTCAATTTTAGTCACCAATGGCTTTTAGCGACTAAATTATTTGGTCGCAGCATTAGTTGTTGAAGAATTGTCAGGAAAGGTAATTGGCGACTAAAATTATTTTAGTAGCCAAATGTATTCAATTGCCAACCAAATTTTTAGTCACCAAAAGGTTGGAAATAAAATTAAATAGCACATTTTCGGCTACTAAAGGTTTAGTCGCCTAAAGTGTTACGTTTTTTGTTACTAAAATTTTAGTCGGCAAATAGTTTGTGTTTTGGCTACTAATATTTTAGTCAGCAAAAGTGTCATGTTTTTGGCTACTAAGGGTTTAGTCGCCTAAAGTGTTATGTTTTTTGCTACTAAAATTTTAGTCGGCAAATAGTTTGTGTTTTGACTACTAATATTTTAGTCGGCAAAAATGTTATGTTTTTTACTACTAAATTTTTAGTAGGCAAAAGTTTTTTTTATTATTATTCAACTTTTGTTTTTAGCTACGAAATATTTTAGTCGCCAAATGTTTGATTTTTTTTTGCTACAAAACTTTTAGTTGCCAAATGTTTGATTTTTTTTTTTGCTACAAAACTTTTGGTCACCAAATATTTGATTTTTCTTTTGGCTACAAAGCTTTTAGTCGCCAAATGTTTGATTTTTTTTTTTTTTGCTACAAAACTTTTAGTCGGCCAAACTATTTTCCCAATTTCTTTTTAGCTACTAATTATTTAGTCGCCAGAAACATGATCTTATGTTTTATCACAAAATTATAATTTCTCCACAACCTGTCTATATTTCATGCAACCTGTAATACGTATATAAACAAAATAATACATATACTATCAATCATTCTACAATCTACATCTGTATACAAAAAATGAATAACTGTTGATGTCAAAGACCATACAAACCAACTATTGTCCAAACTAAAATAATAATTCCATACAAAATATAAAATTATACAAAAATCAAAGCCCTCCGTATACAAAAATACTTTCACAAAAGCAGAGGAAGACATAGTTAGCAGGATTATACAAAAGTGTCAAGTGTCCTCCATAAACAAAAATGTAGACTATCCACAAGTCCACGCCAAAAGCCATCTACAAAAAATAAAAAAACAATTGCATCCATTACAAAATATCAATTCAGAAAAACATAGGAAAAATGTTGTAATAACATGCATTTAAGGTAGAACAATCTATAAAAATATTTTTTCGAAATACAATCATATGTATGTATCATGAAAGATTTATTTCAAACTTGATTTCAATTTACAAATAATACAATTTTTAGGAGCATACCTCTTCGTAAAATAAATTTTTATGAGTAGAATGTTTTGGTGATAAATTTATTTTAACTCTTCTTCATTCTCATTTTCCTAATCAAAGTAAAATGATTGAGTAATCTACGGGGTTTTCTCCATAACCATATCATGCTTTCTTAATACGTTTACCACCCAAATGACCACCGTGCACGATGAAACAATGGCATCATTTACAATGAAAATGTTGAACATTTATTGGATGTCAAACTCTCCCATTTTCGAATAAGTTTAAGTCATTTCCAGCTTTAACTCCCAAACTACATGTGCTAATGACATTTTGTCTGTTGTCACAAGTCCTATATGTCACAGGGAAGCTAGCCGTGACATCTTTATGGTGGTTCCGAGGCTGTTTCAATTTTTTGCTCCCTTAACGCCCTTTTTCGGTTAAGCTTAAGGCGTTTTTGGCTCTAGCTCCCAACTTACACGTGCCAATTACATTCCATCTGTTGTCACTGGTCCTATTTGTCACAACCAAACCTACACGTGCTAATTACATTCCGTCTATTGTCACAGGTCCTATTTGTTATAGCGAAGGTGGCCGTGACATTCGTACGGTGGTTCGGGGGTTGATTCGCATTTTCGCCCCCTTAACACCCTTTTTCAGTTAAGTTTAAGGCATTTTTGGCTCTAACTCCCAACCTAAACGTGCTAATTATATTCTGTCTATTGTCATAGGTCCTATTTTCCATGGGAAAGGTGGCCGTGATATCTGTATTCTGGTTCGGAAGCTGTTTCGCATTTTTGCCCCCTTAACGCCTTTTTTCAGTTAAGTTTAGGGCGTTTTTGGCTCTAACTCTCAACCTAAACGTGCTAATTACATTTTTCCTATTGTCATAGGTCCTATTTGCCACGAAGAAGGTGGCCGGGACATCTGTATTGTCACGACCCAAACCCGCCCCTATGGGTTTAGTATCGTAACCGGCCAGTAATCCGTGATTACCAAAGGCCTGCTTAACAGTAAAGACAGTAATACAGAGTAAGGGGTTGGCGGAAGCCAAACAGTAAATAAAAGATGTCCAATGAGCCGTGAAAATTTGAGTGCAAAAAGACTTTCATGTGCAAAGCCACATTCACAACCAAAACATATATACATACATCATATACACATAACATCCAAGTTAGAGATCACATCCTTTCACCATAACTATACAGTCAAGTCTTAAGTATTCGCTACAAAAACAAAGACAAATGGGTAAATCTGAAACACCCCAAGAAAGCCTTGGCTTGAACAGACTTGGAACCTCGAAGTGAGGCACAATGGTTGGCTTGACAAAACGAGAGCTTAACTTGACGCTTCTAGCTTCGGTCCGGTGCTTGGCCACCTACATACATACATAAACAGTGAGCTAAAGCCCAGTGAATAACAACTGTGTAAAGGGGTTAAGAATTCATATCCTTTCATTAATTAAAACAGTCATTTGCATTAGTAAATCAGTTATTCAATCAGTGGCTCATATTTCATGCCATATCAGTCATTTGGAAATCATAACAGTCATACGTGGTACGTCCAATAGCAAGACAATACAGTAGGTCTTAATAGACCGAACAATCAGTTGATGGCCATCAAAACAGTAAACAGTAGTAGTTTCAAACATTGGAACTAACAAAGATCTCTGTAACAATAGCAGTAACAGTAATAGTAGCAATAAGTTGCTATGGATGCCACGGGTACAGTTCACAAATTGAACAAACATTCATTCAGTAAACAATGTTACTTCAGAAAGCAGTACAGTCGATTATTCAGAAAATAATCATAATTGAACATATCTTTACAACATTGTTACTCACAGATTACTGGGCTATAGACAGGCTAGTCAACGTTCTCGGGTGCCAACCCTACATAGTTGCAGAACGAACACACATTAAGTTACACACTGGGATTAATAACTTAGCCCCTATCTTGACTTGGTGTGGTTTTATAACATTATCCTCATTAAGATGCCTTAAACATGGCATAGGAATGCCTAGGATGGGATGAGAATGCAAAGATGTACTTTAAAACACTTTTCAAAATTTGTTGAAAACAGGGGTCTCGCTCGAGCATGGCTTCCTAAGCTCGAGCAGACATGCAGACAAAGAAGCTCCGCTCGAGCGTGACTTCCCTCGCTCGAGCGGACTGCAAACTCATGAAAAAGTACTGGTTGCACATTTTTCACGCTCGATGGACGCTCGACCCATGATCGAGCGTGAGACTCAGACTCTCGCTCGAGCGGACTGCAAGACATATGAACTTCTAGGCATATGCATTTCACACTCGAGCGTGACTCTCGACGCTCGAGCGGAAGTGCATGTACTCAGAGTGCACGCTCGAGCATGAAGTCCTATGCTCGAGCGTGGATAAAAAATCTGGAATTTCCAGATTGATCCTCAAGCACAAAACTCAACCTCTAAAGCTTCAAATTCGATTCTTCTGGGCTAATTTCCTGGAAAACACTTAGAAACCCATAACACATGACTCTCGACGCTCGAGCGGAAGTGCATGTACTCAGAGTGTACGCTCGAGCGTGAAGTCCTACGCTCAAGCGTGGATCAAAAATCTGGAATTTCCAGATTGATCCTCAAGCACAAAACTCAACCTCTAAAGCTTCAAATTCGATTCTTCTGGGCTAATTTCCTGGAAAACACTTAGAAACCCATAATACAACATGTTTTAAAGATCATTTTCATAAATCAAGCCCAGAATTGTGACAATTGAACACAATTTGTAATGTAAACTTAAAGAACGATGCAAGAACATAACATGCATGAGTTCTCATGAATTCCAATGCTCCAAAGCATGACCAAATGCAAGATTGAGCTCAAGAACATGATGAATTCATGGACTACAACTAAAATATGGATATGCATGTGGAAATTCTCATGCAAATGATTTCAAAACTCAATGATATGGACATGCATGCACACATTGCTTCTCAATTCAACTCTTTAGGCCATAACTTGACTTTAATCACCAATATTTCTATGAACCATGCAAGAAACAACATAAATTCACAATTAAGGGAAAGAATTCCCTACCTTAAGTCTTGAATTCTAAGTATGGAAGCCCAATTTTGCAAATTCTCTTCAATTCCTCTAATTTTCCAAGCCAAAACTTGTTGGATCAATGCTTCTCTCCTACTCTCCCTCTTTCTCTCGGTTTGGTCTAGGAGATGGGTGACATGATGTATTAAATATATGAATTAGCCCCAAACAATGTTTATAAAGGTGGCCCACTCAATGGCACACTAGTAAATAACTAGGTTCAATTAATTAAACATTAACAATTCTAATTTAATCATTCCAAATTGAATTTTAAATTAAATCTACCATAAAATCACATAAATCCTAATTAGGATATTACACTAATCAATTTTTGACTCGGTCGCCGATAAGGCTTTCAATCCGCAGTTCGAAATTAAAACATGAACAGATCGTTTTATAGCAAACAGATAGAAATGCATTCTAAACACACACTCACACAAACAATTCAGGATTTCATCTTAATCAATTACGTATCATGCTTAATCACAATTTAACGCTAATCAGAGGTGAGGGTTGTCACATGTATGCTGGTTCAGAAGTTGTTTCGCATTTTCGCCCATCTTAACGCCCTTTTTCGGTTAAGTTTAAGGTGTTTTTGGCTCTAACTCTCAACCTACATATGCTAATTACATTCCATCTATTGTCTCAGGTCCTATTTGTCACGGTGAAGGTGGCCGTGATATTCGTACGGTGGTTCGGAGCCTGATTCGCATTTTCGCCCCCTTAACGCCCTCTTTTGGTTAAGTTTAAGGCGTTTTCGGCTCTAACTCCCATCCTAAACGTACTAATTACATTCCATATGTTGTCACAGGTCCTATTTTCCATGAGGAAGGTGGCTGTGACATCTGTATGCTGGTTCGGAAGCTGTTTCGCATTTTCACCCACTTAACGCCCATTTTTCGGTTAAGTTTAAGGTGTTTTTGGCTCGAACTCCTAACCTACACGTGCTAATTACATTACATCTATTGTCATAGGTCCTATTTGTCACGGCAAAGGTGGCCGTGACATCCGTACGGTGGTTTGGGGGCTGATTCGCATTTTCGCCCCCTTAACGCCCTCTTTCGATTAAGTTTAAGGCGTTTTTGGCTCTAACTCCCAACTTAAACATACTAATTACTTTTCGTCTATTTTCATAGGTCCTATTTGCCACAGGGAAGGTGGCCATGACATCTGTATGCTGGTTCGGAAGTTATTTCGCATTTTTACCCCCTTAACACCCTTTTTCGGTTAAGTTTAAGGCGTTTTTGGCTCTAACTCCCAACCTACACGTGCTAATTACATTCTATCTATTGTCACAGGTCCTATTTGTCACGACAAAGGTGTCCGTGACATCTGTTCGGTGGTTCGGGGATTGATTCACGTTTTCGCCTCCTTAACGCCATTTTTCGGTTAAGTTTAAGGCGTTTTCAGCTCTAACTCCTAACCAACACGTGCTAATTACATTCTCTCTATTGTCACAGATCCTATTTGTCACAGGAAAGGTGGCCGTGACATTCGTACGGTGGATCGGGGGCTGATTCACATTTTTGTCTCCTTAACGCCCTTTTTCGGTTAAGTTTAATGCGTTTTTGCCTCTAACTCCCAAATTGCGTGTGCTAATTACATTATGTATGTTGTTACATGTTCTATTTGTGACAGGGAAGGTGGCCATGACATCCGTAAGGTGGTTCAGGGGCTGTTTCGCATTTTCGCCCTCTTAACGCTCTTTTTCGATTAAGTTTAAGGCGTTTTTGACCCTAACTCCACCTACACGTGCTAATTATATTCCGTCTGTTGTCACAGGTCCTATTCATCACAGGAAAGGTGCCCGTGATATCCTTACGGTGGTTTGGGGGCTGTTTCTCGTTTTCACCCCCTTATCACCATTTTTCGGGTAAGTTTAAGGCATGCTAATTGAGATTTTTTGCCACAAGTCCTGTGTGTGTGTTTTTTTTTTAGTTTAAGGACGCTAACTACCCATCTCTTCACCAACCTCATCATTGACCTAAGACTATCACACTCCCATAAATTTACTTAATTCTACATCTAGAATCTAACTTGAGACTGGTTCGCCCTTCGGAAAGCCCTTTTTTGACTAAGTTTAGGACGTATTCGGCTCTAACTCCCAATCTACGGGTCCGAATTACATTCCGTCAGTTGTCACAAGTCCTATTTTTTATGAGGAAGCTATCCGTGAGAACCACACGATAGTTTGGGGGCTGTTTTGAATTTTCACCCCCTGAAAGCCCTTTTTCGACTAAGTTTAAGGCGTATTTGACTCTAACTCTCAACCTATAGGTCCGAATTACATTCCGTCAGTTGTCACAAGTCCTATTTTTCATGGGGAAGCTGTCCGTAAGAGCCACATGGTGGTTTGGGGGCTGTTTTGAATTTCTCTCCTGAAAGCCCTATTTCGACTAAGTTTAGGTCATATTCGGCTATAACTATGGTAAAGCCATAAACATTCCTAGTGGGCTGATTGAGTGCCAAATGAGAAGTTAATGCATGTGAAATCTGATTCAGAATTTTTGAAAGAAAATTTTCATTCTCCAAGTTAAGGGAGCTCCTAGTTGGTAGTGAAAGCCATAGAGGAAGAGCACCACATAAGCAGAGAGCTAAATGATTTCTGATCAGAAAGTTGGCTAACATAAAGTAAAAAGTGATTTTAGTTCAAATAAGAATCTTAAAGGAATTATAAAAATAACCAAAACTGACCCAAAAACGCTAAAGAAAGTTGTTAAAGTAAATAGATAAGTTTGAGTAAAAATGAACACATGCACGTGCGCACAAATTCTTTTGACATTATATTTATCTAAGGTTCATATGTTGCTTAAAATTTACAACAATTTTCTGCATATGATGGTTCAGCAATACCCCATATTTTCAGATTTATTATTATTATTAATTTTTTATTTAAAAAGGTCTAAAATCATATGAAATTATAGTAAATAATGACGAAGCTGTTCTTCTTTGATTAATGTTGTATGTCAAAAGTGATCCTTAATAGAAACCTGTTGGAAATTTCACCAGAAATTTGTCAATAAAGTACACTGCAACAAAAAAATTCACTTAAAACAAAAACTCACGCATGGAAAATAGGAGACAAGCCCCAATATGGAATCTACGAGGACTTTTCATATGAACTATATCAAGAAACATTTAACTGAAGCTCAAGATTATTTTTTCTTTCTTGCGCTAACGCCGACAAATATAAATTTTAGTAGCCAAAAAATGTACTTTCCGCGACTAAAATTTGTTTAGTCGCCAAAAATGGTCACCAAAGGTGCGATTTGTTGTAGTGAATTGACACATTTATATGTTTCCTTTTCCTAACCAGAAATTGACAGATTGTAGTTTACTTGACAAGTGATTTGAGCTAATGGAGGTGAGAAATCAGATAGCTAATTTGTTCAAGATAAATAGCTAAACAAGTATCAAATGATAGTCAAGTAAGCAGATCAACAGAGAAGCACACTCCATAACCCAATAAGACTATCACTTTAACAGGGTTTTGCTATTCACAAATCCTTGAGCTCTTTAACTTTGGGGATTATAGCAGAAACATTGTTCCATGATCCCTATTTCCAACTTTGGGGCTATTTTAATCAGTTACCTTCTTCTTCTTTTTTTTATATCTATATTAATCTATTCTATTATTTAAAATCTTAGGAAGTTTGTAGTATAATATTGATTTGGAAACCCAAGGAGTACCATTCCTCTATATTTAATCTCATTTTTTCTCTATTATTTTTCTTTCCCTCATCTTTCTCTACTATTCTATTTTTATGTTCTCTGCAACTCTCCTCTTTCTCAATTCCATCGTCTGTGGGAATCCTGTGTATTCTGTCCACAACAGTTTGCACTATCTTTGACTCATAACAGACTGCAACAGCTACTCTAAAGCCTATGGCCTGGCTATGCTTTGCTATATCATTTCCCACTCTAAACTATTTTGCACTGATCTTTAGGCTGGAGTTTGAATTGTTTTTTATTTTTTTTCATTAGATTTCTATCTGTTTGGCAATTGAATGATGCATATCTAAAGGCAAAGTATGATGCTATTTACATATATTTCCACTATCAAACAACTCTGTTAGTAACATCAGGCTGAATTAATTTGTAGGGCCATTGCCTACCATTTAGATCAGCTCATCCTCTCAAATTTTGATTTGCCAAGTTTGGTTGGTTGCACAAAGAGCAAAGCAAGTTCACCTATTGGATGCTGAGTTGTGATATTTCACCGATCTTTTGCCAATTCACACTGACCTTATGAATATTCTCACTTTTACACATGCAAAATACGTAATAACCTATGCTTAACCAAATTTCAAAGAAAAAATAACCGAGTTATAATCCACACAAAAAAAGCCAAACCATGAGGCAACAGAATTACCTGAAGTTGATTGACGATTTGATCCAGTTTGAATTCCTGATAACAAAATCGTGATACTTTCCATCACAAAAGATATAGAAACAAAGAAAGATGGATATAGGGGAAAGAAATTCAAAACACATAGTTTCAAAGATATGATAGCCAACCTGCTCCCGAAGAGCCTCTCTCAGATAAGACACAAGATTTGTTTTTGATGATTCGACTGTCGTTAGCTATTCAATACGGTGTCTCAATATACCATGCTGCCCTTTAAGCTACTCCACAATGCCAGAACCATTGAGTTTTCCTGCTCAAATGAACATAATAATAATAATAATATAGACGGTTGAGAGAGAGAGATGCTACAGGATATAGCAACCAATGTATCATAAGCGAGATACTAAACAAGAGAGAGAGAGAGAGAGAGAGAGAGAGAGAGAGAGAGAGAGAGATAAGAATAATACTAAACTGGCCCAAAAACCCTAGCCTCCTGCCACATTGCTACATTTTTCAACATGGCTTCAAGCAACAAATTAATAGTATTGTAAACTCAGGAATTCAATCTATACCAGATGACCAAAACCATGTTCCCATTCCCCAAGTATATCATTTAGGCACCAAACAAGTGAGGAGATTTAATAAGGTTCTATAGCTGCAGTTTTTATACCACTATTCTTTATATATTCTTACCTCCATTCCAACCGTCGCTATAGTTGTTAGATTCACATAGGTTTATCACTTCCCTCACCTCTCATTCTTGACTTACATCACATTGAAACTCTCTTAGCCTCTCTAGTGACATCTTTGGTGTTGTCACCTTACCTTCACTCTCTAAAATGCTTAAAATACTTTCAATGTATGTAGCCATGTAATTTACTATAATTGTTTCTTATTTACATCCATCATTAAGATTCAATTTACATATCAGGATTTTAAATTTTGGTTATAATTACTCGTGAATATATCAACTAATACTATTATTTAAATTCATGCAATTACATACACTACTCTTTTTTCTGTACACCACAATGTATATGATTGGGGGCTCAAACATCTATATTTTACAGGATTTTGATTCTTAAATCAACATCACTAGTGAGAAATGAAGTTAAAAATGATATTGGAAGTACCTCCAATCCTACACCTGAACCAGTAATATCTAGAAAAGATAATAATCATAAGTATCCAATAGCTCAAAATGGTACTTATTTAGACTTGTCTCATGTTCCATTTAAGGATCAGGAACAAGCAATTGATGATTGGGCACAATCCTTGTCCATCATTATTACCAATTATAAAAATAGTTAGTCAAAGGAAAAATTCCTTGACTATATTGCAGCAACTCTCCAGGGAGATGTGTTGCAATGGTTAAGACAGTGGGAAAAATCTGAAATTGGAAAAAGTCAAAAAACGGCTTTGTTAACAAATTTTCTCACACTTGACACAATTTTAGCTGAATTTGCAAAAATCATACAAGAAAATTTATGTGGCTTTGCAGGAGATACTAATTTGCAAACCGATGCACATTATATTTTGACTAAATTAGAATTATGTAATATTTGTCTTTTTGAAGACTATGTTCAAACTTTTAAAAAATATTATTATCTTATCGATCCACCAGCAAATCAACCCTGGTTAGATCAATTTTTTCATAAACTCCCTAGACAGTGTGTATCAATGTATATAATTGTAAAAACTGCAGCAAAGAGCAAATAATTGTAGTCCTTTTGTATTTATTTTTGTCTCTTTGTATTTATTTTTAGGTAGACTTTTCAAAAAGCCTATGACTAGGCTTGCCTAAAGAGTTAGAAATTTTGTAACTTTTTGGACGTAAAATCTTGCAAAGTTAGATATGTTAGATATGAAGTTAGATATGCATTAAGTTATATTTTGTTTGTATTCTTACCTTGTAAGTCTATATATTGGCCTTTATGCCAACATAATGAAGCAGGTAAATTCCCTTCAACTTCTCTCTATCTTTTTGCTTTCTTCTTTGTCTCTAAATTCTCTATCATAATTCCTTATTCTATAACTCCACCATAATTCCATAATAAAATTAGAAAAAAGCTCTTTTCCTTTTTTGTTTTGTATTTTGTATTTGGTATCAGAGCCTGGTGAAGAGCTTTTGAAAGTAAGATCAAGCTATGTAAGTATTTCTATCTATGTATAAATTTTTGATATATATATAAGTTTGTATGGTGTGTTTTATCATATAAAAATAAAAATAAAAAATTTAATTTTGTCTAAGTTTTTTGTGTATCCTTCGTATTTTATATCTTCATAATTATTTGTTTCATTTTTAGTTGTTGTAAAACCTATATGCTTGGTGTATGTCAAAACCCATGTACTCATTAAGATCTTTTGACTATTGGCCATAATTAAGTCTTTAAGATCATAAAAGAGAGGTTTTAGGCACCAGATAATACACTAGGAGGGTCTTAGGTACCAACAACAATCTAAAATGGCAATTAATTCTGACGATATAATATGCTTTGGAAATACAAAAAATAATGTTAATAATAAATATGATCATAGTTTGCATATCACTAAAGAATCTGCAAATATAAATAGTGTGTGTTCTACTTTAAATAATATTACTGATATTATGTGTTCTTGGTTTTCTAAATTAGATAAAAATCAAAAAATAAATCAAAATTATCTAGAGACTAAAGTTGAGTCTATAGAATCTAAAATAGACAATTTGGGTTCTATAATAAATATTGACTTAAATAAAGAAGCAAAAAACCAAATAAACAATTTGGTGACAAAATTGGAAACTATATCCTTCATAAACAATGATGGAATGAATAGTCCGGAGATAGTCACATCCCTAGGCTATTTTATGGTACGGAAGATATTATGGTACTTCAAACCAATACCTATAATAGGACTGAATATGAAAATATTGTTGAAATTTTGGATTATTGGAGAAAATTATATAAAGACCTAGATTTAGGTATTGATGAAAGAAATAGGCTACTAGATCAGATAAGAGAAACTTATCCAGAAAATGAAACCCTTTTACAACATTTTAATTATGATATTAATATGTCAACTAATGATGATAACAGTCAATCATCTTCATCTGAAGAATCAATAGATCAAGATATTTCATCAAAAATAAATAAAGGGAAAAGAAAGACAGAAGAGCCAATTGATCCCGAATTATTTGGCACATGGGGAGATGGAGAAAATTTTGACTTTATTCAAACAAATGAAGTTAAAAATGATATTGGAAGTACCTCCAATCCTACACCTGAACTAGTAATAACTAGAAAAGATAATAATCATAAGTATCCAATAGCTCAAAATGGTACTTAGGCCTTGTAGACGTCCCCGAACGCATCCCGGGGGAAGGAGTGCGAGTCCCCCCCCGTTCTGGTTCGATATTGGGTCACTACAGTTCGAAGGACTCAAATGTCACGGTTCTAAATCTCGAACCAAAGAGTCCAAATCCGGCAAATCGTTTTGAAAACAGGTTTTTTAAAAGAAGTGCCAAACATGGACTGCTTTGCCAGATACAGAGTCGCCACCTAAATATTTTATTATGGTGAAATTTAGGAAACCCTGACTCGGTGCCAAAGGCCACGTGTCCGTCATCACCAAAGTCGGCTCGGGAACTTGGGTACGATTGGGGAAGGTCACTTCGTGAGCACCCCCGCTCGCCCGGTCAAAGACCGGCCTCTACTAACCATGATATCTTATTTTGAAAACATTGTATGTTCTTATTCCGGTTATTAGCCTAGGTTACTATGTGATGCGCACAGCATACAAGTATAGACCGGGTCGCCTGAATTGGACCGAAACATTTCATGTTTGTTTGTAAGATGGTTTGCTACCCGCAAGTAGGCTCAAAAATGCAGATTTTGCCACCCTCAGGTGGGCTTAGAAAACATGATGTTGCCACAATCTAGTGGGCTTAAAACAAACATTTGATGAATTGTCCCAATTCAAATAACACAACCTCCACCCACAGGCATTCAAGGCAGTTATATCACATAAGCAAATAGCCTCATGGCAAGCATGCTATCATGGCAACACTCACACGCATGCAAGGATGCTAAAGCATAAAACTCACCGAGTACTCCAAGCCAAAACAGAAGCTCATTAGAAATCATGCATGATCCTAAGTATACTGAAATGCCCAATGCAACACATGCAAAAATGCAACTATAGCAGGCTCGGCTATTCTAAACATGGCATATGGAATGCTACAACTATCAAGTATTCAATTTGGAATTGAAATACAAATACAGTTTGTATGATGCGCCAAGCCCAGTGCGTGCAAAACAGATGAATGATGCAAACATGCTGTCATACTGTATGCTAATTGAAATATGCCCTATATCTAACCATTGTAAGCAGGTAAATAAAAGGGAGAAAGACGTGGGGTTGGAAGACATACATCACACTCACCCACACTTATTACAGTTATGCCCTCGCACAGAGGGTCCAAATAAATATACAGTCCGAAATGAAAGAATAATACAGTCCAAATATTACAGTCCGAATAATATACAAATTCCTAATTTAATTAACAGATTAACTAAGAAAAGCTGTAAACTGGCATGCAAGCCAGGGACTGCCTTGATTCTGATGAATGATGTATGTTTGGGCTGCTTTGCGCGGAAATCCACGGCGATGCCCCGATTAGCCTCTGTTTTGCAATGTTTCTCGAAGTGCGTGCCAAGCTTCGAAAAGTTGCTGATTCTTCATTTTGCTGCAACAGAGAGCAGGAAAGGGGCATAGCAATGTGTTTCACAAATATATGCATGCCTCGATCCTCGTGCCACCAATCACGCATATCGATGCATGATGGCCGAGGAGTCGGATTGCACAACTCAATATAGGATGAATGCGAATGAATGCAACAACAAAACCTAACTCCATCATGGGTAATCCGGAGTGTCGGTGACTTGGGAATTGAGACCCGTTCCGTCACTCGGGGTGCGAAACGTGCCTCGTTTCCCGTGCCCGGGCTAACTCCTATTCCGAACACGATGCAATATGCATGACATGCATGAAATGCAGCTAACATATGACCTAACATGTATAATGCTATGAAAATGAGATGCCTCGAAATGCGTGCACGCGGGCACGCAAACCGAGGCAATGATCCTAAGGCATAAAATGAGACTCCAAATGCAAATTGGACTTATACTAACATGAGAGAGCCTCAGCCACACTCACATAAGAGGCTGCGAGATGAAAATGAAGTGCCTTGAAATGCGTGCACACGGGCACGCGAACCGAGGCAATGGCATACGGAATGCAATGAGAATAAAATGGCATACAGAATGCAAAATGGACTTACATTAACATGAGTGAGCCTCAGCCACACTCACATAAGAGGCCGAAGGATGAAAAATGAGATGCCTCGAAATGCGTGCCCGTGGGCACGCAAACCGAGGCAATGGCCCTAAGGCACAGAAATGACATACGAAATGAAATGAGGGCTTACACCAACATGAGAGGGCCTCAGCCGCACTCACATAGGATGCCGTGAGACGAAAATGAAATGTCTCGAAGTGCGTGCCCGTGGGCACGCAAACCGAGAAATGGCCCGAAGGCATGGAATGACATACGAAATGAAATGATGGGCTTATACCAACATGAGAGGGCCTCAGCCACGCTCACATAGGATGCCGTCGGATAAAAGTGAAGTGCCTCGAAATGCGTGCACACGGCACGCAAACTGAGGCAGTGGCATAAAGGCATGAAATGGCATGCAAATGCAAAGTGGACTTATACTAACATGAGAGGACCTCAGCCACACTCACATAAGAGGCCGATGGATGAAAATGAAGTGCCTCGAAATGCGTGCACACAGGCACGCGAACCGAGGCAATGGCATACGGAATGCAATGATGCTAAAATGACATACAGAATGCAAAATGGACTTACACTAACATGAGTGAGCCTCAGCCACACTCACATAAGAGGCCGAAGGATGAAAAATGAGATGCCTCGAAATGCGTGCCCGTGGGCACGCAAACCGAGGCAATGGCCCTAAGGCACAGAAATGACATACGAAATGAAATGAGGGCTTACACCAACATGAGAGGGCCTCATCCGCACTCACATAGGATGCCGTGAGACGAAAATGAAATGTCTCGAAGTGCGTGCCCGTGGGCACGCAAACCGAGAAATGGCCCGAAGGCATGGAATGACATACGAAATGAAATGATGGGCTTATACCAACATGAGAGGGCCTCGGCCACGCTCACATAGGATGCCGGAGGATGGAAAATGAAATGTCTCGAAGTGCGTGCCCGTGGGCACGCAAACCGAGAAATGGCCCGAAGGCATGGAATGACATACGAAATGAAATGACATATGGAATATGGAACATGCAAATTTCAGCAGCCAAAATGATGCAAAACAGCCCCCGAATCATAGCAAAATTACACCCGATGCCCGAAATGCTATGCTAAGCACCCGAAATGCAATGGAATGGCTTACAGCTATGTCAAGCACGCACAATATGGACATGAAGTGTAAAGGCAGATGCTAGACAGTCCCTAAACTAGCATTTTTCCAGTGCAAAGCATGGCCAAACAACAATCATAGATGGGGCAAAAACAGCATGCAAAAATGGGGGAAAAGAGGGGAATAATGAAGCAAGTGATATATGCAATGCTCAAACTGAAAAATACAGTTCTACAACATTGAAGAGGGACCAAAAATATGAACATTTACAGTAGATGACAACCCTCAAATCAGTATGAAAACTTGCTAAAACTGTCATGCAAGAAAGAAGCCAACAAAGGCTAAAACATGAAGTATGCCTTACATTCATCAAACAGCCTTGGACCCTTAACAAAACATGACAAGAAGGCCAAAATATGGACATGTTCAGTACTGATGGTGGCCGAAAACAGAAGCTAGATAGGCCTAAAAAAAAGCATGCAAAATGGGGGTCAAAGAGAGATATAATGGCAAGTACAACATGGAGACCCCTAATGAAGTTGATCCCTTCTACAATGTTGTAGAGGGACACAAAATAAGCTTACCCACAGTTCATGACATGCTCCAAAACAGATCACATGTAGGCCAAACAAATCATGCAAATTTACGGTAAATGTGAGAAATTATGAAGCAAGTGCATCATAGAGAGGCCAAACAGGGTTGAGCCCTTCTTCAATGTTGAAGAGGGGCTCAAAATAGGCCCACTCACAGTTTATATCAGGCTCAGAAATAGATCACACATGAACTAGATGAAGCATGCAAAAACAAGGGCTAAACATGGATTCAAAGCAAGTGGCATATGGAGCATGAAAACAAGGTTGAGCCCTTATTCAATGTTGAAGAGGGGCTCAAAATAGATACAATATCAGTTCATGAGATACTCCAAATCAGATCACACATAGGCCAAATATTCAATGCAAAATAATGGCATATAAGAGGATATTGAAACAAGTGTAAGATAGAGGGCTCAAACAGGGTTGATCCCTTAAACAAACATCAAGAATAGCTCAAAAGAGGACCACTTTCAGTATTGGTCGGAGCTCAAAACAGTGAGCAAGTAGGGTTAAGAAAAGAGACAAGAAAATGGTGTAAAAGAGGGGGATTGAGACTTACCCTTGAAGACCTTTCTTTCCTTGCTTCTTGACTTGAGAAATGTTGCTTCTAAGCCTCTAAGAACCTCTTCTTGTTGTTGGAAATGGAGTGGTGATGGTAGTGCTTGATGATGATGAACAAAAGGCACCAAAACTTGAAGATTTTAGAGAAATGGAGATAGAGGAGTGTATGTATGCTTGAGAGCAAAATTTTCTAACCCTTGGGACAAGTTCTTGGCTGCCTTATATGGACAAAAGGAGGGGTGTAAAGGTGGAGGGAAATGCACCCAAGTGTTCCCCTCCAAAATATCCCCCGGATACAGGTCTTATCTGGGGGAAAGAGCTATACAGCCGTAAAGTATGCACTGAGAGGATGCAAGCCGGCCAGGCATTTTTATTGGAGGTGGCCGGCCGGCCACCCCCCCTAGCCGGCCGGCTAGGGGCAAAAAAGGAAAGTGAGAATTGCTGGCCGAGCTCTATACATTGGTGTCCTCCCATGTCCCCTCTTCAAGGCCCTGTGGTTGGAATTTGGCAACTCTGAACAAGGAGGAACAACAATCCAACCCTAGGAGAGGCTCAAAAATGAAAAGAATAATTACTGGCCGAGCACCATTTTTTAGGGTCCTCCCATGTGTGTACAACACAAATATGTGGTTTCGGCTCGAAGAAAATGGCCCTAGGGTGTTCAACATTAGCCTGGAAGTGAGAAAAACGGGCCCCGGGGGGCGCCGGAAGAGCATAACTGGTTGTTTGAGACAATTACTGTGATCCCACCCTTCAGTGATCTTCCTGGTGATAAAACAGAGGTACCTGCCAAAAATGAACAAAAACCGATGCAAAACGAATGCTCGGGGGCCAAAACACGCAGTTCGGGATCCCGAAAACCGGCCGTTAAGCACCGAAAGGGGTGTTTGGCCACGAAGTGGGTATCTAAGACCCCAGTGTCCCTTGAAAGGGAGTAAATGAGATGCATGCCAAAAACCGGAGGACTCGGAGATGGTTGGGTGGTCCCGAACCGAGGCACACGGCCTGACGGCTCCGAAAACCGGGCTCCGAAATGGGCAAAATGGCCTACGGCCACGAAATGTAGCCCACGGCCACTGAGAGATAGTCTACGGGACCTCTCCCTCCCCTCAGGAAAGAAAACAGAGAAAATCGAGTCTGGTTCGCAAACCGAGGCAAGGCACAGAAGAGGGTTCGGAAGTCCGGAGGCAGGGCGCACGGTCGCGACTCTGAGACTTCTGAACGAGCACAATATGCAACATCACCGAGCGCTCAATCAGTGACGTCTGAGTCTTAAGGTCGGTCAAAAATGGGGTGTCTACAGGCCTCGTTTGGCAACAGGCCGGTTTAGCCAAAAAGTCAAAAAGTTACTAAAAAAGCCAAAAAGCCAACAACATATACCAAAAAGTCAAAGATTCTCTTTTCTCTCTACTTTTTGCACATCTTTTCGTAAAAAGCCAAAAAGTTATCCCAAACATACTAGTTTTTTTTAGCTCATATTTTAACCAAATAGCCAAAAAGTTACTAAATTAGCCTGTTCCCAAACGAGGCCTTATTTAGACTTGTCTCATGTTCCATTTAAGGATCAGGAACAAGCAATTGATGATTGGGCACAATCCTTGTCCATCATTATTACCAATTATAAAAATAGTTGGTCAAAGGAAAAATTCCTTGACTATATTGTAGCAACTCTCCAGGGAGATGTGTTGCAATGGTTAAGACAGTGGAAAAAATCTGAAATTGGAAAAAGTCAAAAAACGGCTTTGTTAACAAATTTTCTCACACTTGACACAATTTTAGCTGAATTTGAAAAAACCATAAAAGAAAATTTATGTGGTTTTGCAGGAGATACTAATTTGCAAATCGATGCACATTATATTTTGACTAAATTAGAATTATGTAATATTTATCTTTTTGAAGACTATGTTCAAACTTTTAAAAAATATTATTATCTTATCGATCCACCAGCAAATCAACCCTGGTTAGATCAATTTTTTCATAAACTCCCTAATCCATGGGATGAGTTATGTATTAAAACATATCCTGATTTTCTCAAAAAAATGGGGAAGGAAGAATATGATAATCTTGGTTTTCGCATTAATCTTGTTCTAAGACTGATAGCAGATCGGTGTCTAGAAGTAAAGGCGAAAAAACAAATAAAAAATCAAATTTGTAACTCACCATATGGTCAAAAATGTTGTGATAAAATTTTAAAAGAAAATTGAAAAATTGGTTGTAATACATTTCCTAAAAGAAAAGGATTTTCCAAAAAACGTAGAAAATATAAATGGAAACCTTGGAAAAAGAACAAAACTTTTTCAAAAAAGAAAAAGTATATTCGAAAAAAGAAACCAACAAGTGTTTCAAAAAAGAAAACTTGTAAATGTTACATTTGTAACGAAGAAGGTCACTATGCACCCGAATGCCCAAAACGGGGAAAAAGTGCAAAGAAAATTGTAGACACCCCATTTTTGACTGTCCTCAAGACTCAGACGTCACCGATTGAGCGCTTGGTGATGTTGCATACTGTGCTCGTTCAGAAGTTTCAGAGTCGCGGCCGTGCGCCCTGCCTCCGGACTTCCGAACTCTCTTCTGTGCCTTGTCTCGGTTTGCGAACCAGACTCGGTTTCCTCTGTTTTCTTTCCTGAGGGGAGGGAATGGTCCCGTAGACTATCTCCCGGTGGCCGTAAGCTACTTTTTGTGGCCGTAGGCCATTTTGCCCGTTTCGGAGCCCGGTTCCCGGTTTTCGGAGCCGTTAGGCCGTGTGCCTTGGCTCGGGACCGCCCAACCATCTCCGAGTTCTCCGGTTTTTGGCATGCGCCTCTGTTTTATAGTTCCGAGGAACACTGGGGCTTCTGATGCCCACTTCGCAGCTGAACACCACTTCCGGTGCCCGGCAGCCCATTTTCGGGACCCCGAACTGCGTGATTTGGGCCCCGAGCATTCATTTTGCATAAGTTTTCTCTGATTTTTGGCAGGAACCTCTGTTTTGTCATTCCGAGGGACACTGGGGTCGCAGATGCCCACTTCGCTGCTGAACACCACTTCCGGCACCTGCAGCCCATTTTCGGGATCCCGGATTGCCCGGTTTTGACTCCGAGCGTTCATTTCTCATTAGTTTTTGTTTAAACTTGGCAGGTACCTCTGTTTCAACACCAGGAAGATCACTGGGGGGTGAGAAGCCAGCAATCATCCCAGATAACCAGTTTCGCTCCTCCGGAGCCCGTTTTTCTCACTTCCGGGCCAATGTTGAACACCCTGGGGGTATTTTCTTCCAACCAAAGATACATATCTGTGATCAGGGGACATGGGAGGACCCTAAAAGAGCATGTTCGGCCAGCAATTTTGATTTTCATTTTTGAGCCTCTCCTTCAAGCTCTATGTTGTGGCTCCTGCTTCAGTGTTGCCAATTTCCGACCTTGGAACCTTGTTGCACACATCTGGGAGGACCCTAAAAGTTGGTGGTCGGCCAGCAATTGTGCAGTTCATTTTTGAGCCTCTCCTTCAAGCTCTATGTTGTGGCTCCTGCTTCAGAGTTGCCAGATTCCAACCTTGGGGCCTTATTCTACACACTTGGGAGGACACCAATCCATGGTGGTCGGCCTGAAAATCTCCCTTTCATTTTTGAGCCATGGCCGGCCGGCCAGGGTGAGTGGCTGGCCGACCAGGTGGGGTGGCCGGCCGGCCACCTTGCAGAAAACCACCTGGCCGGCCAGCTTACTGCTTTCCAGCTCCTTCCAGCTGTCCAGATATTTTTTCAAAATATCTCCCCCATCCGGGGGATATTTTGGGAGGGAAAGATTGCCTCCATTTCCCTCCCCTTGGACACCTTTTTTTTGCCTACTTAAAGGGCTGGACAGCCCCTTTGCCTAGGTTAGAAAAATTTGTCTCAAGACTTCATCTCTCAAACCCTCCATTTCCATAGCCAAAAACCTCAAAAACTTCCAAATTCCTAGGCAATTCCTTCATCAACCCTTAGCTCCACCATCCCCACTACCATTCCAGCAGCAAGGAAGTGTTCTTCAGTGGCTAAGAAGCACCAAATTCAGGCCAAGAGGTAGCAACAATCAGATCTTCAAGGGTAAGTCTCCAAATCTCTTTTTGTAGCATAATTTTGCTTCCTATTTCTACCTTATTTCCTTTCAGTTTTTGGGCCTTGACCCCTACTGGTTTTAGGCTCATTTTGAGCCCCTCTACAACTTTGTAGAAGGGCTCAACTTCACTTGATGCCTCCATGATACACTTGTTTCAATATCTAGCTTGTATGTCATAATCTTGCATGCCATTTTTAGCCTATTTGCATTTGTTTTTGGGGCTCCGACCCCTACTGGTTTTGTGCCTATTTTGAGCCCCTCTACAACTTTGTAGAAGGGCTCAACCTTGTTTGACCATTCTATATACCACCTCCCTTTGAAATCCACTTTAGGCCCTAATTCTTGCATGTTTTGTAGCCTTTTGTGCTTTTGGCTTTAGCTCTTGATCAGAACTGAAAGGGGTCTTATTTTGACCCCCTCTGCATGTTTCATGAAGAAAGTTTTGTTGTTTGGTGCATTCTTTGCATGTCTCTTGTTATAACCTCTTTTAAGCTCCATTTTGCATGGAATTGTTAGCATGTTTGCATATTGATTTTGGGGCATTGTAACGACCCTCGTTACTAATTATTGATAACCCCTGAATTATATGCTGATTATTGCTAAACTAAATTGATAAAGATTGATAATCGAATTGATTGAAGTATCGAATAGACCGATTGAAATCGAAATTGAATAAGTTTAATTATTGAATTGCATATTGCATCTGCTGATTGATTGAATGTCTGTTTGAGTTATATGTTTAAATTGCTAACTGAAGGCCTTATCGGCGGCCGAATTAGAAACCGTTTAATGTTTTGTAATCAGAAGAATATTTGTAATTTAATGGTATATTTATCTGAAAATTGATTAGGAATGATTAAATTAGATTAAATGAGTTAATTGCCAAGTTCAACTTATTTACCAAAATGCCATGTGAGTGGCCTCTTTGTTTAATACTCTTGGAAAGCCTTAATGCACTTAGTTGAACATTTGCTCAGCCCTTCTTCCTCATTTCAGCCGAAAATAGAGGCTTAGAGAGAGAGAGAGAGAGTTCATCTTGAGGGTTTTAAGCTCAAATTGATAAAATTGCTAGAAGGACTTGAAGATTGAAGTGTGGTTGCATAAATTGATCTCCTAGGCTCTAAATTGAAGACTTAGTAAGGTAACTAGACCTCTCATTGTTGTCCTTAAGGTTTATTCTTGCATGCTCCATGTTTAATTAGAGAGCTAAGGCATGAATTTGTTCATAATAGTTGAGTTAGAGCTCCATTCATGCATGCATGTGTATATTGATGAGTTTGAGTTGAATTCATGCTAGAATGATGCATGCATGTTCATGTTTTTATCATAGTCCATGTTTTCAAATTGATTTCAAAGATTGGAGCTCAATAGAGCAAGATTTAAGGCTGAAAAGTGGTTTAAAGATCATGCATTGCATGTTTACAAATTGTCCATGAAAATGGTTTGAAAATGGCTTTGATTGATCAACCCTTGGCCCTTGCATGTACAAAATAGCTTTTGAAACTTGTAATACATTGAGTTTAAAGTGTTTTTCCAGAATTTGGGGCCAAGAGGATGAGATTTGAGTGTTTGAATACTTGGTTCGAACTTGGGAAACAAATCTGGAAATCCCAGATTTTGCTTCCTCGCTCGAGCGAAGGATTCCTCGCTCGAGCGAGCCCTTGTTTTGCCAGCTCGCTCGAGCGAGCATCAAGCGTGGTATCGCGCGTAAAAAGTGAGCATCCAGTACTTTTTCTGTTCATCAGATCGCTCGAGCGAAGGGAGTCTCGCTCGAGCGAAGCCTTTGAAAATGGAAGCTCGCTCGAGCGAAGGAAGTCTCGCTCGAGCGAGGTGCCTGATTCCAGCAACTTTGGAAAAATGCCTTCTAAGTGTAATTTTGCATCCTCATCGCATCCTAGGCATTCTTAGGCCTAGTTTAAGGCGTCTTAATGAGGATATAGAGATAGAACGCACCGAGGCATATTAGGAAGTTAATCATTGTACTTCTCCAATTGTTAAACTTAGTGTGTGTTCAATTGTTTGATTGTTTAGGGTTGGCTCTCGGGGACACGCTCTAGCTGCTATTAGCCCAATCTCTGTGAGTAACAGATTGCGTAAAGATATGTTCAAAGTGGTTATCTTTTGAATACTAAACTGAATTGTTTATCGAACTGTATTGTTTACTGAATTAAACGGTTTACTGAATTGAACCATTTATTGAATGGAAATGTTTATCGAATGGTTTATCGAATGGAATTGTTTATTGAATTGTTTACAGGACCGTTTACTAAACTATGTTTAGAACTGTATTGTGGCATCCTTAGCACCCATTGTTATTGATTGATACAGAGCTCTGTCGGTTCCCTTGTGGAACCATATTGTTTATTGGTTGATTGGCCATCAACGATTGTTGGGTTTGTTAAGACTCGGTCTTTAAGACCATATTGATAGGCTTATGGATGTACCACATATGACTGTTTATTGAACTGAACTAAACTGTTTATCGAATGAATGAATGTATGTCCTATTTTCTGAATTGTACTGTGGCATCCTTGGCACCTATTGTTTACCGTTATTGCTATCGATTGACAGACTTTCCCACCGACGGTCTATGAACGGATGGTTTTGTCTAATTGAATTGGTTCCCTTGTTGGAACAACCACTGATTATTGTACGGTATGCCAAGGGATGAACCACATATCATTGTTTTAACTGAACGACTGTTATGGCCTGAAATATGAGCCAGAAACAGAATGATTGATAAACTGATTGAAATGACTATTTTCAATACTGAAAGGACATTCATTCTTAACCCCTTTACGCATTATGTTATTCATTGGGCTTTAGCTCACTGTTTATATATATATGTAGGTTCTCAGCAACCAGATCGGAGCTAGGAGCACGGGTCAGTCCCCAGTTTTGTCCAGCCAGCCTGTGTGCCTCACAGCGAGGTTCCTAGTCGCCATGCTATGGCCTTGGGGTCTTTTGATTTCCCCTGTCTGTCTCACTGTTTTGTACCGTTGTGGGATTATCGTATAGATTGTTTATTGGTTATTGTACTGTATAAGGGATTAAGTCCCTGATTCACCGACTGTTATGGATATGTATATTGTGTATGCCATATTGTACGGTACTGTCTTATGCATGTACGAATGAAAAATGTTTTTGGCATACAGATTGTCACAGCTCATTGGACACTATTCATTTATTGTTTTGGCTTCCGCCAGGCCCTGAACTCTGTTTACATTGATTGATTGTTAAGCAGGCCTTTGGTAATCACGGATTACTGGCCAGTTACGGTGCTAAACCCATAGGGCCGGGTTTGGGTCGTGACAGAGTGGTATCAGAGCGATACTTAACCACGAGTTATACCGCACACACGTGTTCAAATGAGCTATAGGGTGTCCTAGAAAAGTGATTAGGACATTGCATTAACATGAAAAGCGTGTGGTTATGATATGACCGAATATATGCTACTGTGTTAATCTGTTTAAACAGATGACTGCTTACATGATAAACTGCTTAAGTATGCAACTATTTACGTGATGATTACTGTATTGCCTAGGCTGAACTGAAACGAAACCTATATGCATACTTAAAGAAGTTAAGTGGAATGACATGTAATGTTAATGTTAACACTGACTGTGGAACTCTATGAGAAAATGAACGTGTGAAAATAACGGGTCACGTGACCGTACCGGAACTAAAATGAAAGTATACACACGTCTGATATGGAACGAAATGTGGAATTAGTAAGAACCTCTCCCGAATTGATAATTACCCCGTTGTGTACAAACAAGGGAAAGAGAGAGGATTGTGAATGAAACTGAATCTTCTAATCTGTGGATTAATAGGCTAGAATGAATGATCGAAGCCTTAACTGAAAATCTGAGAGACTAAAGGCCGACACACGTGCCTGAACCAACTGAATATGAATTGATGAGACTGATACAGAAACCCAACAAACTGAAACCACCGGAATTTCTGGGAGGTACTGAGCTATTGAAAACTGAGACTGGGGTTTAGAAACTGAGAAAATATGCGAAGTTTTCTTCGAAAAATACTTTCCCCCAATGCATCTGAGATAGGAAAGTAACCGAGTTTGAACAACCTGAATAAGGTGATAAGACTGTAATCGAATATGAGGTAAAATTTACCTAGCTTGTTGATAGGCACCCCACATGATAGATACTGACTACCGAAGACTAGAAAAGAATTGAGGTGGGCGTGACCTAGACGTGATTGATTGAATCGACGTTTTAAAACCGTCAAAATGTGTAGATGGCCTGGATAGGGCATAATGTCTGAGATAATGTAACAGCATTGGAATATCCAAATCAACATCGTCAACTGAATCCGAAAGAATGAAACAGAAGTAACAGAAAGTGAAAATGACCGGTAATTCAATGACCTCCGTGAATGAAAAATCTCCGGCAATAGCTTGACCAGTGAAGGTCGAAGAAATAATGTGAACATTGATATACCTATCTGTACTGTATGTGGGAAATACCACTGGGGCGTCGCCGCCACCTATCCGAAACTTATTCTGGATGTGGAAAGGAAGGACAATGAGCCTAAATCTAGACCCTAGTTCCAGAAAATGTTTGGAATACTGAAATGATTGACGCAGGTATTACCTTGGATAAATGAAATTGCTTATATGAACGTTTGCGTGGGAATTGTAGATTCCGTAACTTGGTATAGACTGCGAACATATTGACTGAACTAATTGAACTATTGGAATTATGAACCATACACTGAGAATCGTTAGGACTTGCGAACGGCGAGAACTTGCTGAGTTAGGTCCTGGTACCGTATTGTAACAACTGAATGTGATCTGTCAGGTGTAACCTTTTGAACTGTACCGGAGTTGTTGAACTGTGAGAACATGTGGACATCGAGGAAATTGATTTTGGTGGAATGTTAACCATAGAGTCTCATACCTTTGTAGAATGACCTTGAAAGTCTGATTGGAATCACGTTCGGCCGACGTTGCTTCGAATCAGAAATTCTTGGTAAATTCCATGGGAATGAATAGGATACCCCACCAGTGTCCTTAACTGTTGTTGTGTGAGACTACTGATACGAAAAACCTATATTGACATATAAAGATGAACTTCTGTCTATGAACTGTGAGCGAATGTCTACAGGAAAACTGATTTTGGAACTCATACCTGGATACACGTTCCATGCTTGTAATACTGTTAAGACTGAGGGGAAATGACTGTGATTGATGAAATTCCGTGAAATCTATTGTTGATGTGAACTATGTGTACAACATTGTAAACCTTGTGCTAACGACTACCTATGCTATGGAAACTGTTTAGACTTATGTACATAACTGCATACCTTTGCTTAAGGATGTTAAAGACTGAGTAGACTTCGGATTTGTTACCTTAACTATTGTATCTGGAGGAACTATTTTGTACTGTACACTAAACCTGAGAAACCTGCATGGGGACTGTTAGTAGATTCTGAACATGTACATATATGACTGTACCCGTGCTCGGAATGATTGATAAATTGTTTGATTAATTAACCGCTGGGACTATGACTTTGTAACTGCGTGACTGAGTAAAGATCCCAAGTGATAAACTCTAGACTGTGAAACGTGATTGTGGAAAATTGACATAACTGTTCGAGTTGACCTACGAGCCTATATTGTAATGACTGTATGATTGATTTGGAACCCTCGTATGATAACTCGTATTACTGTGTACCGTATGCTTTATGAAAGATTTATCTGGAAAATTGCTATATTGACTGTGATGCTTACCTCTCGATATGAATAACTGTATGCCTGTGCATTGCTTGTGAACTTATTGGGAGGAGCACATTGTATATGACCTGTACTGCCTTGATATGAATTGAAATGGTACCGGATTCTAATGTAAGTTTGGGAACTGATGAACTCAGACAAATTGTGAAACTACTGACTATGTACCAAAATGACCGGAGTATGAACTGATATTAACCGATCGGGAAACAGTAGGAATGGAACCTTGATCTGAACTGTTGTCTGATATGATAGAATCATGGGTTAATGAAACCCTTTGTGTAACTGATGGAACTTATGTTTGATGCTTGTGCTTCGAACTTTTACTTGATATGATTGGACAGAACTGTATTTGAAATGATCTAGTTGAACTTTCGTCGATTTGACTGGAGAAAACTCTTATTGAGAGCTATTAACAGATTGCTTATAGTGTGGGGAAAACTGGACATGTGACATGAGATTACTTACCCGGTATTACTGAAATAACCATGAATGTGTTTGACTGGGAAATGATTGTTTGAGGACTACTGTACTTCAGAACTGATGGGATCTGTTGACAACAGACTGGTTTTGATTGATAACTTTGACTGTCTGGAAGTATGTGTAATCTGTACGACCGTTTTCGCATTGTCATGTGATATGACCGAATTTGTGGGGACTGAAACTGATGAATAGTAAATGAATACTTACTTCAGAACTCTACTTACTACTATGGGAGTAATGTACAAAAATCGTCTTATGTTCCCGATAACTCCCGAATGAACTGGACCGACTGTGATGGAATATGAACTGAAAACCAAATTGAACAAAAGATTGAATGAAAGACTCGAAATTGAATGGATTCCATCTCTGTAACTTAACGGGGAAAATTACTTATGAAACTGAGATCAATGTAAGATCATAACCCCGATAAGTACTTGATATAAGTAGTGTGGATACTACTATTATTGTACTGTTACTGTAATGTTATCGTTATCGTTACTGTTACTGCATTGTAACTGTATCTGTATCTGCCACGTATGCTTAAGTAAGAATTGTGCATCTACGTAAACCTGACTGTGTATAAGATTCTATTTTCATATAAGCCCCAATCATTATACGTGATATCTGATTCCGTCTCTGTGCATTGTTAAGATTGAGATTGGGCCATGAACCCGTTTGTGAATGTGATTATACTCCTGTTATAGAGTGGAAGTTACCTTTGTGATAAGCATCATCTTTGTTGTCATATGGTAACTCGAGTTTAGAGGACTAAACTCCTTATAAGGAGGGGAGACTGTAACGACCCTCGTTACTAATTATTGATAACCCCTGAATTATATGCTGATTATTGCTAAACTAAATTGATAAAGATTGATAATCGAATTGATTGAAGTATCGAATAGACCGATTGAAATCGAAATTGAATAAGTTTAATTATTGAATTGCATATTGCATCTGCTGATTGATTGAATGTCTGTTTGAGTTATATGTTTAAATTGCTAACTGAAGGCCTTATCGGCGGCCGAATTAGAAACCGTTTAATGTTTTGTAATCAGAAGAATATTTGTAATTTAATGGTATATTTATCTGAAAATTGATTAGGAATGATTAAATTAGATTAAATGAGTTAATTGCCAAGTTCAACTTATTTACCAAAATGCCATGTGAGTGGCCTCTTTGTTTAATACTCTTGGAAAGCCTTAATGCACTTAGTTGAACATTTGCTCAGCCCTTCTTCCTCATTTCAGCCGAAAATAGAGGCTTAGAGAGAGAGAGAGAGAGAGAGAGAGTTCATCTTGAGGGTTTTAAGCTCAAATTGATAAAATTGCTAGAAGGACTTGAAGATTGAAGTGTGGTTGCATAAATTGATCTCCTAGGCTCTAAATTGAAGACTTAGTAAGGTAACTAGACCTCTCATTGTTGTCCTTAAGGTTTATTCTTGCATGCTCCATGTTTAATTAGAGAGCTAAGGCATGAATTTGTTCATAATAGTTGAGTTAGAGCTCCATTCATGCATGCATGTGTATATTGATGAGTTTGAGTTGAATTCATGCTAGAATGATGCATGCATGTTCATGTTTTTATCATAGTCCATGTTTTCAAATTGATTTCAAAGATTGGAGCTCAATAGAGCAAGATTTAAGGCTGAAAAGTGGTTTAAAGATCATGCATTGCATGTTTACAAATTGTCCATGAAAATGGTTTGAAAATGGCTTTGATTGATCAACCCTTGGCCCTTGCATGTACAAAATAGCTTTTGAAACTTGTAATACATTGAGTTTAAAGTGTTTTTCCAGAATTTGGGGCCAAGAGGATGAGATTTGAGTGTTTGAATACTTGGTTCGAACTTGGGAAACAAATCTGGAAATCCCAGATTTTGCTTCCTCGCTCGAGCGAAGGATTCCTCGCTCGAGCGAGCCCTTGTTTTGCCAGCTCGCTCGAGCGAGCATCAAGCGTGGTATCGCGCGTAAAAAGTGAGCATCCAGTACTTTTTCTGTTCATCAGATCGCTCGAGCGAAGGGAGTCTCGCTCGAGCGAAGCCTTTGAAAATGGAAGCTCGCTCGAGCGAAGGAAGTCTCGCTCGAGCGAGGTGCCTACTTCCAGCAACTTTGGAAAAATGCCTTCTAAGTGTAATTTTGCATCCTCATCGCATCCTAGGCATTCTTAGGCCTAGTTTAAGGCGTCTTAATGAGGATATAGAGATAGAACGCACCGAGGCATATTAGGAAGTTAATCATTGTACTTCTCCAATTGTTAAACTTAGTGTGTGTTCAATTGTTTGATTGTTTAGGGTTGGCTCTCGGGGACACGCTCTAGCTGCTATTAGCCCAATCTCTGTGAGTAACAGATTGCGTAAAGATATGTTCAAAGTGGTTATCTTTTGAATACTAAACTGAATTGTTTATCGAACTGTATTGTTTACTGAATTAAACGGTTTACTGAATTGAACCATTTATTGAATGGAAATGTTTATCGAATGGTTTATCGAATGGAATTGTTTATTGAATTGTTTACAGGACCGTTTACTAAACTATGTTTAGAACTGTATTGTGGCATCCTTAGCACCCATTGTTATTGATTGATACAGAGCTCTGTCGGTTCCCTTGTGGAACCATATTGTTTATTGGTTGATTGGCCATCAACGATTGTTGGGTCTGTTAAGACTCGGTCTTTAAGACCATATTGATAGGCTAATGGATGTACCACATATGACTGTTTATTGAACTGAACTAAACTGTTTATCGAATGAATGAATGTATGTCCTATTTTCTGAATTGTACTGTGGCATCCTTGGCACCTATTGTTTACCGTTATTGCTATCGATTGACAGACTTTCCCACCGACGGTCTATGAACGGATGGTTTTGTCTAATTGAATTGGTTCCCTTGTTGGAACAACCACTGATTATTGTACGGTATGCCAAGGGATGAACCACATATCATTGTTTTAACTGAACGACTGTTATGGCCTGAAATATGAGCCAGAAACAGAATGATTGATAAACTGATTGAAATGACTATTTTCAATACTGAAAGGACATTCATTCTTAACCCCTTTACGCATTATGTTATTCATTGGGCTTTAGCTCACTGTTTATATATATATGTAGGTTCTCAGCAACCAGATCGGAGCTAGGAGCACGGGTCAGTCCCCAGTTTTGTCCAGCCAGCCTGTGTGCCTCACAGCGAGGTTCCTAGTCGCCATGCTATGGCCTTGGGGTCTTTTGATTTCCCCTGTCTGTCTCACTGTTTTGTACCGTTGTGGGATTATCGTATAGATTGTTTATTGGTTATTGTACTGTATAAGGGATTAAGTCCCTGATTCACCGACTGTTATGGATATGTATATTGTGTATGCCATATTGTACGGTACTGTCTTATGCATGTACGAATGAAAAATGTTTTTGGCATACAGATTGTCACAGCTCATTGGACACTATTCATTTATTGTTTTGGCTTCCGCCAGGCCCTGAACTCTGTTTACATTGATTGATTGTTAAGCAGGCCTTTGGTAATCACGGATTACTGGCCAGTTACGGTGCTAAACCCATAGGGCCGGGTTTGGGTCGTGACAGGCATCCATAGACTGAATATATGCTTATTTTTGGGCTCTCTTCAGTATTTTAGAAGAAAGTTCTTCCATTTGAATTTTCTATATGCTACCTCTCTTTATACCCCTCTTTCGGCCCAAATTTTGCATGCTATATTTAGTATATCTACACACTGAATTGGGGGATGTCATCTTCTGTAAATATGCATATTTTTTACCCCTCTTTAATGTTGTAGAACTGTGTTTTTGGGTTTGAGCATTGTAGATATCACTTGCTTTGTAAATCCTCTCTTTTACCGTATTCTTGCATGCTAATGTTGACCTATCTATGCTTACAATTTGGCCATGTTTGTAACTGAAAAGATGCTATTTTTGGGGCTTCCTTGCTACTTTTTTTGCTTTCATGTGCCAATTTTGCATGTTTAGCATAGCCGTAGGCCATTTCGGGTGCATTTCATCGCATTTTGGGCATCGGTTGCAATTTTATCATAATTTGGGGGCTGTTTTTGCATTATTTTAGTTGCTGAATTTTGCATCTTCCTTATGCCATTCGCCACATCTCATTCGCATGTCATTTTGGTGCTTTAGAGCCTCGCCTCGGTTTGCGTGCCCATGTGCGCGCATTTCGAGGCAGTCTCATTTTATCCGCCGGCATCTTATGTGAGTGCGGCTGAGGCCCTCTCATGTAAGTGTAAGCCCAATTTGCATTTTCATGCCTTAGTGCATTGCCTCGGTTTGCGTGCCCGTGGATACGCACTTCGAGGCACTCCGTTTTCATTCATCGGCAGCCTATGTGAGTGAGTTGAGGCTCTCTCATGTTGGCGTAAGCCCATCACTACATTCCGTATGCCATTTTATGCATTCCTCGGTTTGCGTGTCCGCGGGCACGCATTTCGAGGCAACTTTGTTTTTACCCGACGGCAGCTTATGTGAGTGCGGCTGAGGCTCTCTCATGTTGGCGTAAGCCCAATTTGCATTCCGTATGCCATTTCATTTCATTTTAGCATCGCCTCGGCTTGCGCGCCCGTGAGCACGCACCTCGAGGCACTTCGGTTTTATCCGATTTCCATTTCATCATTGCCTCGGTTTACGTGCCAGTGTGTACGCATTTCAAGGCACTTCGGTTTTATCCGATTTGCATTACATATCATTGCCTCGGTTTGCGTGCCCGTGTGCACGCATTTCGAGGCATTTCAGTTTTATCCGATTTACATTTCATGCCATCGCCTCGGTTTGCGTGCCCGTGTACACGCATTTCTAGGCACTTCGGTTTTATCTGATTTGCATTTCATGCCATCGCCTCGGTTTGCGTGCCCGCGTACACGCTTTTCGAGGCGTCTCATTTTCATCTTATTTTCATCTCATTCGCATCAACATTGTGCATACTAGGCTGTATCTTAGTTACATATCATGCACATTGCATCGTGTTCGGGATAGGAGTTAGCCCGGGCACGGGAAACGAGGCACGTTTCGTACTCCAAGTAACGAAATGGGTCTCAATTCCCAAGTCACCGACACTCCGGATTACCCATGATGGAGCTAGGTTTTGTTGTAGCATTCATCCGCATGCATCCTATATTGAGTTGTGCAAATCGGCTCCTCGGCCATCATGCATCGATATACGTGATTGATGGTACGAGAATCGAGGCATGCATATATTTGTGAAATACATTGCTATGCCCATTTCCTGCTCTCTGTTGCAGCAAAATGAAGAATCAACAACTTTTCGGAGTCTGGCACGCATTTCGAGAAAAATGCAAACAGAGGCTAATCGGGGCACCGCCGTGGATTTCCGCGCCGAAGCAGCCCGGCATACATCATTCATCAGAAGCAAGGCAGTCCCTGGCTTGCATGCCAGTTTTACAGTTTTCTTAGTTTAATTTGTTAATTGATTAGAAATCTGTATTATTCTTTTATTCGGACTGTATATTTATTCGGACCCTCTGCGCGAGGGCACAACTGTAATAAGGGTGTGTGAGTGTGATGTATGTCTTCCAACCCCCATTTCTTTCTCCCTTTTATTTATCCGCTTACAATGGTTAGATATAGGGCATATTTCAATTAGCATACAGTAGGACAGCATGTTGCATCATTCATCTGTTTTGCATGCACCGGGCTCGGCGCATCATACAAACTGCATTTGTATTTCAATTCCAAGTTGAATACATGTTAGTTGTAGCATTTCACATACCATGTTTAGAATAGCCGAGCCTGCTATAATTTGCATTTTTGCATGTGTTGCATTAGGCATTTCTGTATACTTAGGATCATGCATGATTTCTAATTAGCTTCTTTTTTTGGCTTGGAGTACTCGGTAAGTTTTATGCTTTAGCATCCTTGCATGCGTGTGAGTGATTGCCATAAGTAGCATGCTTGCCATGAGGCTATGTGCTTATGTGATATAACTGCCTTGAATGCCTGTGGGTGAAGGTTGAGTTATCTGAATTGGAATAATTCACCGATTGTTTGTTTTAAGCCCACTAGATAGTGGCAACACCATGTTTTCTAAGCCCACCTGAGGGTGGCAAAATCTGCATTTTAAGCCTACCTGCGGGTAGCAAACCATCTTTCAAAAACAAACATGAAATGTTTTGTTCCAATTCAGACGGCCCAGTCTATACTTGTTTGCTGCGAGCATCACATAGTAATCTAGGCTAATAACCGGAATAAGAACTCACAATGTTTTCAAAAACAGATATCATGGTTAGTAGAGGCCGGTCTTTGACCGGGCGAGCGGGGGTGCTCACGATGTGACCTTCCCCAATCGTACCCAAGTTCCCGAGCCGAGGCAACTTTGGTGATGACGGACACGTGGCCTTTGGCACCGAGTCAGGGTTTCCTAAATTTCCCATTTTAAAAATATTTAGGTGGCGACTCTGTTATCTGGCAAAGCAGTCCATGTTTGGCACTTCTTTCAAAAAAAATCTGTTTTTCTTCAAAACGATTTGCCAGAGTTGGACTCTTTGGTTCAGATTTAGAACCGCAACAAAATCGAGTCCGAACTGTAGCGAGGTCCCCCGCGGGCTTGTTACAAAAATGATCAAAGTCCTTGAAGAACAAGATTTTGAAATAATATATGGCGAAGAAATTTCAGATGAAGAAGAAATCTTGTACGAAATTTCTAGTGATGAAGAAAGTTCAGATGAAGAACTAATCTTCATGATGACTACTAATAGTCAAGAAATATCTCAAGAAGTAGATAATATATCTCAAGAAGAATTACAGGCAATTCGACTTGGAGATGTAATCGGAGAAGAAAAAACTTTTACCGACGAAGAATTAGCAAAATTCGAAAAAATGCAAGAAGTTGTTGTTCTAGAAATTTATAAACTTTAAAAATTCAACTTCTTTTCAGCAAGAGTACTCGAACAATATAGTGATAACACTCAAGCAAAATGGTCAAAAGAAGGAAATATTGATATTCCTTTTTTTGATAAGAAAAATGTTGCAAGATGGAAAAAGAAATATCCTGAAATTCAATATATTCATATTGGATTAATTCAAGTAACCATAACAGCCTTATTCAGCCAAGGGATAGATACTCCTATTTTGGCAGTAATTTTTGACAAAAGATTTTCCGACCCAATGAAAGCAATCATTGGAGGAATTCAGTCTAATTTGGCTAATGGAGTAGTTTGGTTTAACGTCAGACCAAATTTCTTTATTTCCATAAATGATCCTAATCTTGAAGATACAGTCAGAATAAGAATTAAAACACAAGGATTAGGAATGAAATCAAATTCTCATGATTTGGCTATTCGTTGGAAAACAATTCACGAATTAACCAAATTTCCTGAAACAAAAACAAGAACAAACTATAGCGATCCCGGTTTTCCCTTTCTCTAGTTGTCGTATTCCGGACTTGGTTCCGTGGAGTTGATGGTTGTTTATCTTGTTGTCATCCTTTAATTCCGTATGTTTGAGTTTTGAGATGTTTTGGGCAGGTGTGTTACAGGTTGGTTGAGCCTAAGTCTCAAATCTAGTTGCCCAGGTTTTTAGTGTTACGCTCGAGCGGGTTATTCTGCGTTCGAGCGGAGTTTGGTTTTTGGTTGTCCGCTCGAGCGGGGTTTACACACTCCCAGTACTTCGTGCCTCTGCAAAACTTCTGCAGGTGTGTTTTTCACTCTCGAGTGGGTTTCTTTACACTCGAGCGGGTATGTTGGCGCTCAAGCGGGTAGTGCTTTGTCGGTGAAAGTTCTGGGAGGGGGAAATCTACGCTCGAGTGGACTGGTTTTCGCGCTCGAGCGGATGTACTTTATTCTTGTGTCTTAGCGCTCGAGCGGGCCTTCTTGCGCTTGAACGTGTCCAGATTTTTGTGCTTGACGCTCAAGCGTCCTGTTCTCCGCTCGAGCGGGAATGTCGTATTTCAGAAGGCAGTTAGGCGTTTTTGAATCACTTCTTACATTCTCTCTTTCTCTCTTACTTTCCCAAAATCGATTTTGAGAGCCTCTCTCTTTAGAAATTCCCTTCTCTCTAGGGTTTGATCTAGTTAGAGTGCTTCCCTTCCCTTTGGCCTTTGTAAAAGTTGTGTTGATCGTCGAGGGTTTCGTTTTGATCCGTGGATCTTGGAGTTTGGAGCATTTTGGTTTTCTTCATCTTCTTCCCTTGGGCTCCGAATTTGAGGTAGGGATTCCTACTCACTCTTATGGGTTTTGACCTAGATTTTTGGGCATTTTGTTAAATGGTTTGATTTTGGGATCTAGGGTTTCAAAATGTATTAAAGGGGGTTTGTTATTTTGATTCTAAAATGTGTATTTTGGGTTTCAAAATAATGATATTGTTGTTGGTTGTTGATATATGGATCATGGGGTTATTATTGGAAAAAGGGGTAGAAAACCCTAATTTGTTGTATAAATTAATTAGTATAATTAATTTGGAAAAATTATGATTATATGGAATTGAGTTGGAAATAATGAAATTGGCTCATTATATTGTAAAATGGTGGAGTTGGATTTATTAATCGCTTACTTTTGAAAACATTGATATTTTATCTGTTAGAGCTTTTATTATCTGTTTAGAAATAATTGCTTTGAGCTACCGGTGGAGGGTAGCTATGATTGTTGTAGACAATGCATGATGATTAGGCAAACTAAAACTAATCAATGGGATGTGTCATAGAGTATGACGGTTGATTGAATACATTAACGTTATGTATTGATTGATTGTGTATATGACCTATGTGTATCTACGTGTGTGTATAGGAGGAGATAGGGGATGTACTCCACGGTTTAGGGGAAGATAGGGGATGGACCTCTAAATCGGGTTTTGTTGGGAGGAGATAGGGGATGGACTCCGCTGATGCAGCTCGTATGCTTGTCAGTTAATGTGTTGATGTAGCTCATATGCTTATCTTTGGAAGTATTGATATAGCTCATATGCTTATCTGTTGAAGTGTGGATACAGCTTGTATGTTTATCTGTTGAGATGTCGATATAGCTAGTATGCTTATCTATTGTGAAATGAGAAATGTTTGATATGAGTCACTGTCTAATGTAAATTGTTGGCCAGGTTCTGAGTCGTTGATGTGAGTTGTGAATTCGATAAGAAATGGAAAAAGAAATGAAACATGGACATAGTGGTCATGTAATGGAAATGGTTTATGAATTGATTTATGAGAGTCAACCATTTATCAATTGCTAATGTCTTAGTTAATGCTCATACTGTGTTTAGCATATTTCTACTGGGCGTTGGCTCACCTTTTATGGGACATTATTTTCAGGTACAGGTAGCATGCCACCTCCAAGGACATAGCTTGGATGGTTATGGGAGTTGAAGACTCTTTTTGATTATTTTGTTTGTATTACATGTATATCAAGCCAAGGGCTTATTTTGTATAGAGTTAGTACTGTTCTTTTGTGTAACCAAGTGTTGACTTGGAAAGCTGTAAGCCCGTAGGGCATTTGCTTTTGTTGTTAACATGGAATACTGTTGTAAGAACTACTCTGATGAATGGAAAGGTGTTCATTTTCTTATATCACTGCATGTCTGAATGATGGGTACTATGTATTATTTTGAGGGCGTTACACAAACGATAATAAAATCGAGATATTACTGGTTCAGGTGTAGGATTGGAGGTACTTCCAATATCATTTTTAACTTCATTTGTTTGAATAAAGTCAAAATTTTCTCCATCTCCCCATGTGCCAAATAATTCGGGATCAATTGGCTCTTCTGCCTTTCTTTTCCCTTTATTTATTTCTGATGAAATATCTTGATCTATTGATTCTTCAGATGAAGATGATTGACTGTCATCATCATTAGTTGACATATTAATATCATAATTAAAATGTAGTAAAAGGGCTTCATTTTCTAGATAAGTTTCTCTTATCTGATCTAGTAGCCTATTTCTTTCATCAATACCTAAATCTGGGTCTTTATATAATTTTCTCCAATAATCCAAAATTTCAACAATATTTTCATATTCAGTCCTATTATAGGTATTGGTTTGAAGTACCATAATATCTTCTGTACCATAAAATAGCCTAGGGATGTGACTATCTCCTGGACTATTCATTCCATCATTGTTTATAAAGGATATAGTTTCCAATTTTGTCACCAAATTGTTTATTTGGTTTTTTGCTTCTGTATTTAAGTCAATATTTATTATAGAACCCAAATTGTCTATTTTAGATTCTATAGACTCAACTTTAGTCTCTAGATAATTTTGATTTATTTTTTTATTTTTATCTAATTTAGAAAACCAAGAACACATAATATCAGTAATATTATTTAAATTAGAACACACACTATTTATATTTGCAGATTCTTTAGTGATATGCAAACTATGATCATATTTATTATTAACATTATTTTTTGTATTTCCAAAACATATTATATCGTCAGAATTAATTGCCATTTTAGATTGTTGTTGGTACCTAAGTGTAACAACCCTCGTACTGATTACCGGTTAACCACTGAATTAGTTACTGATTACTGCTAAACCGAACTGATAATGACTGATAATTGGATTAACTGAAGTACTGAATGAACTGATTGAAATCGAAACTGAAATTGAATAAGTTATCTATTGAATTGCATATTGCATCTGTTCGATTGATTGATTATCTGTTAGAATTCATGTGTTTAAACTGCTAATTGAAGGCCTTATCGGCGGCCGAATTAGAAACCGTTTAGTGTTTTGGAATCAGTAGAATATTTGTGATTTAATGATATATTTATCTGAAAATTGACTAGGAATGATTAAATTAGATTAAATATTGATTAATTGAAGACTTGGACTTAATTACGGAATTGCCACCTATAGTGGACCCTTGTTTATATTATAATAGAGCCTTATACACTTGAATTGAAACATTGATCAGCCATTCTTCTTGCATTCCAACCGACCCAAACATGAGGTTAGAGAGAGAGGAAGAGATTTGAACTCAACTTTGGGCATTTTGCTTGAATCTTGTAGATTTGGAGTGTAAATTGGCAAATTGGACTCTAAAATCTTGAATACAAGACTAAGGTAGGACATTCATCTTCTTGTTGTTGAATTAGAGCTAATTCTTGCATAATTCATGTTTCATTTTGGAGTTAAGGCATGTTGTAGCTCATACTTGGTGAATTATCCAAGAAATCATGCGTGCATGCTTGAATTGGTGTATTTTGGAAGTTGAATTCATGGTAAATTGTACATGCATGTCCATGATTTTATATTAGCCCATGCTTTCAAGTTGTTTTCAAAGATTGGAGCTCAATTGAGCAAGATTTGAAGCTTGGTTTTGGTTTAAACTTCATGCATTGCATGTTTAAAGATTGTTCATGAAATGGGTTTGAAAAATGGTTTTAATTGACTCACCTTTGGGGCTTGAATTCTCAAATTGGCTTTTGAAACTTGTTATTTATTGTTTTGGGATGTGTTTTCCAGAATTTGGGCCCAAGAGGTCGAGTTTAGAGTGTTTGAATGCTTGGTTTGAGCTCGGAAGGCAAATCTGGAAATTCCAGATTTGGCTTCTTCGCTCGAGCGAAGGATTCCTCGCTCGAGCGAGCACCTTTGTCCAGGGCTCCGCTCGAGCGAGCATCGAGCGTGGTATCGCGCGTAAAAATCGAGCATCCAGTACTTTTACTGTTCATGCAGCTCGCTCGAGCGAAGGATTTCTCGCTCGAGCGAAGCCTTTGATTTTGGAAGCTCGCTCGAGCGAAGGAAGGCTCGCTCGAGCGAGGTGCCTATTTTCAGCAACTTTTGAAAAATGTCTTCCAACTGTAATTTTGCATCCTCATCTCATCCTAGGCATTCCTAGGCCTAGTTTAAGACATCCTAATGAGGATTTAGACATAGAACCACACCGAGGAAATTTAGGGATTTAATTATCACTCTTCCCAACTGTGAAACTTAGTGTGTGTTCTGTTTATTGACTGTTTAGGGTTGGCTCTCGGGGACGCGCTCTAGCTGCTATTAGCCCAATCTCTGTGAGTAACAGATTGTGTAAAGATATGTTCAAAATGGTTATCTTTTGAATACTGAACTGAATTGTTTATTGAACTGATATTGTTTATTGAATGAATGTATGTCCTGTATTGTGAACTGTATTGTGGCATCCTTAGCATTGACTGTTACTGTTACAGAGCTCTGTCGGTTCCCTTGTGGAACCATACTGTTTACTGACTGATGGCCATCACTACTGTTGGGTCTGTTAAGACCCGGTCCTTCTGGACCTACTGTTTATAGGCTAATGGATGTACCACATATGATTGATTGATTGAAATACTGATTGACGAAAATACCGAAAGATCGAAATACTGTATAATGAATTGATTGCATTACTGTAAGGACATTCATTCATAACCTCTTTACACTTATTGTTATTCACTGGGCTTTAGCTCACTGTTTATATATATATGTAGGTTCTCAGCAGCCAGACCGGAGCTAGGAGCGTGGGTTAGTCCCCAGTTTTGTCAAGCCAGCCTATGTGCCTCACTGCGAGGTTCCGAGACGCCATGCTATGGCTTGGGGTGTTTTGTGTTCCCCACCTGTCTCTTGATTGTTTTGTATTATTGTCTGAACTGTTTACTGTTTGACCGTACTGTTATCGAGGGATTGAGTTCCCGTACTGAATATTGTATATGATTGTATAGACTGTACTGTTCTGAACTGTATGAATGCATGGAAAATGTTTTTGGCATACAGATTGTCACAGCTCAATGGACACTAGTTACTTACTGTATTGGCTTCCGCCAGGCCCTGTACTCTGTTTAACTGTATTACTGTTCAGCAGGCCTTCGGTAATCTCGGATTACTGGCCAGTTACGGTGCTAAACCCATAGGGCCGGGTTTGGGTCGTGACAGAGTGGTATCAGAGCGATACTTAACCACGAGTTATACCGCACACACGTGTCCAAATGAGCTATAGGGTGTCCTAGAAAAGTGATTAGGGCATCTCATGAACTTGAAAAGTGTGTGCTTATGACATGACTGATTATATGCTAATGTGTTAAACTGTTTAAGTATGCAACTGTTTATATTACAATTGCTACCACTGCTTATAGTGAAATGAAACGAAACCTATATGCATACTTAAAGAAGTTAAATAGAATAACATGTAATGTTAATGTTACTACCGACTGTGGAAATCTATAAGAAAGTGAACGTGTGAAAGTAAAGGGGTCATGTGACCATACCTGAACCGAAATGAAAGTATACACACGTCTGATATGGAATAAAATGTGAAATCAGTGAGAACTTCCCTGTGTTGATCAAAGAAATATGTGAGAACCTAATCTGTGGAATATGAAACCGTAGAGTCTCACGCCTTTGTTGAATGACCTGGAAAGTCCGATTGGGATCACGTTGGCCAGCGTTGCTTCGAGTCGGAACTTCTTGGTAAATTCCCGGGAAATGAATAGGTTAACTGAGAATCCGAAATAACAACAACAAGGGCGAGGATTGTGAACGAACTGAAACTTCTAATCTGAGGATTAACTGGCTAGAATGAATGATTGAGGCCTTAATTGAAAATCTGAGAGAGTAAAGGCAAACATACGTGCCTGAACCAACTGAACATGAACTGATGACACTAATAAACTGAAACCGCCGGAACTTCTGGGGTACTGAACCACTGAAAATTGAGACTTGGGTTTAGAAACTGAGAAAATATGTGAAGTTCTCTTCGAAAGAAAATGCTTTCCCCAATACATCTGAAATAGGAAAGTATCCGGGTTTGAACACTAGAGTAAAGTGATAGGACTGTGGTCGAATCTGAGGTAAAATTTACCCAGCTAATCTGATAGGCAACCCACATGATAGACACTGACTGGAAAAGAACTGGAGGTGGGAGTGACCTAGATGTGTTTGACATCGGCAACTGAAATTAGAGAGAGTGAAACAGTAGTAACAGAAAGTGGGAACGACCAGTAAATTAATGACCTCCGTGAAAGGAAAATTTCGGCAATAGCTTTGACCAATGAAGGTCAAAGAAGTAATGTGAACAACGATATGCCTATCTGAACCGTGTGTGGGAAATACCAATGGGGCATTGCCACCGCCTATCTGAAACTTATTCTGGGCATGGACAGGAGGGATATTTGCCTAAGTCTTGCCCACAAACTCAACTGAACGATAATGAGTCTAAATCTAGACCCTAGTTCCAGAGAATGCTCGGAACACTGAAAAGACGGACGTAGGTATTACCTGAAACAGATGAAATTGCTTATACGAACGTTTGTGTGGGAATCGTATATCCTGTAATTTGGCATAGACTGCGAACATATTGACTGCGCTAATTGAACTACTGGAATTATGAACCATACACTGAGAACTGTTAGAACTGGTGAACAGCGAGAACTTGCTGAGTTAGGTCCTTGTATTGTAATGCAACGACTGAATGTGAACTGTTAGATGTGACCTTTTGAACTGTACTAGAACTGTGGAACATGGGAATACCGTATGATTGACTGTAATTCGAGAAATTTATACGACCAGGATTTGTACTGAACTGTTATGTAGTAATGAACATTATTGAATGAACGGACCCTTGAACTCGAATTATACACGTGAACTGTTTGTGGTTGGGACTGCTGAAACTAAGAACCCATATTGCTTTGTAAAGATGAACTTCTGCTTATAAATTTGTGAACGAGTGCCTACATGGAAACCGATTTTGAACTCACACCTATATGTATGTTCCCATACTTGTAATACTGTTAAGACTGAGAGGAATGGACGGTGGTTCATGAATCTCTTGAAATTTACTGTTGATGCGGACTATATGTGCAACACTGTAAAACCTTATGTTAACAATTACCTATGCTCTGAAAACTGTCTAGACTTGTGTACATATCTGCTTACCTTTGCTTAAGGATATTACTAGACTGAATAGATATATGACTGGTTATCTTAACTATCGTATCTGGGGGGGGGGACTATTTTGCATTGTTCATTGAACCCGTGAACCTGTAATGGGACTGTTAGTAGATTCTGAACATGCACATATATGACTGTACCTTTGCTCGGGATGACTGATTAATTTGTTTGATAAGTTAACCGTTGGGACTATGACTCTGTAACTGCATGACTGAATAAAGACCCCAACCGATAAACTCTTGACTGGGAATTGTGATTGTGATAATGTTGGGGTTGATCTGCGAGCTTATGCTTTAGTGACTATATGACTGATTTGGAACCCTTGTAGGGCAACTCACCATTATGTGTCACTGAGAACCTTGGGTGATGTATTACTGTGTACCAAATGCCTTTATGAGAGATTGATTTGAAAAAATTGCTATATTGACTGTGATGCTTACCTCTCGATATGATTAATTGCGTGTCTGTGCAGTTATCTGTACACTTATTGGGAGGAACACACTGTATGTGACCTGTACTGCTTTGATATGAATTGTAATGGTACCGGACTCTGATGTAAGTTTGATAATTGATGAACTCAGACTGGTTGTGAAACTACTATGTACCGAAATGACCGGAGTATGAACTAATGTTAACTGGTCTGAAAATGATAAAAATGGAACTTTGATCTGAACTAATTTGATGGAACCGTTGGTTAACGAAACCCTTTTGTGTAATTGATGGAACTCTTGTTTGATGCTTGTGCTTCGAACTTTTACTTGATATGATTGGGCAGAACTTGTATCTGATATGACCTGGTCGAACTTTCATCGATTTGATCTGAGAAAACCCTTATTGAAAGCTATTCCCTGACTTGCTTACTATATGGGGGAAAACTGGGTACATTGATGTGTGATTACTTGCCTGGTATTACCGTTATGACCGTGAACTTGTTTGACTAGGAAAGGATTGTTTTGGTGATTACTGTACTTCAGAACTGGTGGGATCTGTTGACCACGGACTGGTTTTGATCATAAACTCTGACTGTCTGGAAGTATATGTAATCTGTAAGACTGTTTTCGTACTGACATGTGTTATGATTGAATCTGTGAAGACTGGGACTGATGACTAGTGAATGACTACTTACTTCAGAATTCTGCCTACTGCTATGGGAGTAATGTACAAATCGCCTTATGTCCCCAATAATTCCCGAATGAACTGGACTGACTGTGATGGATTACTGAGAACTGGATTGAACAAAGACTGAATGAAAGACTTGAAATTGAATGGATCGAATCTCTGTAACTTAGCGGGGGAAATTATTTATGAAACTGAGACCAGTACAAATCTCTAACCCCCGATAAGTACTTGATAGAAGTAGTGTGAATACTACTATAGTGCTACTGTACTGTTACTGTATTGTATCGTTACTGTTACTGTATTGTTACCATTACTGTTACTGTATTGTCACTGTACCGATACTGCTATACTACTATAGTGCTACTGTACTGTTACTGTATTGTCACCGTCACCGTTACGGTACTGTCACTGTACTGACACTGCTACTGCTACTGTACCTTTTGTGTACTGCTGTGCAACTATATTCATGTTCCGTGCCACGAAATAAGTTTTGTCTCAAAAATGCTATATGCTGTTTACTGAATGATCGTTCGATCCCTGTTATATATTCGTGACTCTTGGTATTATGTAATATATGTTAGCTGCCCGGTATCGGAGGTTCCTTTATGGAACTTATATCTGTCTGCACTCTGTTACCCGTACCGGAGGCCTCGTCATGAAAGCCCAGCTTTTGTACTGTTCTGTTCTGTTACCCGGATTCGGGATTCCTTTATAGGACTGGTTATTCACAACCATCACGTAACTGTATCTGTTCTGCACTGTATCTGCCATGTCTACATCTGTTCAGTATCTGCTCTAGTAATGCACCTTGTATACATAAGCCAGGATTGTGCATCTACGTATGCTCTAGATAAAATATGCAAATGAACATGTATTCGAATCTGTCATTGACTGAAAACCGAAAGTGCACAAGATTCTGTTTTAATATGAACCCCAATCCCTATATGTGACTCCTGATTCTGTTACTGTGCATTGCTAAGATTGGGAATGGGTCATGAATCCGCTTTTGTAGATGGTTGTGCTCCTGTTATAGAGTGAAAGTTACCGTTATGATAGGCGTCATCTCTGTCGTCATATGTTAACTCGAGTTTAGAGGACTAAACTCCTTATAAGGAGATGAGACTGTAACAACCCTCGTACTGATTACCGGTTAACCACTGAATTAGTTACTGATTACTGCTAAACCGAACTGATAATGACTGATAATTGGATTAACTGAAGTACTGAATGAACTGATTGAAATCGAAACTGAAATTGAATAAGTTATCTATTGAATTGCATATTGCATCTGTTCGATTGATTGATTATCTGTTAGAATTCATGTGTTTAAACTGCTAATTGAAGGCCTTATCGGCGGCCGAATTAGAAACCGTTTAGTGTTTTGGAATCAGTAGAATATTTGTGATTTAATGATATATTTATCTGAAAATTGACTAGGAATGATTAAATTAGATTAAATATTGATTAATTGAAGACTTGGACTTAATTACGGAATTGCCACCTATAGTGGACCCTTGTTTATATTATAATAGAGCCTTATACACTTGAATTGAAACATTGATCAGCCATTCTTCTTGCATTCCAACCGACCCAAACATGAGGTTAGAGAGAGAGGAAGAGATTTGAACTCAACTTTGGGCATTTTGCTTGAATCTTGTAGATTTGGAGTGTAAATTGGCAAATTGGACTCTAAAATCTTGAATACAAGACTAAGGTAGGACATTCATCTTCTTGTTGTTGAATTAGAGCTAATTCTTGCATATTTCATGTTTCATTTTGGAGTTAAGGCATGTTGTAGCTCATACTTGGTGAATTATCCAAGAAATCATGCGTGCATGCTTGAATTGGTGTATTTTGGAAGTTGAATTCATGGTAAATTGTACATGCATGTCCATGATTTTATATTAGCCCATGCTTTCAAGTTGTTTTCAAAGATTGGAGCTCAATTGAGCAAGATTTGAAGCTTGGTTTTGGTTTAAACTTCATGCATTGCATGTTTAAAGATTGTTCATGAAATGGGTTTGAAAAATGGTTTTAATTGACTCACCTTTGGGGCTTGAATTCTCAAATTGGCTTTTGAAACTTGTTATTTATTGTTTTGGGATGTGTTTTTCCAGAATTTGGGCCCAAGAGGTCGAGTTTAGAGTGTTTGAATGCTTGGTTTGAGCTCGGAAGGCAAATCTGGAAATTCCAGATTTGGCTTCTTCGCTCGAGCGAAGGATTCCTCGCTCGAGCGAGCACCTTTGTCCAGGGCTCCGCTCGAGCGAGCATCGAGCGTGGTATCGCGCGTAAAAATCGAGCATCCAGTACTTTTACTGTTCATGCAGCTCGCTCGAGCGAAGGATTTCTCGCTCGAGCGAAGCCTTTGATTTTGGAAGCTCGCTCGAGCGAAGGAAGGCTCGCTCGAGCGAGGTGCCTATTTTCAGCAACTTTTGAAAAATGTCTTCCAACTGTAATTTTGCATCCTCATCTCATCCTAGGCATTCCTAGGCCTAGTTTAAGACATCCTAATGAGGATTTAGACATAGAACCACACCGAGGAAATTTAGGGATTTAATTATCACTCTTCCCAACTGTGAAACTTAGTGTGTGTTCTGTTTATTGACTGTTTAGGGTTGGCTCTCGGGGACGCGCTCTAGCTGCTATTAGCCCAATCTCTGTGAGTAACAGATTGTGTAAAGATATGTTCAAAATGGTTATCTTTTGAATACTGAACTGAATTGTTTATTGAACTGATATTGTTTATTGAATGAATGTATGTCCTGTATTGTGAACTGTATTGTGGCATCCTTAGCATTGACTGTTACTGTTACAGAGCTCTGTCGGTTCCCTTGTGGAACCATACTGTTTACTGACTGATGGCCATCACTACTGTTGGGTCTGTTAAGACCCGGTCCTTCTGGACCTACTGTTTATAGGCTAATGGATGTACCACATATGATTGATTGATTGAAATACTGATTGACGAAAATACCGAAAGATCGAAATACTGTATAATGAATTGATTGCATTACTGTAAGGACATTCATTCATAACCTCTTTACACTTATTGTTATTCACTGGGCTTTAGCTCACTGTTTATATATATATGTAGGTTCTCAGCAGCCAGACCGGAGCTAGGAGCGTGGGTTAGTCCCCAGTTTTGTCAAGCCAGCCTATGTGCCTCACTGCGAGGTTCCGAGACGCCATGCTATGGCTTGGGGTGTTTTGTGTTCCCCACCTGTCTCTTGATTGTTTTGTATTATTGTCTGAACTGTTTACTGTTTGACCGTACTGTTATCGAGGGATTGAGTTCCCGTACTGAATATTGTATATGATTGTATAGACTGTACTGTTCTGAACTGTATGAATGCATGGAAAATGTTTTTGGCATACAGATTGTCACAGCTCAATGGACACTAGTTACTTACTGTATTGGCTTCCGCCAGGCCCTGTACTCTGTTTAACTGTATTACTGTTCAGCAGGCCTTCGGTAATCTCGGATTACTGGCCAGTTACGGTGCTAAACCCATAGGGCCGGGTTTGGGTCGTGACAGAGTGGTATCAGAGCGATACTTAACCACGAGTTATACCGCACACACGTGTCCAAATGAGCTATAGGGTGTCCTAGAAAAGTGATTAGGGCATCTCATGAACTTGAAAAGTGTGTGCTTATGACATGACTGATTATATGCTAATGTGTTAAACTGTTTAAGTATGCAACTGTTTATATTACAATTGCTACCACTGCTTATAGTGAAATGAAACGAAACCTATATGCATACTTAAAGAAGTTAAATAGAATAACATGTAATGTTAATGTTACTACCGACTGTGGAAATCTATAAGAAAGTGAACGTGTGAAAGTAAAGGGGTCATGTGACCATACCTGAACCGAAATGAAAGTATACACACGTCTGATATGGAATAAAATGTGAAATCAGTGAGAACTTCCCTGTGTTGATCAAAGAAATATGTGAGAACCTAATCTGTGGAATATGAAACCGTAGAGTCTCACGCCTTTGTTGAATGACCTGGAAAGTCTGATTGGGATCACGTTGGCCAGCGTTGCTTCGAGTCGGAACTTCTTGGTAAATTCCCGGGAAATGAATAGGTTAACTGAGAATCCGAAATAACAACAACAAGGGCGAGGATTGTGAACGAACTGAAACTTCTAATCTGAGGATTAACTGGCTAGAATGAATGATTGAGGCCTTAATTGAAAATCTGAGAGAGTAAAGGCAAACATACGTGCCTGAACCAACTGAACATGAACTGATGACACTAATAAACTGAAACCGCCGGAACTTCTGGGGTACTGAACCACTGAAAATTGAGACTTGGGTTTAGAAACTGAGAAAATATGTGAAGTTCTCTTCGAAAGAAAATGCTTTCCCCAATACATCTGAAATAGGAAAGTATCCGGGTTTGAACACTAGAGTAAAGTGATAGGACTGTGGTCGAATCTGAGGTAAAATTTACCCAGCTAATCTGATAGGCAACCCACATGATAGACACTGACTGGAAAAGAACTGGAGGTGGGAGTGACCTAGATGTGTTTGACATCGGCAACTGAAATTAGAGAGAGTGAAACAGTAGTAACAGAAAGTGGGAACGACCGGTAAATTAATGACCTCCGTGAAAGGAAAATTTCGGCAATAGCTTTGACCAATGAAGGTCAAAGAAGTAATGTGAACAACGATATGCCTATCTGAACCGTGTGTGGGAAATACCAATGGGGCATTGCCACCGCCTATCTGAAACTTATTCTGGGCATGGACAGGAGGGATATTTGCCTAAGTCTTGCCCACAAACTCAACTGAACGATAATGAGTCTAAATCTAGACCCTAGTTCCAGAGAATGCTCGGAACACTGAAAAGACGGACGTAGGTATTACCTGAAACAGATGAAATTGCTTATACGAACGTTTGTGTGGGAATCGTATATCCTGTAATTTGGCATAGACTGCGAACATATTGACTGCGCTAATTGAACTACTGGAATTATGAACCATACACTGAGAACTGTTAGAACTGGTGAACAGCGAGAACTTGCTGAGTTAGGTCCTTGTATTGTAATGCAACGACTGAATGTGAACTGTTAGATGTGACCTTTTGAACTGTACTAGAACTGTGGAACATGGGAATACCGTATGATTGACTGTAATTCGAGAAATTTATACGACCAGGATTTGTACTGAACTGTTATGTAGTAATGAACATTATTGAATGAACGGACCCTTGAACTCGAATTATACACGTGAACTGTTTGTGGTTGGGACTGCTGAAACTAAGAACCCATATTGCTTTGTAAAGATGAACTTCTGCTTATAAATTTGTGAACGAGTGCCTACATGGAAACCGATTTTGAACTCACACCTATATGTATGTTCCCATACTTGTAATACTGTTAAGACTGAGAGGAATGGACGGTGGTTCATGAATCTCTTGAAATTTACTGTTGATGCGGACTATATGTGCAACACTGTAAAACCTTATGTTAACAATTACCTATGCTCTGAAAACTGTCTAGACTTGTGTACATATCTGCTTACCTTTGCTTAAGGATATTACTAGACTGAATAGATATATGACTGGTTATCTTAACTATCGTATCTGGGGGGGGGGGACTATTTTGCATTTTTCATTGAACCCGTGAACCTGTAATGGGACTGTTAGTAGATTCTGAACATGCACATATATGACTGTACCTTTGCTCGGGATGACTGATTAATTTGTTTGATAAGTTAACCGTTGGGACTATGACTCTGTAACTGCATGACTGAATAAAGACCCCAACCGATAAACTCTTGACTGGGAATTGTGATTGTGATAATGTTGGGGTTGATCTGCGAGCTTATGCTTTAGTGACTATATGACTGATTTGGAACCCTTGTAGGGCAACTCACCATTATGTGTCACTGAGAACCTTGGGTGATGTATTACTGTGTACCAAATGCCTTTATGAGAGATTGATTTGAAAAAATTGCTATATTGACTGTGATGCTTACCTCTCGATATGATTAATTGCGTGTCTGTGCAGTTATCTGTACACTTATTGGGAGGAACACACTGTATGTGACCTGTACTGCTTTGATATGAATTGTAATGGTACCGGACTCTGATGTAAGTTTGATAATTGATGAACTCAGACTGGTTGTGAAACTACTATGTACCGAAATGACCGGAGTATGAACTAATGTTAACTGGTCTGAAAATGATAAAAATGGAACTTTGATCTGAACTAATTTGATGGAACCGTTGGTTAACGAAACCCTTTTGTGTAATTGATGGAACTCTTGTTTGATGCTTGTGCTTCGAACTTTTACTTGATATGATTGGGCAGAACTTGTATCTGATATGACCTGGTCGAACTTTCATCGATTTGATCTGAGAAAACCCTTATTGAAAGCTATTCCCTGACTTGCTTACTATATGGGGGAAAACTGGGTACATTGATGTGTGATTACTTGCCTGGTATTACCGTTATGACCGTGAACTTGTTTGACTAGGAAAGGATTGTTTTGGTGATTACTGTACTTCAGAACTGGTGGGATCTGTTGACCACGGACTGGTTTTGATCATAAACTCTGACTGTCTGGAAGTATATGTAATCTGTAAGACTGTTTTCGTACTGACATGTGTTATGATTGAATCTGTGAAGACTGGGACTGATGACTAGTGAATGACTACTTACTTCAGAATTCTGCCTACTGCTATGGGAGTAATGTACAAATCGCCTTATGTCCCCAATAATTCCCGAATGAACTGGACTGACTGTGATGGATTACTGAGAACTGGATTGAACAAAGACTGAATGAAAGACTTGAAATTGAATGGATCGAATCTCTGTAACTTAGCGGGGGAAATTATTTATGAAACTGAGACCAGTATAAATCTCTAACCCCCGATAAGTACTTGATAGAAGTAGTGTGAATACTACTATAGTGCTACTGTACTGTTACTGTATTGTATCGTTACTGTTACTGTATTGTTACCATTACTGTTACTGTATTGTCACTGTACCGATACTGCTATACTACTATAGTGCTACTGTACTGTTACTGTATTGTCACCGTCACCGTTACGGTACTGTCACTGTACTGACACTGCTACTGCTACTGTACCTTTTGTGTACTACTGTGCAACTATATTCATGTTCCGTGCCACGAAATAAGTTTTGTCTCAAAAATGCTATATGCTGTTTACTGAATGATCGTTCGATCCCTGTTATATATTCGTGACTCTTGGTATTATGTAATATATGTTAGCTGCCCGGTATCGGAGGTTCCTTTATGGAACTTATATCTGTCTGCACTCTGTTACCCGTACCGGAGGCCTCGTCATGAAAGCCCAGCTTTTGTACTGTTCTGTTCTGTTACCCGGATTCGGGATTCCTTTATAGGACTGGTTATTCACAACCATCACGTAACTGTATCTGTTCTGCACTGTATCTGCCATGTCTACATCTGTTCAGTATCTGCTCTAGTAATGCACCTTGTATACATAAGCCAGGATTGTGCATCTACGTATGCTCTAGATAAAATATGCAAATGAACATGTATTCGAATCTGTCATTGACTGAAAACCGAAAGTGCACAAGATTCTGTTTTAATATGAACCCCAATCCCTATATGTGACTCCTGATTCTGTTACTGTGCATTGCTAAGATTGGGAATGGGTCATGAATCCGCTTTTGTAGATGGTTGTGCTCCTGTTATAGAGTGAAAGTTACCGTTATGATAGGCGTCATCTCTGTCGTCATATGTTAACTCGAGTTTAGAGGACTAAACTCCTTATAAGGAGATGAGACTGTAACAACCCTCGTACTGATTACCGGTTAACCACTGAATTAGTTACTGATTACTGCTAAACCGAACTGATAATGACTGATAATTGGATTAACTGAAGTACTGAATGAACTGATTGAAATCGAAACTGAAATTGAATAAGTTATCTATTGAATTGCATATTGCATCTGTTCGATTGATTGATTATCTGTTAGAATTCATGTGTTTAAACTGCTAATTGAAGGCCTTATCGGCGGCCGAATTAGAAACCGTTTAGTGTTTTGGAATCAGTAGAATATTTGTGATTTAATGATATATTTATCTGAAAATTGACTAGGAATGATTAAATTAGATTAAATATTGATTAATTGAAGACTTGGACTTAATTACGGAATTGCCACCTATAGTGGACCCTTGTTTATATTATAATAGAGCCTTATACACTTGAATTGAAACATTGATCAGCCATTCTTCTTGCATTCCAACCGACCCAAACATGAGGTTAGAGAGAGAGGAAGAGATTTGAACTCAACTTTGGGCATTTTGCTTGAATCTTGTAGATTTGGAGTGTAAATTGGCAAATTGGACTCTAAAATCTTGAATACAAGACTAAGGTAGGACATTCATCTTCTTGTTGTTGAATTAGAGCTAATTCTTGCATATTTCATGTTTCATTTTGGAGTTAAGGCATGTTGTAGCTCATACTTGGTGAATTATCCAAGAAATCATGCGTGCATGCTTGAATTGGTGTATTTTGGAAGTTGAATTCATGGTAAATTGTACATGCATGTCCATGATTTTATATTAGCCCATGCTTTCAAGTTGTTTTCAAAGATTGGAGCTCAATTGAGCAAGATTTGAAGCTTGGTTTTGGTTTAAACTTCATGCATTGCATGTTTAAAGATTGTTCATGAAATGGGTTTGAAAAATGGTTTTAATTGACTCACCTTTGGGGCTTGAATTCTCAAATTGGCTTTTGAAACTTGTTATTTATTGTTTTGGGATGTGTTTTTCCAGAATTTGGGCCCAAGAGGTCGAGTTTAGAGTGTTTGAATGCTTGGTTTGAGCTCGGAAGGCAAATCTGGAAATTCCAGATTTGGCTTCTTCGCTCGAGCGAAGGATTCCTCGCTCGAGCGAGCACCTTTGTCCAGGGCTCCGCTCGAGCGAGCATCGAGCGTGGTATCGCGCGTAAAAATCGAGCATCCAGTACTTTTACTGTTCATGCAGCTCGCTCGAGCGAAGGATTTCTCGCTCGAGCGAAGCCTTTGATTTTGGAAGCTCGCTCGAGCGAAGGAAGGCTCGCTCGAGCGAGGTGCCTATTTTCAGCAACTTTTGAAAAATGTCTTCCAACTGTAATTTTGCATCCTCATCTCATCCTAGGCATTCCTAGGCCTAGTTTAAGACATCCTAATGAGGATTTAGACATAGAACCACACCGAGGAAATTTAGGGATTTAATTATCACTCTTCCCAACTGTGAAACTTAGTGTGTGTTCTGTTTATTGACTGTTTAGGGTTGGCTCTCGGGGACGCGCTCTAGCTGCTATTAGCCCAATCTCTGTGAGTAACAGATTGTGTAAAGATATGTTCAAAATGGTTATCTTTTGAATACTGAACTGAATTGTTTATTGAACTGATATTGTTTATTGAATGAATGTATGTCCTGTATTGTGAACTGTATTGTGGCATCCTTAGCATTGACTGTTACTGTTACAGAGCTCTGTCGGTTCCCTTGTGGAACCATACTGTTTACTGACTGATGGCCATCACTACTGTTGGGTCTGTTAAGACCCGGTCCTTCTGGACCTACTGTTTATAGGCTAATGGATGTACCACATATGATTGATTGATTGAAATACTGATTGACGAAAATACCGAAAGATCGAAATACTGTATAATGAATTGATTGCATTACTGTAAGGACATTCATTCATAACCTCTTTACACTTATTGTTATTCACTGGGCTTTAGCTCACTGTTTATATATATATGTAGGTTCTCAGCAGCCAGACCGGAGCTAGGAGCGTGGGTTAGTCCCCAGTTTTGTCAAGCCAGCCTATGTGCCTCACTGCGAGGTTCCGAGACGCCATGCTATGGCTTGGGGTGTTTTGTGTTCCCCACCTGTCTCTTGATTGTTTTGTATTATTGTCTGAACTGTTTACTGTTTGACCGTACTGTTATCGAGGGATTGAGTTCCCGTACTGAATATTGTATATGATTGTATAGACTGTACTGTTCTGAACTGTATGAATGCATGGAAAATGTTTTTGGCATACAGATTGTCACAGCTCAATGGACACTAGTTACTTACTGTATTGGCTTCCGCCAGGCCCTGTACTCTGTTTAACTGTATTACTGTTCAGCAGGCCTTCGGTAATCTCGGATTACTGGCCAGTTACGGTGCTAAACCCATAGGGCCGGGTTTGGGTCGTGACACTAAGACCCTCCTAGTGTATTATCTGGTGCCTAAAACCTCTCTTTTATGATCTTAAAGACTTAATTATGGCCAATAGTCAAAAGATCTTAATGAGTATATGGGTTTTGACATACACTAAGTATATAAGTTTTACAACAACTAAAAATGAAACAAATAATTATGAAGATATAAAATACGAAGGATACACAAAAAACTTAGACAAAATTAATTTTTTTTTTTTTTATATGATAAAACACACCATACAAACTTATATATATCAAAAATTTATACATAGATAGAAATACTTACATAGCTTGATCTTGCTTTCAAAAGCTCTTCACCAGGCTCTGATACCAAATACAAAATACAAAACAAAAAAGGAAAGGAGCTTTTTTCTATTTTTATTATGGAATTATGGTGGAGTTATAGAATAAGGAATTATGATAGAGAATTTAGAGACAAAGAAGAAAGCAAAAAGATGGAGAGAAGTTGAAGGGAATTTACCTGCTTCATTATGTTGGCATAAAGGCCAATATATAGACTTACAATGTGAGAATACAAACAAAATATAACTTAATGCATATCTAACTTTATATCTAACATATCTAACTTTGCAAGACTTTACGTCCAAAAAGTTGCAAAATTTCTAACTCTTTAGGCAAGCCTAGTCATAGGCTTTTTGAAAAGTCTACCTAAAAGTAAATACAAAGAAACAAAAATAAATACAAAAGGACTACAATTATTTGCTCTTTGCTATAGTTTTTACAATTATATACACTGATACACACTGTCTACCCTCCCCAGTTTTCAAAGAGATAGACTGTTGTAGATAAGCTTTGGCTGAGTTGTTTTGTCGTGTAGCGTCTGCTGAAAGGATATGGCTGATCACTTTCCGCCAAATAATGCGAGTTGCTCCACGTGTCCTGGATAAGGTTGGAGTCGATCAGTAGACAACTGCATTTGATAGTGGGGTCCACTATGCTTCCATCCTGTTGATGAGATTGTAATATTCTTTATCAATCTCTGATGGAGGGGAATCCGGATCTTGGCTGTATTGCTCATTCCGGAATTATTCTACATCATCCGCTGTCATGGCTAGTTCCAACGGAAGATCCAAATTATTTCTCTTTTTGAGATTTATTAACATGTCAAGAGCCTCATTAATTTGCGTTAGAGACCTTTGATATGTTATGCGAAAATGGGTTACAAATAATATTCTTCTATCTGTAACCATGAATGGCAATTTTGTTGAGCCATGATGTTGGACGCTGCTTGTGAAACAGATATTAGACTGTCTATCCAATATTTTGTCAAAGAAAGTTTTTGAATATTTTCCAATCACTCTCTCCGGTGATCTTCATCTAAATAATCATCTTCAAATTCAAAATCTTCAGTTTCTTTAAGATACCAAATCTGGTATGGTTGGAAAAAATGTTCTCGTTCTCGCCAACCAACAGTGCTGGAGATTCAAAAAGTAAAATATTTGCTCCATCGAAAGCCTCTTACTATCCATGAGAGCATTGTTTTGATGATCATTGGATAATCTATCCATTGGATTGGATCTAAAATTTGGAAAATAACTTAATTAGTTATTCCCCAATCTATATCCTCAAAAAACCACATGTCATGGTTTGCCATGATGGTTATTTTGGAAATTCCATCTTTCAAATTTAATTTATCATAAGATCGTTCTAAGATTTGTCTAATCTTATCATGATGATCTTCAACTCGATTTTTGATTAACATAAAAATTTCTTTTGAAAGCAAAGTTCTTGCTTTTTCAAAAAGACAAATTCTTTTTATTTGTTCAAAAACTGGATCAGAAAACTCATCTGATATGAGGTCTGATAGTTGAAAAAAATTGTTTATTTTTTCAAAATTAAAATCTTCATTCCAATTCATTTGTTTAAGAATATTGAAACAAAGATTTTGCAAATATTTTAATTTAGCTGTTTGCTCAGCTAATTTGTTGGCCAAAACTCCCATATGTTTTCGAAATTTCACTTTGTTGTCTACAATGTGAGTTTTCCAAACTCCATTGAGTTCTGTATAAATTTATCTGGATATACCAGGGTTGAAAAAATCTTTTATCTCAGATTCATCTGGTTTAGATGTCTGAATATTAGTTAGAACTGGGTTAGTTCTCATTTGATTCCTTTGATAAATAGGCATAGCTGGTGCACTGTAAAAAGCTTTTTTAGCTTTTGTCATGCTATCATATGCTTTATGGCTCGCTCCTGAAAATCCACAAACTTGCAGATTGGCTTCGTTCCAGTCTGTGTAAATTCCAGGTTGTCTTCCTGAAAACACAACATAAACTTTTTCTTCTCTGGGGATTGCTTTTTTAGCAACTGTCACCCAATCTCCTTGAGCGGGTTTTTTACCCTTATCCATTATTTCCTCTTGGTCTAGAGGTCTTCCGCAAAAATTAAATTTACTTGTTTAGCAATTTAATTTTCTGAAACAATTTCTGCTAAGAAAATCTGCAAGAAAATTGTAAGTACCTTTAAGATGTTCTACTTCAAAAGTATATTCAGAAATTTTATTATATCAGGCTAATCTTCTTCCTTGCGCAATAGGTTTTTTATTGATCAAGAAATCTCTTACTGCCTTATTATCAGTGCGCACAATAAAATTTTCTAGGGCTAAATAAATATGAAAACTCTTTATTGCTAATTTTATTGCAAGTAATTCTTTTTCAAATATAATATATTTTTGTTCATTTGGTTTAAATGTTCCAGAATTATATCCGCAAATTAATTCTTCTTTTTGTAATTTTATGGGTATTGGATTTTTTCTTAGTCTAATCCCATTTTCTGATAAAGGTATCTTTTTATCATGCCATAAAATACTAGGTATAGCTTTAAGAACACATCCCCAGCATGCTTCTGAGGCATCTGTTTCTAAAATTAATTTATCACCTGTTTTAGGAAGATAAACATCTGGTAAAGTTTTAACAGTTTCTTTAATTTGTTTAATTAAAGCAACATCTTCTACTGTCCATTCAAAAATAACATTTTTCCTTAATTTGGTTAACCAAGGAATTTCTATTTTTGAAAGATTTTTAATAAAATTTCGTCCATAATTTAAAATGCCTAATAGACTCTGTAATTGTGTTATATTTTCAAGAGTATTAGGAAAATCTCGTACTTTGGACAAAATATGTTCTTGTAATTTTAAACATTTCTGGTCTAAAATTATTCCCAAAAATTCAATTGATTCTTTTTCTAATTCAATCTTTTTTGGAGACAAAATAATTCCATGTTTTTGGAATCTTTCACAAAGTAATTTTAAATATTTCTTATGCTCCTCCTTGGTTTTAGAGAAGATAAGTATATCATCAATATAAACTACACAACAATCTTTAAGGTCTTTAAAAATTGTATCCATCCACCGTTGAAATACCTGTGGTGCAATATTTAACCCAAAAGGCATAACATTCCAGTGGTAATGTCCTCTAGGTGTATTGAAGGCTGTCAATTTTTTTGACTCTTCAGTCAATTGAATTTGCCAAAATCCACTTTTACAATCAAATTTGCTAAAGATTTTTGATCATTTGGTTAAGTTAATCAAAACATCTTTTCGTGGAATAAAATATCCATCAAATTCTAAATTTTCATTTAGCCGTTTATAGTTGACTACCATTCGAGCTTTTCCTCTTTTAATTTCAGCATGGTTTCTCACCATAAAAGCTGGATTAGAGTGAGGGCTTTTAGTTTCTTCAATTAACTTTTTGTCTAAAAGTTCCTGGAGTTGAATATCAAATTCATCTATATCTTGTCTAGTATAGATCATTGGTCTTACTCTAATGATAACATTGGGGTCTTTCAATTTTAAACTACAATAACGTGGACTACGTTGCCATAGTTTTAATGGATGTTCACTAAAATTTTGTTCTAAAATTTTATAAATCCAGTGTGATTCATCAATGGTTTTAATGATGGGACTTAAATCACCACGCGGCACAGGCGCAAACCCTTTATCACAAATGTATTTATGTTGTTCTAACAAGGGAATATGAATTAAGACATTTTTATGCTTAATGAAATAGCCTTTTTCCTGTATTTGCATTGGAAGGTATTTATATATAAAATTATTGATATATAAAATTATTGCCAAGAAGGAAATCTCCATGCATATACGGAAAACATAAATTTTTGATATAATGAATTTGCTATCATTTAACCAAATAGTTATATTTTTAGCCTTGAATTGTATAGAAATATGGTTGCCATCTATTCCAGTAACTAAAATTGGATGTTTTATTAATGTCCATTTTTCTTTTGGTATGGCATTCCATTTACATGAGCTAACTGTAGCTCATGTATCTATGAGAACACCGAGGCTATAGGGTTTATAACCTGCAAAGTTAAATATTCCCAATACATATGTTTATCTTCTTTTTCCTTGGCTAGGAGAAAAAATAATATCATCATTTTTTTTTTGAAAATGATACATATATGCAGACTTAATATGTTCAAATTTTCTTATTCCTGGAAAAATAGGAATATGAACATTGTTTGAAGTAATAGATTCTTGATTAGAATTATTACTTGATTCTCCAATACTTAACTTTGAAAATGATTTGTTAGGAAAATCTTTTTCGAATACAGAAGTTGATCTTTTAATTTTTGGAACTGTATTTTCAATATATAAATTTTTTCCTGATACCTGCATTTGTAATTGTGCAGGTTTTTTTGTTTTAGAAGATTCTCCTTGTCCCACTAGGTCATGGATTAACCATTGTCGAGGGACTTCTAAATCACTCCAATTCATTAGACGAGATTGTATTACCGTGTCAAATGGTCTTGGTTCAAAGATTTCAACGATTTGAACACAAGAACACTGCACACTTATCTTTTGGAGCACCTTTAAGTATGCTTCTCCTTGTAGATGAACCAAGGCCTAGTGTTGCCTGTTTGATCACATCAACCAAAACCAAATTTCAATAGATTGGTTTATTATTATGAAAATTTGTGTTAAATTGTTTAGTGTAACTTTTACTTATAGTTTATCAAATATTAAATAATTTAAATAAGTTAAAAAAATTGATTATCTGAAAATTAGTGAAGGGATACTATGACTTATATTTTTTGATCATCAACTTTTAACTTATAATAAACTACACCAAATAGACCCAATTAAGCAGAGAAACCTTCTCATTAGGTAAAGTTTTAGTTTTCTGTTTATGTTTTCATTTTGTTTGTAAATTATAAACAAAAAACTTAATTAGTATACTATTTTTGCTTTTAAAAAAAATGAAACTGATGCTCAAATTTTCAAAAAAATTTGAAAGAAAAAAAAAAGTGTTCTACTTGTTTTCAAAATCAGTTTTCACTCTTTTCTCCCTCCATCCTTCCCTTACCACCTCTCTTAGTCAAAATGTACACAAAAGAGGCCAATTGAACTAACTCAATTGATTATCTATTTTTATTAACTATAACATCTAAGTTTTAAAATATTGGTTTTTTTTTAGATAGTAAAACATTGATTTTTTGTTTTTGTTTTTATAGGCCTTGTTTTTATATCAAAATTGGGTGTCTTTTACAAAACAAGAGATAAAAGTGTAACATATATATATATACATAGATTTTTTAAAAATTAAATAAAACCTTGAGAAATTTGGGATCTAAAACCAAAGTTTTGTTAACTATATATGGTTGAATCCAGGAAAGAGGCATTAGTTTGAGAAAGGAAAATAAAACTGAGATATGTGAAGCTTTACTCCTGGATCAAGTTGGCAAGTGTATAGTGAGCCAGGTTTGACTTCAATCCCTGTAAAATAAAACAAAATAAAATAAGAAAATGATATAGAAGATCATTTTCTAAACCCACTTTCTAGATGTGTAAGTAAAATAATTAGTTAATAATTAAAGAAGACATGAGAGATAGAGAGATTTGTCTTAAATATTTTAATAGGCTGCCACATCATTAAGTTTAAAAAGTAAGTCTAATTTTTTTGGCCTGAGTAACATTATCCAATAAAATAATATTGATTTGTAAATGAAAAAAATATATATCAAAAAGGTTTCAAGAGCTGTGTAGAATTTAGTTGAAGTGCATAAATGTATGGTGAAGGCATTAGGTTTGTTGGATCAATACGACTACAATTATTAATGTTATGTTTGGATTATGATTTTTGATAAAAGTTTGGAATGAAAAGGAAAGCAAAATGGAGTAAAACATTAACTTATGTTTCAGTTGCAGTCAGGACAACCATCTACCCTGCATCTTTATCCAAGTATCAACCAATTCTAATGTATATTTCCCAAATATGTGCCAATATAAGCAGGGTCCACTTCAGAAATAGTCAGATATAGTAATTCAAGTAAAAGCAGTGCCTCAAAACAATCATCTCAAGTACATGGTGACACCTCTATATATTGCATCACTAATCTATACATCATACTGCACAAATCCAAAAACTTAGCTTGTGAAAACATTAAATATCTTATCCAGTGATTCTCCCCAATAAAATAAACAAATAATACTAATAGTAACAGAAACAAGACTATGTAATAACTACAAATTTTAAACAGATGAAATTAAAAACTAACAATCAAAGTGTGTAAGTCATCCAACCTTTTTTGTATTAGCTATGGACAAATTTTGTTGCAACATTGAATACTGGATATCCACAACTGCCTTTGATGGTTTTCCTTGTACTGAAACAAACCAAAAAAGTTAAAATTAGTATATGGAGACAGGTATCTTCAATAGAAAACAAGAATGAATTCAGCAAAAATAACTGCTGAAGTCCAGAAAATACGTCAATGTACAGCTAAACAACTTACTAAAATATTATAAGCAAAATTATTAAGCAAATGAGGGAAGCCATGCTCACCAACAGTGAGCATCCCATTTCATGAATCCAAAGACCTATAAAATGCAACAAAAAAAATGAAATAGATTAAATTTCATAAAAACATAACTGGTCATCCAAAGATCTTTAATGTTTCGATCCAAACCCTAGAAGTAGATTCAAATCATAAAATAAGAAGAAACAAAGAGAGAGGAGATTCGAGAGAGAAAGGAAGAGAACGAAAAGATTACCAAATAAAGAAATTGAGGGAGTTCGTACCGTTGGAGGTCTCTTATTTAGACGACCATGGCGATTTATAGAGCAAGAAACATCGAGAGAGGAATATCGAGAGCAAAATTGATAGAGAAAGAGAGAGAGAGAGAGAGAGAGAGAGAGAGAGAGAGCAAAATCGAGACAGATTTGGGAAATAAGAGTGAAAGGGGATAGGGCAAGTTTTATACGATTTGGGGATACGGCAAGCTCAAGAGCGAGAACGAGAGATAGCGCGAGACTGAGACAAAGAGCGAGATATAACCTAGTATATTGCGGCAATGGCGGTAGTGATTTGCAACGATGGCGATTTGCGACGGTAGCGGTGGCAATGTGCGACGTCAAATGCTTCCCGGTGGTAAGCGCCTGTGGTGAGGTGAGGTGAGGTGAGATTTGGTGGTGACTAATTGTGTGTGTGTAAGAAAGAGAGAGAGAGAGAGAGAGAGAGAGAGAGAGAGTGAGTGTGTGTGTTTTGTATTCCTAAACAGAGAAGAATACCTGGGAGGGCGCCAATAGGTTTTTATTTTCCCACTAAAATTTTGGCACCTTTGGCAACTAGTTTCAAATTTGTCGGCAAAAATGTAAGTAATAACGACTAAATTATTTAGTAGCCAAATCAACTCAAACGGCGACTAAAATGTTAGTCGCCAAAACTTAATATACAGCGACTGAAATTCTTTTTTGTCGCTGAAAATAAATTTTTGGCTGCCAAAATTTTAGTCGCCAAAGGTAAAAAAATAATTTTTTTATTTTCTATTTGGCAACTAAATATTTTAGTAACCAAAACTCAACATACAACGACTAAAATTCTTTTTGTCGTTGAAAATAAACTTTTGGCGACCAAAATTTTAGTCGCTAAAGATTAAAAAAAAAATTTATTTTTCATTCGGCAACTAAATGGTTTTAGTAGCCAAAACTCAATATACGGCGACTAAAATTCTTTTTTGTCACCAATTCTGACAATTTTTAGCGACTAAATTTTTTTTTAGTCGCCAATAACCAATATACCCCTCCTAAAAAAAATTAGTAGCTAAATATTGTACTTTTGCCGACTAAAAAAATTTTTAGTCACCAATTCTATAACTTTTGGCGACTAAATTTTTTTTAGTTGCTAATTTAGTCGCCAAAGGTGCATTTTGTTGTAGTGTAGGTGAAAGTCCTGAAAAAAACGCGTATACATAGGTGCTAGTTCCCGTGGACGAAATATCTATAAAATGGAAATAGTAACGCTTATGTAAGCTACGTTTACATGGGTGCCATTTGACGGTTTCCTACGGACGAAATATCCGTGAAAGGCTATATCAGTTGAGAATCCCCCTTGTTTTCTATTGTAAAGAATATTGAGAATCGTGATATAAATTGAGCATGACGTGATTTTGAAAAAGAAATGTAAACCGTTTTGTCATGATCATTGCATATGCATTTCACTTTTATATCTTTATTAAGATTCATTTATTGTGTTAGAGATTATCTCTACTAGGTTTCAGCTCACCCTATGTAGGAAAAACATTTCAGGTGCTGATGATATTCCTCTGCCAAGGTACTAGCTTGGGAGGATCTGGAGCAATAACTTCTTTTGTCGTGTTTGTTTTGTATAGCCAAGGGTTTTAAATGATTGGACTTAAAATCCACTTTTATTATAACCAAGACTCGTCTTGGAAATATGTAAGCCCTCAGGGCATTTTTATCTGTTTATCTTCCTTTCTCTCTTTTAACTTGCAACATATGCTATAGATTCAGGACTAGGCTTTATGAATGTATGATGCATATGTTCCCTTTTGTATATCATATTGGATTTAATGGAAGATACCCCTATTATTGTTATTGTCATATATTGAATATTGTGGATAGATTATTGTAATTATTTCGGGGCGTTACAACCTCACTATCTAACCAATGAATGTCATTAAAATCACATACAAACATAATTTTTATATAGTTGTAATCTATATATTATATAAGAAAAATGGGATTTCTAACCCACAAGTCTTGTGGGAGCTCCAAGATCTCAATCTTAATTTTTTTATTTTTTGATTTAAAAAAAAAAAAACCTTAACATTTATTAACTTCTTCCAATCCACAAGCCTTTTTGACTTTTCTCATACCTACTGCTGCACCATTTTCAACTCACTACAACATATAAGAGTTTTAAAGATTTTGGTCTCTAAAAGTGAAAATTTTGTTACAAAAGATATTTAGGGACGAATTTCTATCGTCATGAGGATAGTCGCTAAAAGGTCGTCTTGAAAAGTCAAAAACAGAAAATGTCACTAATAAATAGAATTTCAGGGACAAAATAATTTGGTCTCAAAATAATTTATTTTTTGAGAAAAAAAATTTGGTCCCAAAAGGATAATAATTCATCACTAATGTCTAATTTTCGTTGCTAAAAATACAATAATGACACTTTTTGCAACAAAAATATTTGGTCCTTAAAAAATAATTGTCCCTAAATTTTAGTCTCTAAAACCTTAATTTTTTTGTAGTGACTTCTCCCATACACAATGGTTAGTGATGGGATTGTTAAATTATTTTTATAAAAATCTAAAAAAAATAATTTGTATGTTAAAAAAATATCTAAAACAAATATAAATTCTTATTAAAAAATAACAAGTTGCAATTACGAAAAAAAAAAAAAGAGAAAAAAAAATTTACACTGTAAAAAATAATTTGCATATTAAAAAAAATATCTTAAAAAATATAAATTTTTATAAAAAAAATAACAGGTTGCAATTGTGGGGAAAAAAAAAGAGAAAAAAAAATTACACTATGCATTTCATTAAAATCTAAAAAAAAAATAATTTCTATATTAAAAAAATATCTAAAACAAATATACATTCTTATTAAAAAATAGGGGGATTGACCAATAGGTCCCATATTTTGGACTTGTAATTTATATAGTCCCATATTTTTTCTTGTAATCCTTTTAGTTTTTTTTGATGTATAATGACTCATTTGCCCGTCATATTGGAGTGTCACATTTAAAAAAAGTACACTAAAGAGTTTTTTAGTGTCACATCATACCCGCCACGTTACAGTGTCACATTTAGAAAAAATACACTAAAGAGTTTTTAATTTTTTTAGAGTGTCACATCATATCCGTCACGTTGGAGTATCACATGTCACGTTTGGAAAAAATACACTAAGAAGTTTTTATTTTTTTTGAAGTGTCACATCATACCTGTCACGTTATCACGTTTGGGAAAAGAACACTAAGGAGTTTTTATTTTTTTTGAAGTGTCACATCATACCTGTCACGTTGTCACGCTTAAAAAAAATACACTAAAGAGTAGTTATTTTTTTTGAAGTGTCACATCATACCTATTACGTTGTCATGTTTGAGAAAAGTTCATTAAGGAGTTTTTATTTTTTTGAAGTGTCACATCATGTCTATCACGTTGTCACGTTTGAAAAAAGTACACTAAAAAAGAATTATTTTTTTAGAGTAAAAGTTTTGGAATGTCACATCATACCCCGTTGCGTTGTCACATTTAGAGAAAGTATATTAAGGAGTTTTTAATTCTTTTAGAGTGTCACATGGTTGGAGTGTGATATTGATACATGTCATATTGGAGTATCACATTATACCTGTCACATTAATAAAATGGTATAATTGTCTACCAAAACACTACCAAAATCAAAAATAAGATCACACAGAAAGAAACTTTCCACTAATAGGTCTTAACAGAACAACAGAAAAAATTGGGACTAATTGGAATACTTATTTGTGTGATGAGATTTATTAGTAAATATCTCTTAAACAGGTTGCAATTGTGAAAAAAAAAAAAAAAAAAAAAGAAGAAGAAGAAGAAAAAAAAAAATTTAACTGTGTATTTCATTAAAATCTAAAAAAAAAAATTGTATATTTAAAAAATATCTAAAATAAATATAAATTCTTATTAAAAAATAATAGGTTGCAATTGGTTAAAAAAAAAAATTACACTGTAAAAATAATTTGTATATTAAAAAAATAACATGTTGCAATTGCGGAAAAAAAAAAGTACACTGTGCATTTCATTAACAATGCTAAAAAACTGTGCCAAATATTTGTGTAAAGGCTTGACACATATCCACTCTCAAATTATTAAGTGTATATAGATGAAACGAAATAACTTAGTTTTGATTGCTAACAAATATTATAAACCTGACCATTGAAGCCTAATAACTATTAATTAATAGAATTCAGCAAGTGAAAAGTCTCAAACCACATTTATTTGTCTTCTCAAATGTTTCATTTTTTTAGTTCATGCATTCATTCTAATATTGATAGAGAATTGGACACATGGAAAAGTGAGAGACATTAAAATTATATATATATATATAGAGAGTTATGTAATTGTTGTGATGAAAAATAAAAGTTATCTTTCTCTTCTATGACGATTTATCTAATTATACCTTCAATTAAAACGTTAGGTGTGCTTCTACATCATCATTGAACGTTGCTTTCATTTTTTTTAGATACTTTGTCTTACAATTACTTGTATTTTGTGTTATGAAATTTTTTATATTTGTGTTTGGTAAAACTATTAGATGGACCTAATGAAAGAAGTGTAAACTATTTTAATGTCATTCTCCAGATTAGAAGAACAAAAAATATACACAAAAAATATATGAATAGAAAATATTTTACAAAATTTATTTGTAAGTCTTACTTCTTGAAAATTCTATAATTCATTTATCTTTTGTATTATATTTTATGTTTGGTTTCTGTACATTTTTTTTTATATATAGTTTTCTTTGTTTTCTTTAAAAGTTTATTTTAAAAAATTAATTAATAAATAAATAAATAATTTTCTATTTCAAACAATTTTATTTTTGTTTTTATTTTTTCTTAAAGTAGTTTTAGTTTTGGGCTATTACTTACTTTATATATATATATATATATTATAATTTTATGCATTTTAAGTTTATGATGTTTTCACTAATATACTCGGAGATGCACTATGAAAAAAGTATTATACGAAAATCAAGCTAAAAGAAGAAAAATAAATAAAACAATACGATGAATGTAGAGCAAAGATCAAATATCAAAACTCCCAAAACAAATAAGTAAGTAAAATAAACTGTTTAACAATAGACATTTAAAAATTTGCAACAAAATTTTATAACTTTTCTTTTTGCTAAGAAAATTTTATTTGGTACTAGCTAAATAAAATGCTTTCAAAATAGTTTTTTTTTTTTTTTTTTAAATTAAAATTAAAACTATAGTAAATTTATGTAAACATTATTACTAATCACATTTTTTTACTTAATGTATAATATTTATATTGACTACCTTTTCAAGTTTATTTTTTTAAGTATTTGTATAGAAGTAGACAAATGTCATTAAGAATAAATTTTTTTCTTAATTTAGTTATAAATTTTACCCATATATCATTTTTTAATTTTGAATAAAAGTAAATATAAAATAATTAATTGAAGATATGTTACATTTGTTATATTTCTTTTTCTATATAGAAAATAAAATAAAATAAAATTTAAAAATTATAATTCACACACATATATATATATATATATATTTAAATAATTATAAACATAATCCATATATAACACGGGTGGTACACTACTTTAATTTATTGGCAAGGGACAATTCAAATGATATCTTGTGAGGTGTGAATCCTATTGTAGTGTCAACACTTCGTTCTATGCACTTTTCTAAACGTGAATTTATTTTACAAGATTGAAGGACTACAATTTTTTTCTTTTTCTTTTCACATTGTCATTCCATGTACAGAATAAATTAAAAATTAAAAGAAAATGATTAAGAATAATGGGTTTCACATAAAAACTAGAGAGCAACAACTACAAACCCAAGCCCACCCCACTACAGACAAAACTTCAGCCACATTACTGGAAGTTCTCAGTTCTCCCAAAAAGACCGATCAATCATTTTAGCACGACTAACTTCTATAGATAATACCCTTTTTGCTAATCGGCCCATGCATCTTCATCCGTAATCTACCCTAAGCCGTTTTAATTCAGCCTGGAAAGTTGGGCTCGAAGTTAGAGTCCGATTTGCAAGAACCCTTATGTCCTCTCTTGAACATTCTTGCGATATGCGAACAAGCTCCCACAAGGCACCTCCACTAATCATGTCCTTCGCATTAGCTTCTGAAATGTAGTCAATTAAAAGCCAATTCAGACACCATCCATGGAAAAATTCAGGTTTCAAGGTGGAAATAGATGAGCAAACTCACCGTGTTGTGCTAAATGGCACAGCGCAAGCTCAATGTGGCGCCTGATTGGTGAGGCTTCGTTGTTAGCGTTTTGTACAATCCATGGGAGTGCACCATCCTCAATCAGAAAAGACTTCCCACTTTTAGACCCTGTAGCAATGAGACCATCAGTAATATAATGCATTAACATTTTAAAAAAAAAATCTTATTATGCATTTACTATATCCCGCTTCAAGTTTGATGAGATTATAGCTGATGCAAAAAGTTGATTACAATTCTTGGCTTTTGTTAAAATTGGAAGAAATTTATCATGCAAAAAGTAATAATAATAATAATAATTATATGACAAATACAGCAGCACTTCGCTTGGAGATAAATATTACAACAGCCTACCTTGAGTAGATGCCCTGGATTCACATTTTGCAAAGTTTGCAACGCCACGGGCAACTTGAGCAAGAACGTCAGGATGCCTGCATCTCACCATTCCTAGTAATGCCTTGATACCACCTTCACCTCTCAGCTTCGTCTGTAACTTATCTGAAAGTTGCAACATTAAGTGTCGTCAGTCACAGTGAAATGCCAGCCCAAAGACTAGTTGCAACCAACATTCCAGTCAGTAAACACAGCTAACATGTTAAAATTTCCAGTTCATATGACAAACAACGCTTATTTACACCATTCCAAGATCAGGAACTTGGTTTACATGAAACTAGAATGCTAACAACACACTTTGGTCCGAATAAGATCAGATCAACTAACTTCTAGACTATAGTTAATCAACAATCAACAGTTTTCAGGTAAATTTAATACTCCAAAGCAATTGCTTGTATGGAGAAAGCAGAAGTTTTCTATAGTAGGGAGATCCGACAATATGCCCATACAGGAATAAAGATGCTCCAAGGAACTGACAATATGATCAGACAATTCAAGTTGATTACCGGAAGTGGCACGAATATCTCTATGCCCATCATGCAAGAAAAGAATTACTTGAAGAATAACAAAATAACAATATGATAAACTGTTTCAAATTGGTTTATGGAAGTGGAAAATATATTTTCCCAATTACTACAGCAGCTCTTGGACAGGCTATCTTTACCTTTCTCTTCAGCATGTGCATAAACCAACCATAATCTCGCATGTCAGGAAAAGCAAACCTTCTTACAACAATGGTAATGCAAGGAACTAACAAGTTCAGTAGAATGAACATCAACAAGAAGGGAGATTACCGTTGCCACAAAGATTAGCTATGGCTCCAGCAACCATACGAAGGGTTTGAGAATCCTCAGCATTGGCTGCAGTCATTGACAACAAACTAATGCCTCCTTGAGCCATTATAAGCTCCTGGTTGGTTTCTGTTAAAAAAAAAAATAAATAAATTATAAACGTTACACATGATGAACAGATAGCGAGCCAAGCAACCCATGCCAAAATTAGCAATACATCACTTCAAGATTGTAAGATATACTGAAGTACAAAAAAGTAAAGGAAATTTACCATTCATTGCAAGATTTGCAATTGCACCAGCTGCAACTCTATGAATGGTCTCATCCTCAGAGCTACTAAGAAGCATTAATAAGGATGTAAGACCTCCGGCTTGTACAATCTTTTGTTGATTTGTTTCTGCAAATTAGACAAGAGTAAAACATCATTCCCGAACAGAAATGTACTAAATTATAATACTTCTACAGAATTTATAGTACTTTTTATAGGTACAAAGAGGTTATAATACTATAGGGATGTGAAAAAACAAAACAAACAAATGTACTAAATCACCTTCAGCAGCTAGATTTGCAACAACTTTTACCGCATGAATTCGGACATCAGCATCTTCAGCTTCAAGCAATGACAAAATCTTGTGCAATCCCACTGTTGGAACACTGAATTTTATGAGGAACAAAACCAAGACAATAGACAGATGAATTATAGATAATGAGCAGTAAACTAACAGTAAAAAATAAATGAACGCATGTCCACCACCTTGTTCAAAGAGTTTTGCTATTGAGGCCTTGTCCCCATCTCCTGAATCTCTCAGCTGTGGATGCCTAACTTGAGAAATGAGAGAATCCAGATCACTGGGAACTTTCCCAGCTCCAACATCAAGTCTTCTTCTTGTCTAACAAAGACACATGTTTTGATATTCAAATTGGTTGTCACAGCAATACACATGCATGCCAAAAATCCATGTGTTTATGCGTGGAAAATGCAGAAATACAGCCCCCTTTAGGGACTGTTCATGTGCCAAGACTCCTAATGGCTGAATGGCAAACTTGTGAACTCTCAAACATCCAAATTCACTAGTTAACAGGACTAAGAATTGAAATCATTGTTCTTCATGCAACAAATTTAGGATACTTTCTGTTCGCATCCACGTGGTATTACAAATACAACCTCCCATTAACTTTATGTAATCTAAACAAAAATGGATATACCTTTCTGACAGTGAGTGAGACTAGAAAGACCAATAATCATGGGATGTGAACAGCAAGTATCCTAACTCTACAGTTTATAATTGTCCTTTTTTCCTCAAAGGTTGTCTCACTAATGACAAGGAAGATAGATCCATTTGCATTCAAGTCCAAGTGAACAACAGTCACCAAAAGCCTCTGGATGTTTAAATTTTCTACATAATGGTTTGAGAACACCAGCATTTGACCAAATGTTCAATTTTGGCCAATGACTAGAATTAACATATATATTTAAGAAAGGCATTTCAGTCCAAAAATAATATCAGTTCCCCATTTATAATTATAAAATGATGAGTAAATTTTTTGTACAAAATTAACTGGGAGGAAAATAATATTCTGATACAAGACAGGACAAGCAGATAAGGCTAATTCGTACAGAAGTTGGCCATTTCCTGAATAATTGATGCTACTGACCATAATGGAATTTATTAGTGTCCTTGACCATTTTATACATCTAGAAATTGATTTCATACAAACAGGAGAATTAGTTACTTTGAAAGATTGGGAATAAAATATTTGAGAATCCAGGAAAAGACTCTCTCTCTCTCTCTCTCAAAAGCTAACGTGTTCTCTGATTCAAGAGGAAATATCACTCATAAATCCTTTTTCTACTAACAATATCAGAAACCATATAAACATATTTATGAACTGTATGGCGTACCTCATCAGCTTCAAAACTTAATTGCAATAGTTGACTTTGTAGTACAGCTATTTCTTCTTCAAGTTTACATTTCTGATGCACCTCATCTTCCAGCAACTTGTGAAGCTTTGAGATCTCAGAATTCCCTGCTGCCTAGTTGACCAGCAAAGTGACAGCAAGAAGGATTAGAAGAGAGGAGGAGAGAAGATTAAGCGAGAAGATAAGAAATGGGGAACACATTCCCAATTCAATATCAGTTCTTCAATATTCAATCAATGCCCAAAACTGATAGTTCATTGCACCAAAGCCATATATATAGGCAAACCAAATTGATAAATTCCAATGAGGAAACAAATTTAAACTAAGAAATAAAATCCCACACAAATTCAACTTCATTAATAAATTAAACTCACAAATAAACTAAAATTCTAATCTTCCATATTTTTTCAACTGACTCCTTTTTGACCCCATCACTAGTAATCCAACAGGATTGGTTAGTTATATTGATTGACAACCATGCTACAAAAGATGGGGAAAAAAAAAAAAAGAAAAGAAACAAATGATGCTGAAATGAGACATTCACGGAAGCATAAAAAACATACCTCTGACCTTTTCCATTGCAGTAGTTGATTCCTAAGATTATTGACTTCCTCTTCTGCAGACTTCCTTAAAAGTTTCTCATCTCGAAGCAACTTTTTAACCCCAGCAACTTCCTCAACAGAGGACACTGCAGGAATCTGTGTATCACAAAAGAAAACACTGGGTGGTCATTGCCAAGGGAATTGTAGTATAAGTTAACCATTAGTTTAATCCATTGGAGTTGGAGGCATGACCCAGGTGTCAACCTTGACCAGCCAAATGTAAGCATGTGACCTTTGGAGGCCCATATAGAAGTGGATAGAACAATAATAAGAATATAATGTTACACAGTTGCATAAATGTCACAACCTGATGGAAAAGTTATACAAATAAGTCATCTTAACAAAGAAAACAAGTCTTCTCATATTTCAGAAAGTTGACGTACCTTTTGATAAAATATAGTTGAAAAATCATGAAGCTGAAAATTTAAAGCTAGAATATCTGGAAACTTTAGGAAAGTTGGGCAGAACAAATAAGGCAGTCTAACAAAATAGATAGGGCCCAAGACAAATTTTCCTACGAAATTGCAAATTAAAAACATGGTGTTCATTGGCAAAGTAACGGGTTTCTTTCTTGAGGTCAACTATTATAAAAGTAGAAATTCTCTAGACCATGATGCCATTCTAGATGAGAGTCTATATCCATAATATTTATTCACTTGTATAACATCTCTTTAGTAACAAAGAAGGGAGAGATTTTAAAAGGAAGAGGTGCACTACTAAGATGAGTTCATTGGAGACAATTAACTGTCAAAAGGAAAATTTTAAAACATTTTGCACATTAGGATTACATGTAAAAAGGAATAGCTATTATGCACAGAAGTGATGAACCAGCAAGAAAACATAAGATATGTTTAGTACCAACACCACAAACCATAATACTTATATAATGATGGAACTCGATACCTCTTCCCTCGATGTCTTGACGAGGCCACCATCTTTTACTTCAATTCTGGTTTTTCCACCACCATGCTTTTGTTGCTCTTTTGACCATTGCTCCTCGAGCTTCTTCAATGACTCCTTATATTCTTTCTGACATTTCAATTTTTCATTCTACAAAATGAACAACATCAAGCAAGTATGATAACCATTAAGTGACCAAATCTTGTTCAAGCAATAATAGAACATGGGCAATCAACAAAAAAAAAAAATTTCTTTCCCTTTCTTCCTCCAGTTGGAACAAAAATCCAACTTCAAACCACAAACTTCAGAAAATGTTGGCAATAAAAATTTGCTTTCCTCCAAATTATTGAATCATGAAGAAGCAAAGGGCAACAGCAGATTGTACATACATGTGTATAAATGCATCTAAATATGAAGAAATAAACACTTTTCTGGAAAAATCAAAAGATTGCAGCATTAACAGTAAGCCAATGACAAGGCTGATTTATAACTACAGCAAAGCATATGACATTTGTAAGATCAATGCTCACATTACAGACAAATGGAAGTGGATGCACTTACCTCCAAAGCATCAGCATAGTTTCTTTCAGCCTCAGAGATACGTTTCTGTGCTTCTATGGTTATTCTTTCAATCTCATCCTGGAATGCTTTTTGCTGTCTCTCATTCTCTACAATGAGTTTGTCCAACTGTATGTCAAGCCTTCTAGACAAACTCTTGTAATCAAACTCTTCCTTGATCTTCAACATATTCTCCACCTTCATAGCCTATGAAAGGTAAAGTTTTAGCATCTCCCAATGATCAAATCAATTAACTAATAGATTATTGTATGATATGTCAGCAAATACCCCATGACTATTCACTAAAATTGTAATTAGCTCAGCTAAATTACGGAGAAGGAATGCCCATGGCAACTAGATGAGTCCATGCAATCAACTTAACAAAATTAAAGAGAAGAAAATGATGTCAAACATACCCTTTGCCCAAACATTATGGTACTCGCTGTCTCTCCTCGATGGCGTGGAGAGGGACCAACAGTAACAACCAGCGAAGTCCTTGCAGTGCCTGTAATAATGTACACAATCAGGGTACTTATTGCAATAATTAAAACTACCAGAAGTTGATTCAATAAATACATTCCAGCTTGTGTCCATAACAAATAAATATAAAACTAAGCAACAATGCAATTGAAAAGGCCGCCAGTGACAGTTGTCTGCCAGCTGAAACAGTATCCTGAGCCTGAAACACATAGAACCTAGCAAATTGGTTGAATAGCTATAGTGGCAACATTTGAACAGGTTCCACCAATTTACAGACCTTATCTGATAAGTGAATTTGTAGAAACTTGGCATGATAACAGACTTGGAACCAATGGCCATAAATTATAACCCAACATTCCTTCAAGGGCACTTCACTTTGAGGACAATGTACAATTAAAGCCCAAAACATCAAACTTTTCTGTCAACCGAAAAGGACCATTCACAGATGGGTCCAAATCAACTTCTAAGCCATATTATGATAAGCTTGAGAAGGCCGAGGTAGTCCTATACTTGATGTTTTCACCATATATTATTCAATGTGCATACATTCAAATGAAGCAATCATGTCATAGACATACACCGAAAAATTCAAAAGAAACCAAACTAAATGCTGTAAGAACGAGCAATTCACCTCCAAATGAATCTCTAAGCAATCTAGTAAGCTTTGAATCACGCACTGGAACATGTGCACTATTCTCTGCCAGCGCATTAATACATTTCCTTAGTGCACTCAATGAAAGATTAATAGACTTGGCTTCCTCTAAAGTATGTCCCTCACTTCCTGTGGAATGACATACAAATAAACGAACTTTAACATGCAGTAGAGAGCATAGGCTAAGAAAGTAACAAAGACACCAAAAGGAAACAAAAATAATAAATTATAGAAGTTTTTTTTCAAAACAAAAGAACTTATGTATTACCTCTCTGCTAAAGGAGAAGACAAAAAACAACTACAAAGTTATCAATATCCCAGAAACATCTTACCTAGTAAGTGTCCAACCTAAAGCATTCAATCTTTGATGAGTTTCTATTATCTTTGCACAGATTTTTAGTGGCACACATGCAGTCACATAGTATGCCAGCAAGAGTCCACATATACAACAGACAGTATGGCATAACTATGTTACAAAGGGGGGATGGCCATTGCCTTTAAAAATTCCCCTTAGATGTTGTCTAGTATATGTTGGTTTCCTATAAATTCCACACAATGGCCACTCCCAACATTTTTTTACAGTCAAAACATTTTTAACACTAAAGTTCCACCCAACAATTTTATATACCATTTTATACACACTACAATTTTGGTATGATAATTGAGTTGATTTTGAATTTGTCAATTCATGCCCTCTAGCAGACGGTCATGTTCAGCAAGGAGGGGCTTCACCCAAGGGAAAGGGTGGAAGGAACTTTGGCTTGGCCCCTCCTGTTAGAAATTCGTCTCTTCCTAACCAAGATCGGTGAGACACAAAATAGCAAACAAGAAAGATAAACGAATCAAAGAAAACAAACACACACAAAGAACACAAGGATTTATGTGATTCACCCCATAATAGAGAAAAAACATTTAATTCATATCCATAATTTGTGAGAGATACCTGACTTATCAATTCTCTCTGACCCTGCAAGATCTACCACAACTAGCTTTGCTTTCCGAACAATTGGAGGCTTTAAAGTTTTGAGCCCGTTAGACGTGTTACCATTTTCACTTGAAAGAGCAGAATCTTTCCCCTTGACAGACCTCTTAACATGTACCTGCAGCAAAAGAACTCATGATGTATAGAATTACATGCAACAGTTCAAAGGACTGCCAACTATTTCCCAGTAATTTCAAATCCATAACCATCAGAAGACAATAAAAGCAATAAATTTACCATTAGAATGGCATGACTGCGAGAAGATTCTGTGTTCAACTTTGTGTTAGCAGCAAAGCGGTGAGCTTCACCCAATCGTAGAAGTTCTACAAAACTCTGTTGGCCCCTGATTTCTACAAGGGTAGCCCCAGGTACCGAAACATCTCCGGTTTTGGGATCTTCCATGATGGATATGTTATCATTAGCAGGATTAAGGAGGTCCTGTATAGTCTCCATATAAAGCTGCAAGTATTTGTAAAGAAAACAAATGCTAAATCACAAAGCTAGAAAAAGACTTTGACAAAATGTCACGAATCCTTCATGAAGTTTAACAATATGGAATTTATTGAAAAGTGAAAATCTATAAAAGAGTTGTACATATACCACAAATAATAACAACAATACTCAGACATAAGTTAAGATCTGGTAAAGGCTAACAACCTGCAAATAGGAAACAGAGACAAAATCAGTCTCCGGGGAAATTTCTGCTAAAATATCCTCCATTGCACGCACCATTATCCCACGATCAGCTGTGTCTTCTTCTCCAAGTCGCCCCAGTGTATAAGTTTTTCCAGTTCCAGTCTGACCATATGCCATGACCGTCCCATTGTAACCATCCAGAACACTCTGTGGAAGCAAATGACAAGTAAACATTGACATCTAACCATCCAGATCTTTAAAATTATTGTACTTCAAAAGGAGGAATTTTATGACATAAATTGACCTCTAACACAGCATGTGAAATGGTTCACTATTATATCTACTGGAGCAGTACCATTGACATCTCAGACATGATCATATTTTTAGAATATCAGATAACAACTTGTGAAGGAATAATTATCCATACACAAGTCATGTCTTTAAAAATCTCAATAAAGATATGGAAACGGCCACAAAAATTTATCACAAGCATCAAAAATTAATTCATACGCACTTCAACGACAGGCTTTGCCACTACTTCATATACACGCTTTTGTGAAGCAAATTCAGTAAGCACTTCATCAAACTCATAGGTATCTGAATCCCAGTTGTTTCTCCGAAGTTTTAACCTTTTGAGCTGCAATGGAGCAAACAAATGATGGCTTATTATACTATTGTGAGGCACCAAACATATAAGAAGTGTTTTCTTCTAATATTCTCAAGCAGACTCTGATATGAGGAAAATGATGTTAGGAATACCTCTGGCTGCAATTCTACACAATCAGCAAAATCAGCATCAGCCACCAACTCCTCTGCATTTCGCGGTCGTAATCTTACAACAACCCGAACTCTCCCAGAAACTATATAGACACATTGCAATACGTGAGCTGTATATAGTTCAATGCTTACAAGGTGCAAATTATGATATAGAAAAGCATACCAGTAATCCCTCATTCTTAATTAAAAAATGTATGAAAATTTCACATTGTTCACTGCAATTACAGCATAGCCAGGTCCTTTTCTCTTAAAAAATTTAGAACTTCCTGTTTACTGATTAGATTGTAGGAATGTTTACATGAAAGATAATGAGCAAGTGAAAATCCCCCGAGATTACCAATCTGAAATTCCATTCTTCAGAGACATTTCTCACATGCAGAATAAAATTGAAACTACAATATAAGACAATAAGAAAGTACTATTATCATTCTTTTTTCTTTTTTCTGGACACCATAGAGAAAAATAATAATAACTATGTCATAATTTGTGAAAGACTTCCCTATTTCTGACCCAGAAAGGTATTTAGCAAGTCAGTTGATGTTATTTGTTTGAAGTTGAAAAGATATTTCATCAGACATGTCACCTGAGATCTGGCATGTGTGAAATACTGGGCTGATGTGTCAAGCGCATGCCACCATCCATGTTTACACAACAGCGACCATCAGGACTGATCAAACACTCTTACGTGATAAATGGGTTTGAAAAAATTGGTAGAATAATTCAAGATGCTTCCCTAGAAAATCAATTTCAGCAAATTCACATCCTTGAGAATCCTCGTCCTTCAAAGTAAAGGCTAATTAGGAACCAATAATACAGGTCCTTATGCATTAAAATTTGGGGTACTTACATGTAAATCCTAATAAGTAGACTTATTGTCTAATAGGTCTTATGGGAAAATTTTGTCCTAAAAAAAATCACTAATTATAAGTCTTAGCGACAATTTATAAAAATCATGACAAAAAAAGTCGCTAATTATCAATTTTTAGTGACGTATGTAAAAAATTGTCACAAAAAAATTATTTTAATGACAATTTTACCCAGACTTATTTTCAATAGGACTTGATGGGAATTAAGTCTAACTATTAGGACCTATTGGTAGTTTATCCTTAAAATTTTTAGGTAACTCAAGGCCAGCACCACTCTTCAGCTACAGAAGTGGTTTTGCAGCTTATTCTCTCTAACTTACAAGTTTACAAGCAAAGGGGAAAAAATTCAGAGGCCTATTTGGTAGCATTTTTATTTACATTTTTGGCCTTAATCGTTTAAGCTTTACCAAAACGGGTATGATGAACATAAAAGTAAAATGTTTTGCACCAAATAAAATGCTTAAAAACATGATGAAAAGCCCTAAAATCGGGCAAAAAAGAGCAGGGCCTGATCATGGTTACAAAATTATGTTCCAATTGACATGTTCTTGGTTCCTATATTCCACCTTATGCCATATCTTACAACAACTGATAAAATTTTTCAATGGGATTGATATGATTTATATGAAGTACATACAATTCACAAACCCAGCACAATAGACCAAATTTATAATCTAAACCAGCATTTGGACCAGCTCAAAATGCACAAAACAAACAAAGAAGCAAGAACCAACTCTAAAATGCTCAGCAGATAATCCAAGCTCATCAAAGGGATTAATTTTCAAAAGATCATCCATTTGCCAAGAAAAATGGTTACAATAACATCAAAGAAACTAACTTTATGATGTATCTACAACTCTACAAGCAAATTTAAAAGCCTATTCAACACATTCCATCACAATTATACACAAACCAACACAATCAATCGAGAGAGAGAGAGAGAGAGAGAGAGACCTCCAGAATCGTCCTTGCCGGAGCCAAGTGAACCGGTGCTGTTGCGGCGCGGACCGGAAGCGGTGGACGAGGGCTTGGATTTGAAAGAAGACGAAGAAGAAGAAGAAGACTTGGGATTTGAGTTCAATGAGAGAGGCCTATTTTGAATGCCATTTCTATAAGCTCCATTATTAGCCATTACTACATTTCAAAACCGAGCTTCAAAAGCTCGAATAACCAGAGAGCTTCGAAGCAAAACTTTGAACACACTCCAGCGATCGAGAAATGAGAGTTTGAATTGAAGTTACAGAGGAACAGAGTGGGGTCAATCGTGAGGAAGTGTGAGAGAAATACGGATTCTAGAGAGGGAGAGTAGCAGTGCGGGCTCGTTGGAGATGGCCAGCAGGGTACTCCGGTCACGCCATCGTGGGGTCATGCATTTTTATCTTTTGCATTGAATTTACGTTATTGCCCTTTCTGTTCTCAAATACGGTCAATTTTTTTTTTTTTTTTAATAAATTGGGTGGAGAGGGGAAGTCCAACAACTCCTATCACAAAATTTAAATTTTGTACATATTCTTTTACTATTTCAATTGTTTTATCTCTTTTCTCTTATTTTGTGGAGGAAGGATATAATTTCTTAATTTTGAAATTTTAATTGAGTTCAATAATGTGATAGGAAATAAAAATAAATAAATAAAGTCAAACTATCACATTATAATGAGACTTACTTTCATTAGAGTTCATTAAAACTCCTTTATTAGATCTCTCACTCATTTTTTTATTTTGTCACGCCTCCTCTCTCCCTGACACAATGTCACATGCCATTCCTATAGTCCGTCTATTATCGCCACCATTGCAACCTAATCCTTCCTCTTCCTCTATCCTAGTCTCCTCTCTCGGTGATAATAACTGTAGATATTAAAAGATAGAGTGTAGTAAGGAGATGATATAAAGAGATAGAAAACCAAAAAAGTAGAAGTTATTAACTCATTCTTATATTTTTGTATAATTTAACTTATACGTGGCTGCTAGTCAATGTTGAACCATAAAATAAGACGTTTAATATTGTGACCTATTTGGTGCAATTTTTTACAAGTTGAAAGTCAATTATCGTAAAATGAAAGTTAAAAATATATCTTCCTTTACTTTTTCATAATCAATTTTTTTTTTTTTTTTTTACTTATTTGAGTTTCATAAGATGTAGGAAGAATTTGTACTCATCAACCAATAAAAAATTACAAATGAATTAGATGAAAAAATTATCAACTTTACAATGTTATGGTCTTATTATTATTGAATGGTAATATCATCCTATAATATCGATATTTACTCCATCTTTTGGCATTATGTAACCAACTCAGTTGTGGGAAATGGACAAAGAGGGGCTTCTTTTTTGCTGGTGACAAAGTGAGACATCAATAAATAAATAAATGCATAGAAGTGGGTGTCGACAAAATGAACAGCTGAACTAACAACCGTGCTACATACCCCTACTGGGGGTCGATTCCCAGTGAGGTGGCAACTCCTTATTTGTTGAAACTCAAAAAAAAAAAAAAAAAAAAAAAATAATTTTTTTTTGGTCCACTCCCGGAGTGACACCTCACTGGGGGTCGAACCCCAGCAGGGGTAGGAAGCATTTCTGCTGAACTAAATAGGGTATTGTGGACCGACAATAATAGCCTAAAGGAATTGTTTGATACATACCCATTATTTTTGCCTGAACAAAGTATTAACCATTGACACATGCTTAGGTGAGAAATTTATGAGAAAAAGTGAACAAAAATTTACTGATAATTCATAAGAGCATCTCCAACGGTTAACCTTTTTTTTCATCAAATCTGATGCGAAAAATGGTGATTTCCTCAATTTGGTACGTTGCGCTCCAACGGTGTTGCATCAAATTTGTTGCATCAAATTTGCGCCGGGCAACCGGTTGGTTGACCGGCCGGTCGACCGGCCGGTCAACCGGTAAAGACCAGATTTTTTTTTTTTTTTACCGGTTTGAACCCTTTGTTCTGAACTTTTTGAACTTCTGGGTGGTCGACCGGGTGGTCAACCGGCCGGTCGACCGGGTGGTCGACCACCTAGGCAAAAAATTTTTTTTTTTTTTTTTTTTTTGACTGGTTTGGACCGAAAAGTGAACCTTTTGAACTTTTTTCCGGGGCGACCGGTTGGTCACCCGGTTGGTCAACCGGTTGGTAATTCTCAACGGTCAGGAACAGTGTTTTGCTGAAATGCTTCGCGTGTTCTCATTTTAATACCAGATTTGCTGAATTCCCGATTTGGTATCGATTTGATGAAACCGTTGGAGCTCAAAAAATTGGGAAAAATTGGGTTTCTCATCAAATTTTGAATTTGATGCTGGATTTGATTCTCCGTTGGAGATGGTCTAAGCAGTTGTGCTATTAGGTTATGTTTGAATTAATGATTTGAAGAGGTATTTGTGGAGTTTCATTTCTTTCACAAGTCTCTACTAAAATTTTTTATCCAAACATAGCCTTTGAAACTTTACAATTCACAGTTACAATTAATATAGGGTAAATTACACTGACACTCCCTTATTTGTGGAGTTCCATTTCTTTCACAAGTCTCTACTAAATTTTTTTATCCAAACATAGCCTTTGAAACTTTACAATTCACAGTTACAATTAATATAGTGTAAATTACATTGACACTCCCTCAAATTTTGTTTAATATAGATTTCCCTTTCATATTTGAAAACTTACACTTACCTCCTGGTCAGATTAAATGACATATTTGTTCTTTAGCCTGTATACATATAAAATAATAAAATAATACAAATATTTTGTTCATGTCATTTTAAGGGAAATAATAATCATCTTCTTTGATTTAATTCACACAAAAAACTAAATTTTTTTTTCTTTTTTTTTTTCTTTTTACTGAATTTTTTTAATATTTTAAGCAATTTTTTTATTTTTTAAATACGCATAATCTAAATATACGTAAGAAGTATAATATTTTGTGATATAATAATGGAAATAAAAATGAAAAATTTTATTCATATATAAAAAATTATACAAAAAATATCATAAAAATGTTATAATAGTGATATTGTTGTAAATATAAATCATTTTTATGGGTATTTTGTTTTTAAGTGAAAGGTCACTATTAAGTTATATTATTGTGTTTGAAAATTACATATATGTTTGTATATCATTACTCAATAAGAATATGTTTAAATAGAATTTAATGATAAAAAGTTGTAGAATGTAATTAGAGACGGCAATGGGGGGCAATGAGGCGGATATTAATTCTCCATCTCTACTCCTATTACAATTTTTTCCCATTCTCCATTTGTAATCCCCTATGGGGACTATCCTACTCATCCCCTAATTGGGTTTGGATTTTTCCCAACCCAGTTTTTTTATTATTATTTTTGTTTTTATTTTTATTTTTTTAAGTAATTGTTGCTAATATAAACAGATTAATTGAAATATAAACAGATTATTTCTTCTAAATTTTTTACAACCACCAAAAACAGTTAACAATATAAACAATATACAAATTTCAATTGCACCATCATCATCTTCCATATCCGCATCATCATTCTTATCCAAACCCTCTATTCTCTCTCCTTCCTCCTCCACAACACCACTATGTTCAACATTCTCAACATTCACATGATCTGCAATTATAGCTTCAACATTCGTCGCCCCTCCTTCGAATCCACCACCGTTCCCTTAACCTCCATTGAATTTGTGATAATTTCTTCGTTGATTTTCTGTGCAGCGGCCTCTTCATCTTCTTCTTCAACCTTCAAGTCAAATGATGATTCAGTTTCTTGTTGGGTTTCCAATTCCAACACAACTATGTTGTTCTGATTGTCGAGACTTAATTTGATGTCTGCTTGTTTCGATTTCGGTGTCGATTTACTTGCCCTCGCCGATGTCAATTTCTTACGAGGCGGCATTCTCTCTCTCTCTCTCTCTCTCTCTCTCTCTCTCTCTCTCTCTCTATGGACTCTGTTTTCTCTTTCTACAAAGGATATGTCTATTGAGCTTAGTTCGGGAAGTTTTTTTTAGATATACACAGGTCTTTTTCTGCGTTCATACTACTTTTTTTGGGGCAATTGAGCGATGAGGAGGAGGAGGAGGAGGAGAAGAATGCTGGAGATAGAGATGTCATCATTGTTCTAATTTTTTTTTTTTTTTGTGGAGGGGTTGGTAAGTAAATTTTGAAGCTGGGTCTAAAAGTGAAAATTGTATGTGTATGTAATGAATCAAGTGTATGATATTTTAGTTTGTGATTTTTGTTTGGTGAAATATGATCTATCAAACAAAAATTAGGATAGTCAAAACACATGGAGAAATGGTCGGGTATCCATCCGCGACCCATCCCCAACGAATATTTAAATTTTACCACCTATCCAACCCGACGGTAAGAAAAATGGAGAAAATCCATATATTTCGGATTGGGTCTCCATAGATACCCATTGGATAGGGTATCTAATGCCATTCTTGAATGTAATCATGATGATTGGAATAAGAAATGGTAGGAAAAAATACAAGATGGCAGGGTATGACATCAGAAATTCATGAGACAATTTGTAATGAGATTACAAATTTCAAGGAAAGGAATGTAATTTTTCAAATATGAAAGAAGAATTTGTATTAAATAGAAAACTGAAGGGGTGTCAATGTAATTTACCCATTAATATAAAATGTAAGAAATGATGCAAGGGCATTCTTGGTATCTGACACCATGGATATGAAAATTAAAGAATGTAAAGAAATGAAAAGAGAGTAAAAGTAAGTAAAGCTGCACCACTTCATTCAACTCTCTCTCTATTTATTTCCAATGATCAAATCTTCAAAGGCGCCAAAAATAGCATTTACCTTTAAAAGATGTGATGAAAATGGGTCACATATTCCCCCAAAATCCAATTGAATTAAAGCAAATTCAGAGGCCACTAGTACTACCCTCTTATTTTATGCCATTAATTCTCCAAATGTCTAACTCAAAAACATGTGTGGAATGAGTTTGAGATTTCTTATTATTAGAGCTCTAATAATTGAACCTTACTTGAACAACATAAGAAACAAGCATTCCATCAATCATTTAGTGTGAGACCAATTGCCAATATAATAATCTAACAAATTAGGTCACATAGTTGCACCCAAATACAACCCTACAAATTAGATCAGTTAAAAGATCATAAGTTTAATTCTTTTTAGTTATGTTTGTCTCTCTTTCTTACAATTTAATTGGGCTTTTTCTTATGTAATTGATGTATTTATTGTATAATTGTGATAATTTTGATTAATTTTATTTATAGTTGAATATTCTTATGTAAATCTCACGAAATTTGCAAATAATCTCTCTATCGATTAAGAAAAAGTCTACTGGTGTGTATAGTATGACCTTTTGTTATTACATGATCTACAAAATAGCATATATTTCTTACTACAAAAGATAAAAAATTTTGTTCCCCACAAAAAATATGGTAACAAAAACCACAATACTCAAAACATGACCATAAAGAGTTGTAATTAAGATTTTTTTCAATACGCCATTCGTATCTACACTATAAAATTTTATAATTTTTTATGATATGGAGTGTAAATGGTAGAATTAAAAAGAAAATGCTAATTCTTGACTCCAATAATAATGGGATGGTTGATGTCATCCCTAATACAAAGTTTAAGTCAAGAAATATGGTGGGTCAGAATATATCATATTTATTTTGTGTACACTTTGCATATGACTGTGGAGGCAGTCAGATGGGAAGTTCATATCACTTTGAAAAAGACATTTAATTTGTGCTCTCACAAGGTTGGAGGTTCTGTCATTCTCACCCACCAAATTGAACATACACATTAGCAATAAAGAATAAGTATGACTTAAGGCATGGCAATACCATTCTGGTAGTTGGCAGGACGGATTCAGGATTATGTTTTTGGGGGCTTACTTTATAGTTTAAAAAATTAGAGGAGCTATTCTATATAATTTTAAAATTATCTACAAAAAAATTTGGGGGTGTGAACTCCTATAATTTGAAATTATTTTAAAAATTTTAATATAATATATAATATTTTTTAAATTTTTGAGAGTGCGGCCACCCCCTAGCCCCGCCCTAGATCCATCATTGGTAGTTGGTATGTCCTTTGTGTGGACCTATAAGGACCCTCCAATTGTTTATTTAATTCAAAGTTGACATTCAAATGCACCTCTAATAGCATACAAGTGTTCACATTATGAGTCATGTGTACCATTACATGGTCCAAGAACACACCATTTTGTAAAATTTATTTTAGCTTAAAATTGGAAATTATAGTACTTAAACAATTGTACATTAAAAAAGTTGAATTTTTTAATAAAACTTTTTATGTTTTCAGTTTATTTGCTATTTAGATTTTTAAAATAATGTAACAAATTGTCTCCATGACTATCTAGTTGAGAATGGAGGACCCACTAGGACTCATTCATTCATTTTATAAATCTATGTGTGTAAATTATTCATGAAAAATGAGATTGATTCAATAATTATAACTATATTATTTCACTATATCTTTCTTAAAAAATATATATAATAAATATGAGTTTGAAAATAAATCATCTATTTATTTTTAAGAAAAAAATAATATAATAATATGGTTATACTTTATAAATGATTTAGATTCAAGAGCCTATAAAATAGAAGGATCAGATAGCAGGTGTTACGGGTCCAACTAGACCATTGAGTCCACCTTGGTAGATTACACAACTGGCTTCCAATTATATAGATATGGGAAATTTTATATAGGATGGAGCATGACCCTATGGTCATGTTTGATTCATAAGGTTAATAGTGAAGTATTAATAATCCTATTAAATTAGTGTGGTATTCACTATCCAATTGGATTAATATTCATTGGATTAATAATCCTACCCCTACCCCATTACTAATAATCCTACAAATTTGTTGGATTAATTATCCGTTGGATTAATAATCCTAAACCAAAATGTTAAAACAAACATAGGATAATTGGGCCCACGGATTAATAATCTCAATCCCATGCTCTAATCCACCTAATCAAACATGCCATATATGTATACATTGAAACAGAGTTTGAGATTTTTCTTTTAAGCTGCAATTGATATTGCTAATCAACTTGAAGAGTGGAAGTTCTCTCTAATCATAAGTTATTTCAATCTACATTTGAATAAAGTGAATTGAGTCTTCATATTTTTTTTGGTTGATAAAGCAGAAAGCTTTGAAGAAGGTACAAAGGAAAGGTGACTGGTTGGCTACTTTGAGAGATTCCCATAACTGCAACTGGACTGGTAGAGAGAGCATAGATGTCATTCACTCCCCCAACACAGAGAGAGTGATCCACCACCACAGGCCTTATTAGGTAGCCTTTATTTCATCTTTCACCCCCCCAACACTTTTTGCCTGACTAAGACTATTGAGTTAAAGTTCAAAAGTTCATGACAAAGTGGTCCAAACAAGGATGGGAAGGATGAGGGGTTACTGCTGTGTTATGATCCGACCTGTTCATTTTGTACGATTCGTTGAGTACTTCATGCCTACCAAAAATCATATTGATCAAATATCACTAACTATATGATCGTATTACATTTATCATAAAAAAAATAAATAAATAAACAATAAGTTTTTCTTTTGAGAAATAGTATAAAAAATATGCACTCCAATCACATAATTATTAATATCCAATGAATATAATTTTTGGTAAGCATGAAGTACTCAATAAATCCTATAAAATGAACGGTTCAAATCATAAAAATAAATCCATAATAAACCTCAAATTGAGGCACAACAGTTACTGTTATGCGTTTGACACAGCAGTAACCCATCGAGGATAGGAATGCGGTATGAATCCAAATCTTTTAAAGTGATTTTTTTGTAAATTGAATTTTTTTTTTTTATAAAAGTCAAGATTATAATAGTACTAAGTTGATGGTACAATAATACACTGATAGTCACTTTTTAAAAAAATCACTTTACGCTGTGTTTGGTTGAGAAATTTAAAAAGAAAAATGAAAAAAAATGTGTGAAATTAGGTGAAATTTAGGTATATTTTATTCACATTTCACCTACCTTTTCCATTTATCTTTTTAAATCCCTTCTTAAATCCCCCAATCAAACACAGCATTAAAGAATTCAGACTCACTGCATCATTTTTGAAAAAAACACTTTAAAGAATTCGGACTCAGGGTTCGTTTGGGATGTGGGTTGGCTTTTTGACTTTTTTAACATTGGGTTAAAAAGTCTAGTTCGAGATAGGCTTTTTAACTTTTTTGACTTTTATGAAAGAAAAAATAAAATAATTATAATTTAAATATGACATTTTGCTTTATTTGACTAAAAAACTTATTTTATATTTTTGTAATTATTTTAACTAAAAAATTTCATTTTAACTTAGGGCAAACGAAGGCTCAATCTCATTGCATAGACGGGCTTGCAATGCCTCACTCTTGTTTCAAATTATATATGGGGTGAAGATGGGAATGGACTATTTTTTGTATCAATTTTTGGGGTTTATGGGTATGGGCTTGGACTGGGCTGGTGTTAAAAGATCAGGTCAGTAGTACCATTTTAATATTGGTCTCATATTTGGATTTGGATTTGGATTTTTTTTGGGTTTTTTTTTTTTTTTTTTTTTTTTCAGAACCATCATCTAGCATTTTGATACAATAATCCGTGATGTCAGGTGATCTTAGCAAGGATTTAAATTTTTTATTACTTTTGTTATCCATGATAATAAAAATAGTTTAGACAATTTCACCCACCGCCAAAAAAAAAATTTAATTGAACCCATCAAAATTGGCCCATCCCTCTAGCGAAAAAAATATATATATTTGGCCTATCCCAAAAATGAACCCACTTAAATTGGCACATTTTATTTATGAAAAAAATTATAGTACACACTTATATCTATAACAGAAATGGAAAATTATTTATAAGTCCTATTAGGGAGACTTATGTAATGTAAAATCCTGTGTAATTTCTTATAGAATTTCAAATCCTATTTAAATTAGAAAGTGTTCCACAAGATCCTATAAATTGTGATTAAATGGTATTAGTGTACTATTATACCCTTTATATATGCTTCCATATTATAAGTTATTCACTGTATTAAGGTTTGGAGACTTTTAGGAAACTTTATTGTGTGGGTTTCGTCTGGTGCCATGAATTGCACCATAATCGCGGAGGTTGGTGGATTTTGAAAATGTTATTGGTTTGGATGGTTTTGTTGTTTGATCTTACCAATCTAGACTCAAAGTGTTTTGAGGGAATGAGATAAAGTTGTCTGCTTCTTCAATTGGTGAGTGTTGTTATGTGTTTGCCGATTGTTTTGTTTTCAATGTCATCTTATATGATATGGAGCCATCCATTGGCACACTTTCATTAGCCTCCATTGAAGTTACATTTAGGTTGTAATGGTAATCACGTATCTACAATGTTGTTATGTCTTCTGTGCGTTACGTTCGGTTGTGTTTTTCTTTGAACTTGTGTGGTAACGTTATTGTATTGTAATGTTTACATACGTGTTACATTACGTTTCGTAAAAGTACATTACGTTCACTTATTAAGTTTTATTTGAATGTGAAAATGTTGCTAGGTTGTACGAAATGGTACAGCCATACATTGGCACACTTCCGTTAGCCTCGAAGGACATTACATTTAGGTTGTAATGTTAAACCACATCTGCGATGTTGTCATTTTTTGGTCTGTGTTACATTCGTTTGTATTTAATTTGTGTTGTGCAATTGTTGTACTTATTGTGAACATATGTGTCACATTACGTTTCGCAAACTTATTGGGTTTCTATTTTTTCCATTTGAATGTGACAATGTTGCTTGTTCGTGGAAAATATTAGAATGTATGTGAATGTAACTCACATACAAATAGATATGATCATGGTTTTGGTATTATTTATTTTGTGTTGTCCCATTGTTGTATTTTGTGTCACATTACGTTTCTCAAACTGATTGGGTTTCTAATTTTTCCAATTGAATGTGACAATGCTGTTGGTTCATGGAAAGTATTGGAATGTATGTGAATGTTACTCTTACTTTTCATTATATATTATTCAATTTGGATTTTTATTGTTTAGCTATAAAATTTCTTATGATTGATTGTGATTGAATGTGGGTTGAACCCCATTGTACGATGTCGACGTTACTGCGCTCACATTTGATTATATATCACATATCTTCTATGCTTTTTTTTTTTTTTTTTTTTTTTTTTTTTTTTTGCGGAATGTAGTGACATGGTTAATGTTTCATTTATTTGGTTGCGCAGGATATGGACATCATGCTATTTTGCACCTTCGATTCATCCACTGTTGTTGTCATGGGTGTTAATGAATTGGCATTCAAACAATTGGTTGAAAATTTATGTGAGAGGTGGGTGGATGTGACACCATCATCGATTTTCATATCTTACAAACTACCGTGTCACGAGAACCAATTCATGATAAGGACTAATGTGGACATGGAAAACATGTTTTCCCTTACAAGATCCTTTAGTGTTACCCATATCAACGTTGCGATCGACTCGCAAAATGAGGTGGCTGATTTGATTCGAGGTAAGCAATACAGTGGGACTATATCCGCAAGTTAAATAGATCCTAACATTGAACAATTATCGGGTCCCAAAACGAACGCAGATTTGTTGCCCAATTATTGTCGCCACAGTGAGAAAACGTTGATGACAGTTGATTGGTCACACGACATTAGTCACGTAGGCCAATGTTTCGAATGGGGTGTTGCTGCATTCCGTTTGGTTCTGTCCAAATATGTTATTGAGTGTGGGTTTGACTTCAAATTCGTGAAAAACGATTCAGTACGAATCACGGCTATGTGCACATTGCGAGAACAAAAAGGGTGTACATGGTTGATACATGGAAAGGTTCAAACATGCAATGGATACTTTTACTTGAAGTGGTTGAACAACTTGCATAATTGTGGTGCTGTTGTTCGCATTGGGAAGAATAGTAGGCTCAACTCTGAATTGGTTTGCAATGTTATTGGTGATCGGTTATGTGACAAGCCGCTTACACGTCCCACTGACGTCATGTTTGACCTAAAAAAGGAGTACGGACTGACTGTTAGTTACCACACAGCCTGGTTAGGTGTGGAGAAGGCAAGAGGTGAAGTGTATAGTGACTATCATGTTTCATTCGATCAACTTAGGTGGTACACGGATGCAGTTATGCAGTACAACCCTAGGAGTTATGTGAACTTGGATTTCGAGCAGTCAACTGACCGATTTAAGCGGTTTTTCATATCATTCAAATCTTACATTAACGGATTCAACCATATCCACTCATTATTGTTTCTTGATGGCACCTTTTTGAAAGGGAGATTTAAAGGCAATTTACTTGCAGTGACGGGGAAGGATGGCAACAAATGTATGTGTCTTATGATGATTACTTCGATATTCTATATAGTAACGCATCACATGGCAACTAAACATTTTTTATTAGTCCACTATAGCAGTGGGGGATCCCCAATAGCAAATGTGTTTCCAATTTAATGTTATTTTCATAACATTGTCTATGGTGCGATTTGAATTGTGAACAATTGTTAATATAAATGTAAACATTGTTAAAAATATTACACATCTAACGTAAAACTTGTCACATCTCCCAGGTTTATTCCCATTAGCTTTCGCTATTGTTGACTCCGAAACGACTACAAATTGGACTTGGTTTTTAGAGCACCTGACAAACGTTGTCAATAGTGCTCGCATATTAACTTTCGTATCTGATCGGAATGCTGGGTTGCTTGAATCCTTGCCTACTGTTTTCCCATCTACACATCATGTGTACTGTTTGCAATATCTCCAAGCAAATTTGAGGGACAAATTACGGTGGGTTGACAATCGTGTTCGTTTTGGTTTAATGGCCAAGTTGCATGAATGTGCATACGCTCCAACCGAGGCTTCGTTTCAGCACCATTTGGCCAAGCTAAAAGGATCAAGACGATCTGGAATAAATAAGTTTTTGGAAGATATGCCACTGAACCATTGGGCCAACGCATATTTCAGGTTTGTACGATACTTACATGCGATAACATTAAAAGTACCCAATATGTGATAACATTTTCATGATGTTTTCAAAATGTCAATAGGGGCAAACGGTATGGGGAGATGACCTCCAACGCTGCAGAATCGTTTAATAAATAGATACTTGATGCCTGTAATTACCCAATCACTAGGTTGGTTGATACAATCAAAAATCAGATAATGATAATGGGGGCTGAGCGTAAATTATTGGCTACTACTTGGAATGGCTTACTTTGTCCAAAAATAGAAAGCCGTGTTAGGGAGGCTGTCACGACCCCAACCCGCCCCTAGTAGGATGGTGCCGTGATGGCCAGTAACCCGTGGTTACCGAAGGCCAACTTTCAAAATCAAACACAATCAGAGTATAATATGTGGGGCTTACGAATGCGGAAGCAATGATTCGAAATACAAATGGTCCATAAGAGCTGTGCATAAGTCAAATGAAATGGCATACATCTTTACATAACTTTACAACTTGGATATAAAACCAAAATAAGATACATATTACATCTTGACAAAAGGGCTGCTAGAGCCGACATGTTCAAAAATACATAAATCCTCCAAACTACCGATGCAAATACAAGGTTGCCGACGTTAAGCACAAAATGCCGACATAAGCATTGCCGACGTAACATGAATCCGAAATAAGATGCCGACATAACATGCATACAAAACACACATCTCGGCGTAGCCGACTTCTAGCTTGATACCTACATATATACATAGAGAGGGTGAGCTTGGATACTCAGTGAATGGTACAAGTAATAAAGGGTTTAATGAATGATTCCCGAGGTCCTTGTCAAAACAATACATATATCACATCTTCTTCAAAACATGTACATATAACATAACTTGTTCAAAACATATACTTAGCATAACTTGTATCAAAACGTGGGATGAACCGTATTCATCAATCTTGATCTTACAAAACTTGCTTGCTTGTGTGACTTAGGCACGTAGCCCTTTTTCACCGTATTGTGACTTAGGCCCGTAGCCCTTTTTCACCGTATTGTGTGACTTAGGCCCGTAGCCCTTTTTCACCGTATTGTGCTGCGAAAGTTTAGAGTCCTCCAGCCTAGGGACTTATGTTACAAAGGACCGTATCCTTTGAACACGAGAGTCTTACCAAGAAAGGACCGTATCCTTTTATACTTAATGCTGCGAAAGTTTAGAGTTCTCCAGCCAAGGGACTTTCATACTTAGCATCAAACAGAACTTATACTTGATACGTCAAAATAAGGGTAATCATTCATGCTTAACAAATACTTTTCAAAACAAGCAAAGCAAAGCTTATCAAAATCTTATAACATAACTTTATTAAAAATACCACTCACATAGTTCTTGGGACGTCGGGACCAAAGCAAAAGTCCAAGTCCTACAAACACATGGCAAGGTCCACTGAAAACACATCTCAAAACAAGTCTTACATGCATGCAAATGATCTCGGGAAAACATGCTGGAAGTCAAAACACTGTTTTACATGTCAGGAAGGCATGCTGGGTACCAACCAGGTCTAAGCCGAGGTTCCACACCTCTTGGCCGAGGTGTGTCGCCAAGGCTTCGGCGTGCGGCTGCATGCCGAGGTGTTCATGCAAGACAGACTAAAGGTGCAAGTGATCATGCAAGGTAGGCCAAGGTGAGATACGATGCTTAGCCTAAGTGTGAGGTCTAGGTAACGGTGATCTCGGCGACTACACTTCGGGAAGTGAAGTCTGGAAATCTGGGTTGAAGAACATGAAGAACATGAATGTTAAAAATCATAACTTATTCATTACAAAATCTGGGATTTCATGCCATGAGTTCGAAAACATGGACCTGGGTACCCATACTTGAAGATCATACAAAAAAACAAACATGAAAACATGCATCTTGGCATGAGCTTTCGGATCAAAACTTGACTTTTCTTGAAGAACACATGAATGCTATTCCCTCTTTCTAAGACCGAACTTCAAAACAATGCATGGCTTACAAATCATATTCAATCATGCAATGCAATAACATAAACATAAAGAACAACATGAGCAGATCAAGAATCTAACCTTAGAACACGGATCTAACGGTTCGATCTCTAGGAATCAAGCTTGGAAATCTACTCTCTCTCAAGAACTCCTCCTTTCTTCTCCTAGAGCTTCTCTCTCCTCTTCAAAACAAAGATATAACAAATGGTAGGTTTCTCTCTCTGCCGGCTGATTTAACACTCAGCTCGGACACGTGGCAACGGCTGGTTGGTTCTCTTCAAAAAGGTGATAGATTGACAAGACAGGTGTAAGACAAAGCGTATTCAACAAGCTTGGTGGCAAGGGCACTCCGGCAAGTGATGACATCGGCTAAGGACAAAACTTCGGCAAGTGATGACATTGGCTAAGGACAAAACTTCGGCAAGTCAGGGAACAATGATCTCGGCTAGGAAGGACAACACTTGGCCTAGCTGTGCCACACCTCGGCCTAGATGTGTCACACCTCGGTCTAGGTCATACCTGTCCACGGACAAGATCACTTGGGTTCAAGGATGACATCTCGGCCTAGATAATACACATCTCGGCCTTGGTGATACACACCTCGGCCTAGATGATAATCATCTCGGCCAATATGCCCGGATGGAAATGGAGGTCAATCAAAGTGGTTCCGAGATGGTCCTAGGCTTAAGATGACCTCGGCTTGGAATGACTTAGGCTTGGCATGACCTAGGCTTGGGGACAGCAAAGAAGGAACAAAGCATACATATAATACTTAGGCAAATCATATACGTACAAAATAAGGCAAGATTCATGAATGCAACTTAACAAAAACATGGTTATGCAATGCACATGAACATGACTATGGCATGAAATGTGGGTCCTTACAGAGGCGTACTCCAATGGTTGCACATGGATTGTTAGCCAGGCAAATGAAGACACATACGAGGTCCATTCATTTCCAACGGTGTTGGTAGACATTGGCAAGCGTTCATGTTCATGTTTCCAGTGGCAATTGAATGGATTCCCATGTGCACATGTGGTGGTTACAATATAGAATAGTGGAAGGGATTTTAGTACATGTGTTGAACAATTTTTCACCTTCGATCAATACAAAGCAGCTTATTCCGGATACATTCAGCCAATACCAACAATTGACAAACCCTCATTCTCGGAAAATGACTTCATCATATATTCACTGGGAGTTAAACGTCCTCCAGAGCGACCGAAGAAGACTCGGATACCATCTCGAGGAGAGAAACTAAATCAGATCAGGTGCGGTTGATGTGGTTGTATGGGCAGCCACAACCGAAAGACATGTAAAAAACCAATTTAGTAATAGACACTTAGCGGCAAAGTTTTATAATCACTTTTGAATAGCAACATCGTATTATCGTAGTAAAATGTAGCGAAACAAAATTTGGGGATGTGGTTTGGAAATACTCTTTTGATCCACTGGGACGCTCGAGATCCTTAGCTGACAACCTGAAAAGGAATAAACACTCCGGTCGGGGGTACCGGAATTAGCACTCCGACGGTTAAGTCCGTGTATACTCTCTTAGTTACTTGTATCTTAAGTTAAGCATAATAATTCTCACATACCTCTCTCTGGATGATGTTCTTCTATTTATATCTTTTCTTTCTTGGGCTTCAGGGCTGGGCCCACCTTCAATTCATTATACAACTATTTACTCGGCTCCTTTTGTTGCAAACCGCTCTTCACTCGGCCCCTTACTCAACTGGTTATTTGGCCGAATAGGGTACCTCTGGATTTGTGTATAAGACGGGCTGAATGCGATATATGAATCTTAACTCTCCAGGTCCAACTATTCGGCCTCTTTACGTCTCCCGATATTCGGCCCCCACACAAAATGATAACAAATTTTAATAAGTGAACACATTATTTATAAGTGATATTCAGCTGGTTTTTTTTCTTCACACCGCTTTCATTCATATGTTAGGTTCACATGTTTATTTATTTGTTCATGCAACTGTATGTTTCAAACCAGCAAAACACGTTTGGTAGTGCGTTGGACGCTGGCCTTGTATGTGAGAATCCATAGTTTTTGAAACCAGGTCACGTTGATGTTATTCTGTCAGTGTGACATAGGTTATCCTGTAACCAGTTCATTAATCTTAAATTACAGCACATTCTTGAAAAATTAAATTGACGAAGCACACTCCCAACATTAATATGACAGCATAAACAAGAATGTGAGATGCAAAGATTGATGTGTGACACACCCCTGACGTTAATATGGTAGCATATATACTGAGTAAATGAGAATTTGAAAATGTGTCACATGTAATGACAACATGACATTTGATAAATAAAAAGTGAACCAAATTTATCTAACAAAACCCACCACCCTTAACATCCTGTGACAAGTAATAACACTCTAATACATTCACTTTCATAATCTTTAAAGTATACATAGGAAGTCAAATTTTGTTAGAACAATCTACCATCGACACGTAACGTGAATGTCTAAAGCAACAATTTAAGCAACTTAGACAACAAATGGCATATTATCAATCCTCAATCTTGTTAGTTGCATTTTCCAACTCCCTATGACAAGTACCAAACACTCTCATACATTCACAATCACAGTCTGGGTATTAGAAATGGACAAACAAGATTCATTCTGACATTCACCTTCACATTCACAATCATATTTACATTTACATTCACATTTAGACAACCATGTTCACATTTAGTCACCCAGCATTCCTACTGACATTAACTTCCTACTGACATTATTGAATAATACATAATGCCATATTATCAGAAACAAGTGCATACAAAAAATCATGAATGAACCATTGTAACATATTCCCCAAAAAAAATGTATGAATCCTCAATCCATGTTAACAATGCTACCCAAAACATCCAAAATTTGTTTAACGTCAAACATATTGTACCATTCAAAAACTAATTAACCGTGAATTTAGACCAAAAAAAACAATGATGCACCCATTTGGCACCATTGGAAGATTGTTTCAATTGTCAATTGGCAGCAACAAATGACATTTTTCGGTCATTCACAAATGACTTCATCATACCGGCTCGCATCGTTTTGCAGCTCTCCCCTCCCATTGACTTGTCCACATCTAGGTGACGCACGAGTTGCTTCATAATGAAGCATACTATAATTCCACAATCAGCCCTGTTAGAAATATTTAAGACATTAGTAACAACGTCAAAACGAACCACGTGCAATGTATGGAAACATGAATGACATACATTGCAAACAAACGTAATTCACACTAACGAGTCTGTTTTTTGTTGCGGACAATAATCAACCACTAACAGTTCCTTCACCAAATCTTGCATTTCAACTACGCCAACCTTCAGTCTCCGCTTTATGTAATCCTCAAAGTATCCCTTGTATGTTATTGTCAAATTTGTATTACCAAGTAATTAGTGTTGTTGTCAAAAATAAAATACAAAGACCAGTGCAATTAACTAATTCACGTTTACTAACCAACAACTATGCTTCCTAGTAATGTTTGTTTTCCCTCCCACGTCTTGGTTTCATTGGGTTTTAATGCATCCAAAACCCCTCATCAGTGTCATAAACCATAGTGTCCAATAGTTATCTAAGTGGATTGAGAATTAAATATATCTGGCTTTGAGGGCATGAGGGGCACGCACGGCCAAGTACCTATCACGTACATCTTCGCCCATATCTCTAATCGTAGGCTGCATACATTCAATTTTGTGTTCATTAGCACAAATACAAAATGACTAAAAACAATTTATCAAACGCCACATCTTACCAAACATAACATGCTGTATGATTTTTCCTCATCTGTGGATGTAGGTGACTTTATTTGCTGCTCGTACATCAACATTTTCACGTATGCATCAATTACCTACGTGCACAAATAAAACATCTATGATTTTGCTTCCCTCGTATACATTTACGTAAATTACATACACATGTTAAGAAGCTTCAGAAGTTTGAAGAATAATTAGGGATACCATGCTTACATTGCCTCGTAACATCAGCCCCTTAACGATTGCCCGTATGTCATTAAAAGACACATAATTGGAACCATTCTGCCCAGTCCAAACTTGCACACTAACAATTAAACAAGACATTGTTGAACACTAAATTCATGTACAAATAACTATCCCCTCCTTTCTGGTACGTTTCTTTAAGCTTGTCTTTCTCTTGTGTTGAAAACAACTTCCAAATTGGCAAATGATTAGTCAAGTCGAACTGAGAAAATGTCCTCTCCAGCTCTGCAAGGTCATCAACCTCTTTAATCTCATCGTGCATTATTTGCTTATCGGCACACTCACCCACATTGACCACACCACCATCAGATGGTTTCATCAACCTCCCCAAAACCAATGGGTATTCATACTATGGCAATTTGTGCTCCTTCCTATTTTTATTTTTAATGTTTCTCACAAGCGAGTTCTGCAACGCAGTTGTTGTTCCAATATTTTGACTTATCGCAGGCATTATATCCACATCACACGCCCCATGCCTAATGTCGTGGGTCGGGGTCACATGAGTATCTACCCCTCATAACTCTGCATTCTCATTCACGTCAGATAGAGGCGACATCGACAATAGCATAATGTCAAGTATGTTTATCTCACAATGGTACATGTTCGGATGACTTTGCTTCATCTCCTGTACACCAGCAGCTGCTTGGGTGTGTTCATGCACTGCATACTCCTCCAACTGATCCACAAGCTTCGCGTTTTTGTCGTTAAGCTCATCCACTAGTTGCTTCATCTTTTCTATCTTACAATCCTTCTGGTTATTGGTCAATGTGTATTCATGTGCTAACTTCCTACATTTTTCTTCGTTTGATGCCCTCATTGTTGATAGTTGTGTCTCTAAAGCAAATATGACATCAAATTTACAGCGGAGTTCTATCTGAAGCACACCAATTTTAACCAATGCTTTCTGGTATTCTTCAGACGTAGACGTACACTGACCACAATGACAATTACTATCAGCACCACCTCTATTCACATCTCTTTCATGTTGTACATTTTGTTTTACGTTGTCCAGTCCATGGACACGAATACCATCAATTGAACCCAAAATGCTGCCATCTACAATTGTCCCACTAGTTGAGCCCATGTTCCCACCAACCCCACTGCGATACGAACATTCGGCATTTGCTCCAATTTCCTTAACGTCTTTCGCCTTTGTGATGGTCTATTCAGAATGACTCATGTGTAGCTCTCCTACCACAACCTGCACAAAAAAAATATATATATATATCACAAATAGAAATTGCCACATCTCATATTTACGCTAATAGTACACAAATTCATACTTCAACATCACATGGCTGATCGAATGTCCACTGCTCTTATCTTTGCGAGCAACTTGCTGATATTCCATTTCATAAACTTCAGAAATCCATCTCCACGATCAGCTTTGATCAAGTCGGTGTGCTCACATATCCAAAACTGTGCAACCATGGGTAAAAAAAATAAATTGTCAAATTTATTCGAAACAAATACGCGTACCAAAGCTACCAAACAAAATCATAATTATAATGAGGGAATAACAAAAATACGGAGCACTTACAAGCAGGGCAGTTACACATCCAGTAACTTTCTCAGGCTTAGAGTAGAATCCCTTAATTGACTCCATCAATGTTGCGCATATTGCTTCTGCCCAATCATATGCTTTCATGTTCTCTAGATCTTCAACAACCAGGACAAACCCCCTTTCCACGGTCTCGCCCGAAGTGGCAAAGAATAACTTTCCACATAAGTACAAACACAGTAACTTTGCAACATTCTAGTGGTCCTGACTAGTATTCCCGATTAATGCATCCATTAACAGTTCCTTAATGGTCTTCAAGTTTATACATGCTATGTTGGGACACATTCATTGGATGAAGTCAGTCGGAAGTCTTGGCTCATTTGTCACATCTAAACTCTTTTTGCCACCATGGATGCCAAATATTATTGCATATCGATGCTCGTCAACTCAATGTGTTTACCACCAATCATGAAAGAGGACTTTTCTGAAACAAATGTTTGAATGATTCTCATTACAATGTCATCGCATTTTTGGAATTCATGTTAATTTAGCTCAGTTTTTCGCATTGCATCAAACATAAGCCAAAATGGAGTTTTCTAAAGATGATGCAAATGCTCATCTTTTAGATTTGACGCTACCACAAGCTTCACAATTCCAACGATGTTGGAACGGTAACAGAATCTGGGTGGTTTGGTCAGTGGTTGTTGAGGTTTATATTTGACCTTCTTTCCTTTTTGAACACTACTTTACCCTATTGCATTCACATTCCGTGATGGAGTTAGACACCGTCGTCTTTTACTAGATGTAGTCCCTTCACTGATGTTTACTTTCGCCTTGGACCCCTTTTGTGGTGTAGCTTTAATTGTACCTCCTGATAAACATGCCACAAACATTTCACATTTTGTATACAAACAAGTGGCCAGTAATAACTAATGTGAATATGTAAATTAATTGCACTATGTGACAAGATGAGTTAATATGTTCCTTCTGAATATTAAAATGTAATACGATAAAATGTGGTTGTATATGTATTCAATTCACACCCATTCACATACGCACACCCTACATTAACATTCTGATTGGATGACAATACAACATTTCAAGACCAAAACATTCACTAAGTATGCCTGAAGAACTGTTTTAACTTAATTCAATAAACGTCAAAATTAATTATAACATTTTCACGTGTCATGACACTTCACTCGTGTTAGATTAACATGCCTTTTCTGAGTAGACACAATTTAATTCACATCATTCTTTAGTATGAATTTACTTATAAATCATGTAAACATAATCCAAATGACACAATACCATTGTGATTCAAAGCACCACAACACTGTTGGTTTATTACAACAAATTAAAAAATGACAAACATGTGTTTATGGAGGTTAACGTCTTCAGCCCAAAACACAACATATAGCATAATGTGGCGCATACCATTTTATCAACTAATGTGACAATAAAAGCCATAATGTGAAGTGAGACAATTTCCGTGTAACACACCCCGAACACGAATGTGACAACATTTAATGGACATGTGCATGTGCAACTTTGTGAATGTGTCGTTGTGTGAGACAATGCGACATATTCAAATTCAAACACGAACCAATTCTACCCAACACAAACCACAACCCGTAGGCGTATTATTCGTCCCGCATAACACAAATTTATAATGATATGGAAATTACTCCATTAAGTTTTTCATAAATTAACACATAACTATACACACGTTTACAAAAATAATAGTAAAGTATGCAACGTGAACGTCAATAATAGGAGACATGCCAATTCACTTAATAATGTCAAAATATAAACAAAACTAACCTACGTGAATATTGATGTACAACAAACTACAAACACGAACACGAACGTGATAACTTAAAATGTGCAAGTGAAACCACAACCACATCCCGATGTCGTGTTATGCGCATTATTCGACTAACTGTGACAATCAACTACCATTGTCCTAAATATTCACTTACACATTCACAGTTCAAACATGTAATATTCTCCCCGCGAAATACAATTGACATTATAACGAAACTTACTGTAGACACCCCATTTTTGACCGCCCTTAAGACTTAGGCGTTACTGATTGTTTACTTGGTGATGAAAGGTGTGCAGTGCAAAGGTTCGATTTCCTTGGCAATGAGAGCGTCAAATCCCAACTTCACACCCCTTTTTGGACCAAAACCATTTTGACCAAAATGATTTTAGACCTTAAAACCCTCTCTTTCAAAACATATTTGAAAAAGAGTTCCTACGATGTTTCGAGGCTCGCATTTCGTTAAATGTTACGCTTTTCGATAAACCGAGTAAGGACAAAGTGGAAATGCATGAAAGAGAGGTGAACTCTTTGAAAAAATCTTCAGAACACCTTATTTAGGGGTTTGGAGTTGAAGAAAAAAGGAGAGGAGAGAAGAAAACTAGTTGAGGAGAAATTCGGCATGAATCCGGGTATGATCGAAACTGAGCAGTCTTCACTCAAATGAGCATATCTTTTTTCACAGTTGGAATTTTGATGTGAGTTTGCCACCATTGGAAAGAAGACTTCTAGGGCTTCAATTTAGGCTGAATAATGACATGCAAAGGAGTCCAGATGAAGGAGTTATGTCTGGTTGAAGTCGGGCCCAAAAAACAGATTTTTCTGGCCAACCAAAGGTGGAAGTTGGCCATGAATGGGCTTTTCTGGCCATGTGCCGGCTCTATGCCGACCCCCTTCCATCCAATAGTGATCCATGCCGGCCAACAATGATCATGTGCCAGCCATCAATGAAGCAGTGCCGGCCATTGATGCAAAAAATCAGTTTTTTACAAATATTTGTTCTCCAGCTGTTACAGCTGTCCCTTTTGGGATATTTTCGACCAAGGCTTGCATTATTCTATATATAGAGAGCCTTCTCTATGGTTTTGGAGGTTAGAACAATTAAGGAAGAAGTTTGGGAGCCTCTCTCTCTATAATCCTCTCTCTAGATTTCTTTCTCTCTAAGAACTTTGTGCTTAGATGCTTGCATACATCAAACTTTAACCTATCAACCCTTAATCAAAGTTGTTGATCTTTGGGCTGAGGTCGCTTGAGGCTCTCTTGGAACTCCTTAAGGTGGTTTTGACGTGGTTTTGTGCCTCAAAGTGTGCTTGGCTTCAAGAGGTATAACTATCACCCTTTAAGCTTGTTTTCATACTTGTTTTTGCCATCCTTTTGTGCTGGTTTTGGGGTGGTTTTGACTGAAAAAAACTCTATTTTTCAACCCTAAAAATGGTAGTTTGAGCCTATTTTGTGTTAGGGGGTTGTCTCTCCCTTTTGTTCCTTAGCTAGTGTAGCTTTTTGTGCCATCTTTCATCACCTTTCAAACCAACTTTTTTGGCCTTTTAACCACTGAATTCCAGGGAAATTTCAGTGGTGAAAACTATGTTTTGAGGTCCAAAATAGGAGGGGGTGGCCTCCCCTCCTTGTGTCTTCTTTGCAAGTATAAATGGCCTAATTTGTGAGCATGTATTTCTTCCTTTTCATAGCTTAATTCAAGCATGTTTTAAGCTCTATTTTGACATGTTTCAACTCTGTTTTTGGCTGGTTAAGTCACTTGTTGCTTGCTTCTTACACTTGTAGTGTAATTTTGCTCACTAGCCTAGCATGCCTAATGAGTTAGCCCATTATTCTAGCTTGTGTTAGCTTGATTCCAGCACATTTTAGCTACTGTTTTAACATGCTTTAAATCTGTTTGGAGTCGGTTAAGTCCTTCGAGGGTTGGTTTGCAAGGCTATAGTGTAACGGTCTTCACTAGTTCATTGCTTTGAGGCCTTGAGCATGAAATGTTTGAGTTATTTGCATGTTATAGTCTCATCTTGCATGTAATTTCAACACCATAACCTCTGTCATGTGCGCATGTATTCCATTCTTTCATTGCTTTTGAGAGTTGTGCCTTGAGCCTTGTTTGTGAACCAACATGCGAGCATGCTTTTTTACCCTTTTGTGCTACCATCTCAGCATGTTTTGGCCTCTGTTTTGGCATGTTTAAGCTCTGTCCAGAGCTGGTTTGGTCATTTGTGCTTAGTATTGCATACCTCTAGTGTGATGCTCTTCACTAGTTTTATGCTCTTAGCTTTGGAACATGTTGTGCATGTATTCCTTGCATGTTTTAGCATTATTTGGCATGCCATTTCAGCACTAAAAAAGTCTGCAACCTCCCTCATTTCTTCATTTTTCTATTTGTTTTGAGGAATAGTTAACCTTAGGTTGTGTTTAAGCATGAGATAGAGCTTGTGCTCAATCGCTTTAACCCTCTTTTGAGAGTTCCTCCTAGTCAAAGGCATGATCTCTCTCATGTCTTAAACCATCCTTTGGTTAACCCTCTCTGTCATTAGAGGACAATCAATTGGACTTAACTGGCTAAAGGTAATGCTAAAATGAGTAAATAAAATGAACCAAGTAAAACAAGGCCAAGATAAGCATGTTGTTTGCATTGCATTGTGTTCAATCGGACGTTATATTGAACACAAGGTAGATTGGCCCATTTCATACTCAAAGTGATGAAAATGAGCCAATCTTCATTTGTCTCCATTGCCCTTGATCATGCATGATAGGGTAGTGGTCCTAGAGTCTTGTTTTGTGCATTTATTCAATGTGTACAAGTTGGATCTTTGGCCATCATGCATTCAAAATGCTTGATTGGTGGTCCTAGATTCAATAGTGCAACTCCTTTGATGTTTTGAGATGATAAAGAGAAGCATAGTACAAACATACCCTTGGGAGACCCTCCATTTTCCTCTGGTTTGAGCTCTATTGTAGAATGGTGATACGGCACACCAGTGGCCGGTAATGCCTCACAGATGGCAGGTAATGCCTCACAGATGGCCAGCACTGCTTCATCCTTGGCCGGCAGTACACATCTTTGGACGACAGGTGGCCGGCAGCAAGCTCCCATGGCCGGCAGGCCATTGGTGACTTCCTCAGCATTGGTTTGGTAAGGTGGAGCAGAAAGTTCTTGGAGACACCCTGCAAACAGAGCCTCTCAAGAGCAAACCGGTGCGCTTTTCAGGGCGAGAAACTGAATGCATGCATGTTCAACTTTCTGAAACAGAGATGAAGAAGTGTAATTTAATGCTTTACTTGTTAGTTAGCATTGGTTTTGTAATTTGATTAAGTAGTTCCCTAATTGATTAAGTGTTGTAATAATTAAGTAGCTTAGTTTAGCTATTTCTTTATTGTTTTGTAATAATTAGTAAGTACTTTACTAGTTATTCGATCGGTTTGTAATAATTAGTCTAATTAGTTTAATTAGATTAGTTGATTAGTTTAGCTAAGATTAGCTTAGCTTATTCATTCGGACCCTCCTTCGAGAGGGCATAATGTTGTAATAAGCGTGCGTACGTGCGTGCGTACATGTCTTCCAACCTCATATCTTTCTTCCTTTTACTTAACCGCTTTCGATGGTTAGTTTTATGGCACGTTTTGATTAGCATACCTTATGCTTTGCATGTTTGCATCATTCATTTTGTATTGCATGCACTAGGCTCGGCGCATCATTCAAATATTTGAATACATGTATTAAATCGTTGCATTCATATGCCACCTTAGATAGCCGAGCCTATTTAGTTGCATTATTGCATGTGTTGCATTAGGCATCATGTGTAGTTGGGATCATGCATTTTTCTAATTAGCTTTTGTTGTAGCTTGGAGTACACTGTAAGTGTTACGTTTTAGCATACTTGCATGAATGTGAGTGCTGCCATAATCGCATGCTTGCCATGAGGCTATTTGCTTATGTGATTAACTGTATGAATGCCTGTGGTTAAAGGCTTTGTTGCTTGAATTGGAACAATTCGATGATTGTGAGTTTTAAGCCCACTTTGCGAAGTAGCAAAATCATGTTTTGAAGCTCATTTGTTTGGTGGCATATCCGCGCTTTAGCCTACTTGCGAGTGGCACTTTCAAACCATTTTAAAAAACAAACATGAGTCGATTTGTTCTAAGTCTTGCGACTTATTCTATACTTGTATGTGTGCGCCACATAGTAAAGTTAGATTAATAATCAGATAAGAACACATGAGGTTTATAAAATAACATATCATGTTTAGTAGAGGCCGATCCTTTGATCGGGCGAGCGGGGATGCTCATTTCAAGACTTTCCCCTCTCGTACCCAAGTTCCCGAGCCGAGGCAACTTTAGTGATGACGGACACGTGGCCTCTGGCAAGAGTCAAGGTTTTCTAAATTTTCCAAAATAAAATATTTAGGTGGCGACTCTATAATCTGGCAAAGTAGTCCAGTTTTGGCATTATTTGATTCAAAATTGATTTTCCAAAATGATTTGCCGGATTGGACTCTTTGGTGTTTATTAGTCTCACATTGCACTTTGTGAGATTAGATTCAGAACCGTGACAGGAGTCCGAACTGTACTAAGACCAATTCGCGCCTCTCCAAAAGGGGGGCGCGCAAAGAAAGTCAGATCTACACTTACCTTCACACAATTCACAAATTAAGAAGTAATTATGCACCCACATACCCAGACATGCTGACAAATGTGACTGTGAAGTACTCAACGTAACCATGAATAATGTCACGCATGCCGATTAATGCAATAATGTGAACAAAAAAATAAACGAAAATGTGCTACGTGAATCTTGACAACCAAACCACTACGAATACGAACGTGACATCTTCAAATGGTGACATGAAACCACAACCACACTCGCAAATCATGTTACTTGCATTGTTTGACTCCATGTGACAATGTACAAACAGTGTTCCTCGAATATCTAGACACATTTACAAACCTTAAAGTACATCAAAATAGGATGTGGCACCAGCTACGTTCAACAACTTACTTTTTTTACTGAATGCAAACAACCAAATGACACCGTACCATAACGTGGCACTATAAACATAGTCCAACTTACATGTGCTGCCACTCACATTAAACAGCAATTTACCATTGGGACACAATCACATTCAAAAACTGTACAACACATAACACAAGGACGCGACACCATTCATATCTAACAACTTATTTTTTTTAAGTTAATGCGCATAACCAAACGACATCATACCATAACGTGAACCCCCAAAAAACAGTCTACCAACACAATACTTTGCATGGTTCAAAAAAAAAAAAAAAAAAAGCCAATAGACCACGTACCAGGCAATACAACAACGAATCAAGCACAAAACACCCATATTGGACAATCCGCCGAACCCCCATCCTACAACACCAACAACTAAGTCACATAACACACAATCGACAACCCCCACATATATACTATCTTCAAATCAAGAACTATAAAATCCTTTATTCCTCATAAAACTCACAAAACATACAACTACCGTTACATATTATGACTGAAGTTAACCGAAATTATCAAAAACCCCATATTCACATAAACCATAGTTCTAGGTTGTTAATCAAAATCAAATGAATAAACATTGCAAAACAGGGGGCAAGCCATACTTACGTTTTGGAGCCATCATTCCTCCTCGTTCACCAGAAACGATATTTCATTAGCACCTTCCCGTCGAACGTAGCGGTCGAATCGCGTCCCTTTTCCTCTCGGTGGTGGGTTTCGAAATGTTCTCAAATGAATCAGCCGTTCACATTAGAATAGAGTTACAAATCATATCTAATTTTTTTTGTTTCCTAAAATTTTGCCTAAATGAACCTGCAATTTCCACATATCACGTGTATTTTGAATTTCAAATTCACATCCATATGGATATGCTCTATGGTAACATTCAATTTCCTATATATGGTTTTGGTATTATTTATGATATTAACAACTACTATTAAGGGTAAATGTGTCAACTAACTTCCCACAGGACGTATGGGAATATAAGTTTTTACTTAGGACCATATGTAACACAAGTCTCCTAAATAGGACTTATAAATAATTTTCCCTAAAAGAAAATGATATAATTTTATCTTTTCTGAGTCATAATTAAAATTTAAAAAAAAAATTATAACCAAATACAAAAAAAAATCATAACTAAAGATCTCAAAATAATGTTAAAACTAAAGAAAAAAAATTAGTCATTAAAGAAGAAAATGACTTAATTAATTATATATATGGTATGAAGTGTGTATAATATAATTCTCCTTTATTCCAACCCATTATTTTTGAGATTTTCCATAAAAAAAAATTGAAATCCATAACTTTTAGGATAAATTACATGCATAAGGTTTTAAAAATTAAAAAAAAAGGAAGAGGTTTGAGCGTCTTGTTAGGTCTCCGTAGGCCTATTACGGAACCCACATCAATGATTCGAACTGTTTAATGTGTACAGCTCGTTGAGTATTTCATCCTTGTAAAAAATCACTTTCAATGTGTGGGCCTATCACATTTGTGTTAACAATTTATTTTTAAAATTATAATTACCGTTAATACAAATTTAATATGATCAAGTGGTTATCGATATCTAATCAACTTGATTTTTTGTAAAGTTGAAATACTCAATGAATCCTAAATATTACACAGTTCAAATCATCAACGTGGACTCTATGGTGGGCCTACAGAGCCCAACAATACATTCTAGTTTGATTTCATATTAGAGACAGGCCTGGGCCCAAAAAAAGGGAAAATTACACCTTAGAGGGGTTTTCAAAAAATATTTATAGAATAATGAAATTTTTTATAAATTTAATTTTTATTGTTTATAATGTTTATTAGTGAGTTGAATTTTTTTATTAAAAAAAAAAATAGATTGAGGTGTAAATTTTCCTAAAAAAATACAATTATTCACACTGAAATAAATAAAAATAATATGATAGCATTAATTTTTTCATTTATACACGACTAAAGAATTATTAATAAAAAATACTTTAAATGTTATATTAATTAAATTTAAAAAAATTAATATAATTATTTTAAATATATAAAAATTAGAAGAAAAAAAATTAGTAAAACATCTCTTTCAAACTTTGTGTAGCAAGAGAAGTTTAAAATATTTTTTTTATTAGCGAAAGTCCCTCGATGAAATTTCTCTGTGATCATACTAGAGAAATTTTGAAATTTCTCTTTGATCATATCAGCGAAATTTCTTTGTGAAAATTGCAATTTCTCTGTGTCGAGACCAGTTGGACGAAATTTCTCTGAGTCAAATTTTCTTTGTGAAAATATTAAGAGAATTTAACTACTATGAAAATCTTGTATATCCTTTTGTGGGAGTCGGATATTGTTGGTGTACGTGCAATAAAGCCGAATGATGGTGTGAGGACAGTCAAGGATGGAATTTGTATTCGGCTCCATCTTGGACGATCGCAAGACCGAATAGACTAATCGGCCAAAGAACCAGTTGAACAAAAGCCGAATAAATAAACGTGCAATGGATTGAGGGTGGGCCCGACCCTCAAGCCCAAAAGAAAAATATAAATAGATGAGCATTAGCCAAAGAAAGGTATGTGAGAACAAGTAAGATTAACTTGAGATACAAGCTACCAAGAGAGTATACATTGACTTATCCGTCGGAGTGCTAATTCCGGCACCCCCGACCGGAGTGTTCATTCCTTTTCAGGTGACTAGCTGAGGATCAAGAGCATCCTACAGGATCCAGAGAGCATTTCCAAACCACTTTTTCACAATTGGCGTCGTCTGTGAGAATACTCCAGCACATCCATGGTGGGCGTGACGGAAGATCCTCTGGTAGTCGCTAACGACCTTATGCCACGAGATGATACCACTCCGAGTAACATGCTTGGGCCAGAAAATATTATCGCACGAAAGGCCTTGAACTTCAACTCAGTTGCCCAGACCTCACCCTCGACTTCAGCACATGAGACAATGCAAGCGATTATGGATCAGGCGAAGCAAAACGAACAAAGGTTGGAAAATATGATGGCTAAGAACGAGCGCCTTCAACAGGATTTGGCCTTGGAGGTAGCAAAATCCCAACAGGCCGCGCGCCAAGATCTGGGACGACCTCTGAGAAAGGATGGCTGACGACCTCAAGCTCAGCGACATGATAGTGGCAGTGATTCTGACTCATCATCCCCCGAATCCAAAAAAAGGGACAAGTCGAAGTCTTCAGTTCTTCCGAAGGCAGTCCACGTACATGGAATAAGCGAAGAAGAAATGATTCAGACGAAGAGGATCAACATGATCCCTTTATGCGACGGATCGCAAGGGCAGTGCTACCCAAAAAGTTCAAAGCTCCATCGTTCACCCTATACGATGGAAAAACAGACCCCACTGATCACATTCGTCATTATAAGCAAGCCATGATGCTTCATGCAGACAACGAGGCCCTCATGTGTCGAATATTTCCGAGCAGTTTGGGACCATTAGCCGTCAGATGGTATTATAAATTGGAACCGGTATCGATTAAGAGCTTCTATCAACTCCAAAAATCTTTCAGGGCAAGGTTCATCACCAAGGAGGTCCAGCCAAAACAGGCCGATTCTCTCTAGGCAATGCAAATCCAACCAGGGGAAATCCTACGTACGTATTGGGCACGCTATTGGGAATGCTTTAATCTAGTAGATGATGCCTGCAATGACTCCATGGCCATCACTGCCTTTAAAATGGGATTGCATCCCGATAGTGCCCTCTGCAGCTCCTTGACCAGAAGCCCCCCCAAAACAGTCTGGTTGCTAATGAAGAAAGTCAAGGAATACTGCAAAGTGGAAAATGACGCCCTGCGGGTCAAAGCCGGGCGTAAGGCCAACAAGGCGGCCCTGTCTGAAATCGTTCAGCTGATAAATTATGTACCATCGCGGAGCCCTAAACCACGGAATCAGGCTAAACGAGACAAAAGACGAGATTCGCGCCGATCAAATTACCAATGTTCACATCGAGCTAATGAACAATTTCAAGTGGATAGCAGGTGCATAAGGCGCGCAGACAAGAAATATATGGAGTTGTAGGAGCCGATCAGCACGGTTATATCTAAAGTTCAACACCTTCCGTTTTTTAAATGGCCACCTAAGATGGTGGGACCTTTCGACACGATGAGACGGGATAGGCGATGCGAATATCACAAAAACTATGGTCATGATATCGATAGTTATTATGCATTGAAGGATCACCTTGAGGAGTTGGTACAAGACGGTCGGCTTAAGCAACACGTCCGAAAGAACAACTTAACCAAAACAGTTGTTTTACGGCAGAATTCACCTCCACTCTACATAATCCATATAATATACAGCTTGCCGACAGCATCCGCAGTACATACAATTTAGTCGCATCCTAACCACCAAAAACAAATCACACCAGCGAAACGGACCCATGAAGCTGCGAGTATTCCTTTCAATGATTCTGATTTGGTCGGCGTAACGCTCCCCCACAAGGATCCCTTGGTCATTGAACTACGCGTAAATCGATTCACCATTGAACGTGTTCTCATTGACCAGGGGAGTACTTGGGAAGTTATGTACTACAAGACCTTCGTCAAACTCGGCTTCACTGAATCGGACCTATCTCCAACTCATTATCCATTATTCAGCTTCAACGCTAATCCGGAATATCCGTTGGGCAAAATCACACTACCAGTTCGGGCGGGCTCCCGATCAGTGGATGTAGAATTTTTGGTTGTCAAGCTTTCTTCGCCGTATAATCTCATCATGGGACGAACTTGGCTGCATACCATGCAGGCCGTGCCAAGCACCTATCATTAACTACTTCGCTTTCCGACTGAACGCGGCATTGAGCAAATTCAAGGTTCCTAGAAATCGGCGTAGGCATGTTACCTTCTTGCCGCAAAGACACCAAGAGAGCTGGAAGTGAATTCAATTGAGGTGCAGGATTGAGAAAGCCTCGACGACGTTGGGCGGCTCCCAAGTGAAAAGGCAACCGGATTGAAATTGACGGGAATCTTAACAAGTTCTTCATGGTCGGCGCCTCCCTGAGTAAAGTCGACAGGCAGGAGCTAATTTCCTTCTTACTCGGCAACCTTGATGTATTTGCATGGTCACCATATGAAATGCCGGGGGTGGATCCATCTGTGTCTCAACACCGCTTAAACGTTGATCCCAGATGTAAGCCGATTATTCAGAAAAGCCGGAGGTCAGCCGCGGAACACACTGCTGACGTTGTTGAAGAAGTTGACCGGTTGCTTGATGCTGGGACAATCCACAAAGTAACCTATCTTACATAGCTGTCGAATACTGTGGTTGTAAAGAAGAAAAATGGAACTTGGCGTGTTTGTGTGGATTTCAAGGACTTAAACAAAGTTTGTCCCAAGAATTGTTTTCCCCTCCCCGGAATAGACTAACTCGTAGATGCAACGGCACATCATCAACGTATGAGCTTCCTGGATGCTTATAGAGGCTACCATCAAATTGCCATGCATCCGGAGGACCAAGACAAAACTGCATTCCTCACCCCAAGAGGAACCTATTGCTATAAGGTTATGCTTTTCGGGCTGAAGAATCCGGGGGTAACCTACCAAAGACTAGTCACTGTCATGTTCAAAGAGCAACTCGGCCGTACTATGGAAGTGTACATCGATGATATGGTGGTCAAGTCCAAAGAAGAGCAAACTCATCTAGCTGATCTAGAAGAGACATTCGTCATTCTTCGCAAATACAAAATGAAGTTGAACTCTTCCAAATGTGCCTTCGGCATCGGATCCGGCAAATTCCTTAGCTACATTGTTAACCACTGCAGAATCGAAGCCAACCCGAGGCAAATCACAGCAATCCTAGAACTCAGCTCTCCTTGGTCGGTCAAAGAGGTTCAAAAGCTGATGGGAATGGCCGCCGCACTCAACAGATTCATCAGTCGTTCCACAGATCGCTGCCGGCAATTCTTTCATACCCTTCGGCAGGGCAAAGCTTTTGAATGGACTCCCAAGTGCGAAGCCGCTTTGGACGGTTTGAAGACTTACCTCCGATCAGTTCCACTCTTGACAACACCTTCGGCAGGTGATCCGCTCATTTTATATCTGGCAGTTTCCGACCGAGCCGTTAGCATCGTACTGTTAAAGGAAGAATTAGGGGTGCAGCGGCCAGTTTATTATGTGAGCAAAACAATGGTTGACGCCGAAACACGTTACCTTCCGTTGGAAAAACTCGTCCTTGCTCTCATCATGGCAGCAAGAAAACTGATGCATTATTTTCAGGGGCATACTATTGGAGTACTAACAGACTACCCCCTCCGCTCAGTACTCCGTAGTGCAGAAGCATCAGGGCGCGTTCCAAAATGGGCTCTCGAACTCGGCCAGTACGATATTCAATTTCTGCCCAGAACCTCAATCAAGGGGCAAGTGCTCGCTAACTTTGTGGCCGAATTCACTGGATGTCTTGCCGACTTTAAGTCTGATCAAATTCAACCTAAGCCAAACTAGAGAATTTACATTGGGGACATTTGGCAGTTGTATTGTGACGGATCATCCAACCAACATGGTAGTGGGGCGAGCGTAGTGATCATGGCTCCCGACGGGCAATAATCGAGCAGGCTATCAAACTGGGCTTCGAAGCATCGAACAATGAGGCCGAATACGAAGCATTGTTAACCGGCTTACAGAACGCACATCTCCTTGGTGCTCAGCGTCTGCTTGTCTTCTGCGACTCAAAGCTAGTCATCAACCAATTGAAAGGGGAATACGTAGCCAAAAATGACCGCATGGCAGCTTATATGAAAACGACAAATTCTTTGCTGGCAAAATTCAACCATCATGAATTAAATCAAATAACCCGGGATCAGAACATACATGCAGATGCCTTGGCTTGCCTAGCCTCCGCCATCAACTCAGAAATTAAGTGGACAATTGAAGTAGGATTCATTCCAGAGCCGAGCATTGCCCCCTCAGAGTCAATTAAAATCAATATCGTAGAATCAGGTCCAAGTTGGATGGACCCTATCACTGTATTTCTATCTTCCGAACAGCTCCCGATGGACAAGAAAGAAACGCACAAACTGCAAAACAAAGCCCTGCGATATTACTTAGATCCGCAAGGAAAACTCTACAAAAAATCCCGTTCTAGCCCATACCTAGAATGTGTTCATCCGGATAAAGTCGAAGAACTCTTGACCGAAATACACGAAGGTAGTTGCGGTGCCCATTCTGGTGGGCATTCTTTGGCTCATCGAGCTGTAACACAAGGGTACTACTAGCCGACCATAAGAGCTGATACAGAGTGTTACGTCAAGAAATGTGAACAGTGCCAGAAGTTTTCCCCTTTAACTCATTTGTCTGCCGAGGAGTTAAGCTCAATCACCAGTCCTTGGCCGTTCGCTCAATGGGGACTTAATATCATCGAACCATTGCCACGGGCCCAGGTAACAAGCGATTCTTAATTGTCGCAACAGATTACTTCACAAAATGGGTCGAAGCGGAGGCACTAACACACATTCGAGATTCTAATGTTAGGCGTTTTGTATGGAAAAATATCATAACACGATTCGGCATTCCAAGAGCACTCATTTCAGACAACGGCACCCAGTTTGATGCTAGCGTATACTGAGAATTGTGCAGCACGTATGGTATTCGGCCCTATTTCTCTACCCCGGCTTATCCACACAGCAATGGTTAAGCTGCAGCCTCCAATAAAGCCATCTTGGACGGCATTAAGAAGAGGCTGGAGAAAGCTAAAGGCAAATGGGTCGAAGAATTACCCAGTGTGTTGTGGGCTCATCGCACTACTCCAAGGCGATCTACTGGGGAAACACCATTTGCTTTATGCTTCGGAACCCAGGCAATCATCCCCCTGGAGATCGGCCTCCCAACATTGAAATCGAAATTTTTTGATATGGACCGAAATGACATGATGTTAGCCTTGGATTTGACTCTGATTGAAGAACGATGAGACCGTGCCTTTGCATCCATGGCACGGTACCAGCAACAACTCGCTAAGTCGTATAATTAACGTGTTCAGCAAAGCCATTATACACCAGGAGAATTGGTCCTCAAGAAAGTACTTCCCGCTGGCAGGAATCCGGCTGACGGAAAACTAGGTCCTAACTGGGACGGCCCCTATCAGATTAATTCAATCGCAGGAACAGGGGCATATTGGCTCAAAGACATGGATGGAAAAAGCTTGTCGCGCCCATGGAACTCTACACACTTGCGCAAGTTTTATCATTAACTTGTACGGCATAACAGCCTGTTTTGATTTTACGCCGTATGTATCTTTCTTTTTTCAATATAATGTCCTCTTTCCCAATGAGTTCTGATCGTTTGAAAAAGCCTCCGAATTCGGAGCGCCCTTCGTAAATGACATGATTGGCCAACACAAAAAGCCTCCGAATTCGGAGCGCCCTTCGTAAATGACACGATCGGCCAACACAAAAAGCCTCTGGATTCGAAGCGCCCTTCATGAATGACACGTTTGGGCCGAATAAAGCCTCCGAATTCGGAGCACCCTTCGTGAATAACACGATCGGCCAACACAAAAAGCCTCTGGATTCGGAGCGCCCTTCATGAATGACACGATTGGCCAACACATAATGCCTCTGAATCCGGAGCGCCCTTCATGAATGACACGATCACGATTGGCCAACACATAACGCCTCCGAATTCGGAGCGCTCTTTGTGAATGACACGATCAGCCAACACAAAAAGCCTCTGGATTCGAAGCGCCCTTCGTGAATGACACGATTGGCCAACACAAAAAGCCTCCAAATTCAAAGCGCCCTTCGTGAATGACACGATCGGCCAACACAAAAAGTCTCCGGATTCGGAGCGCCCTTCGTGAATGACACGTTTGGGCCAAAAAAAGCCTCAGGATTCGGAGCGCCCTTCGTGAATAACACGTTTGGGCCGAATAAATCCTCCGAATTCGGAGCGCCCTTCGTGTATGACACGATTGGCCAACACAAAAAAACCTCCGAATTCGGAGCACCCTTCGTGGCAATCACTTTGGGCCGAATAAGCCTCCGAATTCGGAGCGCCCTTTGTGGAAATCACGATTGGCCAAGACAATAAGCCTCCGAATTGGGCACTCTTTTCGTGAATATTATGATTGACAAGCATAAACGTAGTTGACGAAAAATGGAAGATGATCATAGCTGAATTTATAAACATAAATTGAAATAACATGCAAACATTTAAAATAATATGTTTCATTGAACTAATCGATAATACATAATTCGCTTCTGATATACATTAGAGCGGTACAATATGTTCAGTTTTATTCGGCATCCCCCTCGTTATCGCTCTTCTCGACTTCGAAAGCCGTGAAGGGAAAATGATGACCCTGATATAACAGCAACGCCGAATCAACGCCTGCTACCCAGAGAGCCTCTGCGGCCTGGAGAGCCTTAATCTACCCGTGCTTAAATCCACAATTCTCACATCGACAGACCTCTTCGGCGAGCTTTTCCTTCGTCTTATCTATTCCCATTTTTCGGCCGGTATGGAAGCCTTGTTCATAAGCCCTAGTCTTTGTAGCCTCTATTGCGAACATGCTTGCCGTATCTAGGTCGACAATCGCATGACTTATAAGCCGTTGGGTCACCCTTTCTTCTATAATTGGGTTAGCTTGGAGGGCCGATCGTGTCTCGGCAATTTTGACCTTCCTTAGCTCACGCTCGGCCTTCTCCGCGCGAGCTTCCAAGTTTCGAATGCGTTCATCCTTCTGTTCTATCTCCCGCCGCGCGGCACATAGACGCATGCCGATTTCATAGGCGGTATACAGCCCTTTCACCGCTCCATGAATGCCCTCCCGAAACACTTCGAAATCAAGTCGACCGACCATCGACTGCTAGACTTCTGGTGGAAAAATCTATCGAGCAAACTCGACTGCCACATTTGGGTCGTGAACAATTGAATCTGATTCCGTCATCGGTTTGTTCCCCACAAAAACTGCAAAACTTAACAAGCGCGGCGTCACATTGGTTTCTCCTTTCGAGCATGGTGGAGGGGAGTTACCCCGTTGCTATTTTTCCCTTCTAGGAGACCTACTTCGACGATGTAGGAACTGGCGTTTTTCACGCTTCCTCGACGTCCTACTCCCTGTGCGCATAGGCTCGCCACCTCGATTCATCTCTGCATCCAACTCCGCCAATGTTCTCCCTTCTCCTCTGCTGTTGTAAAATAATCTTCTTGCCATCCGCAGTCTTCCACACTGCTCTTTAGTGGCTCTGAACACAACAATGGTCCCTTCGCGCACCCATCACCCACCCCATTTATTCTTTACTGGTGCAGTACCCCCAAGGCAACCCCATCAATGCTAAAATTTAAAACTTTTCACCAAATTCGATCCAGCTATACTTGGCCAAATGTCCACCCAAGGTCGAGGCCTTGCGCCGATCAGGTTGTGTGCCTAGGCCACCCCATGAACTAATAACATTCAGCGTTTCAGTTCACGCATTCGCTGGGGCAATGGCAGATTCATTAATCTAATCGGCCAAGTGTCCAGGCCTGGCGCCGATCATCTCATGTGCCCCAGCCACTCCATGAACTAATAAGATTCAGCGTTCCAGTTCACGCATTCGCTGGGGCAATGGCAGATTCATTAATCTAATCGGCCAAATGTCGAGGCCTTGAGCCAATTTACTCGTTATTTTATCGAATATTCATGTACCTTTCCAAATTGTTAACTGCCGATTTGTTTATTTATTCGGCTAAATAGCAAAGACAAGCATAGGATTAATTGATTCGGTGAATTTATCGGGTGTTTAATTTACTCATATGCCACAGACAGAAAAGCATAAGGAATTTTCATTAATAAGTTGAAGACAAATAGTATATGCAGTAAACTGAAAAACATAAGAAATTTTCATTAATAAATTGAGTACAGATAGTAGTCATTTTACATATAAAAATTACCTTACATTTAAACTTCCAGTCGAAGTAAAGAAATAAAAATCTACTAACAAAACTTACAAAAACTATGCATCTAAGATGCCTAACAAAAAATCAAAGTATTACCCTAAGTCATTCTTCAGGATCAGACTCCACCGGCTCAACGTCCACCTGCTCGTATGGAATCGACTGCACCAATGTCACATTTGCGGCAATGAGGGCTTTGAGCCAGCCGTGTTTGAAGCCCCGATTCTCAAACTTGGGCACTTCCTCCACATAGTTTTCCAAGGCGACGTCCTTCCTAGCTTGGAACGCTTTGGAAATCTTGGAGTCGGCTATTTCATTTGCCTTCCTCGATTCTTCCAAGTCGGCTTCCAGCTTGGCGATCACCTCCTTGGCTAAGTTGAGCGCGTCTTCGCTCACTTTGGCCCTCTATTCGGTAGCCAGCCTTAGTTGGTCGGAATTCCTTGTGCTCTTAGCTTCGGAGTCGGCTCTCGCACGTTTCTCCGCCGCTTTTGATGCCTCAGAATCGTCTCTTTGAGAGGCTTCCACAGCCTTGCTCTTTTCATTTTCAATTTCAGCTTTCAACAAGCTGACCTGTTCTATAGCGTCATGTTGACGGCGGCTGATTTTGACTATCCTTCCCATCGTCTGCAAAACAAGGAAATAGAGTTACAAAAAATATATATATATATGTCTAGGCAGAAGATTGCAGATAAGACAAGTAATGTACCAATAAGGCCGATTGAGCGGCAAGTGCAATTGACAGTAAATCTGGCTCCGCCCGAAATGTGGCTCTGTCAACCGGCAAGGAAATTGAGGAGGCCATGCTCAAGGCCACAGCCGGGTCCTTCAAAGCCGACGCATCAGAAGCAATCGGCATATTCCTTATCTTTGGTTGAACAGTGAACGGAACAACCAAGTCCGATTCCTCAATACGCGGCCGTTTATCGATTTGGTCCTTACCAGAGACAGCTTCGCGCTCGATGGGGCGCTTTTTCCCCCTTTGCTCAGCCTCCTGATCCCCCTGTTCAAGTTGCTCCGTCTCATTTCGGTCTGAGCTGTTTCTTCCTCAATAACAAGCAAAGAGGGCTCAACGACAATAGCAGGTGGAGTTTCCGATTGGATGGCCTCGGCACTTTTTCGGGCAGCCATCCTTTCGGCATTTTTCCTTCTAACAAGTTGAGTGAGCGACTCCCCAGCCATATTCTCGGGATACACGCCAGGAAGGTCCCCTAAGTCTGTAAAAATGTCTCCAAAGGAAACGTCCCCTCAGCCTGAAATGGACGGAGGGTTGGATGAATTAAGGCCAGCTTCCTCAAAGGCCAAGTTTAGAGACTCATCTACCTCGGCTTCTGACTGGTTCGGCTCCTCGGCGGCTTCTTCGGCTACTTGTTCTTCCACCTGCTCCAAATCGAAGGCTTCCAAACCAATTTGCCTTAGGTTTCTGAAGTTTGGGAAGATAAGGGCCGTAAGCTGTTGTTCGCCCCTCGGAATTGGAATGTTGTCTACCGCCGAAAACGTTGCGTAAGTCGGCTCGTATCTCAAAAGAATGTGGGCCGCCCTCCCTTGTTTCTGAAGGCTTCGACGGCCAAAGAATTGGAGTGCGATATTAATTTCCGCAAGTACGACGTCATCGGCTGAAACTAAAATTTTCTTCAAATCGTTGCCTGCACAAATAAAATGGTAAGTATATAAAAGGAAAGCCGAATAAATATATAATAATAAAAAATAAGGAGCTATACGGCCACCTAGTTTGCTTCTTCATCTTGGCACGGGATCCAGGCGATCCTCACCCTCGCCGAATTCCCAGTTGCCTCGGACAACGACTATTACATCGTCAACTCGCTTGCCAGAACTGACAAACATAGTCACTAAGTGATGGTCGATATCCTTGACCCTGAGAAAATAGCGTCCCTGCCAGCCAGAAGATTTGGCTAAGGCATAACAATGCCGAATTGCAGGTATACCAAGGTTAATCCTAAGGCGTCGGTTCAACTCTATAATCTCCATTATGATTCGGAAAAAATTTACATTAGGTTGGGAAGGGATTAAACCCCAGTGGTGAAGAACGACCCTTAAAAATGGGTAAAGGGGAAAACGGACTCCGCCCTCAACAATTGATAGGAGAGGAAAGATGATTGTACTTTCATCGGCCCTCTCCATATCAATTGTTCTGTCTGTTACGAGTGACAGATGGACGTCATCGAGGATGGAATAATGGCATCGGAAACCAGAAATTCGGTCCACAGAAAGGAGTTCTTTCAAGTGCTTCGCCATTCTAGTTAGCCTAAGGATTATGCAAAACTAAAAATAAACAGGAAGTGGGATTCGAAACGAAGGAGAAGAGAACTTACAAAAAGCAAAAGAGACAATGAGAGACAGGAGGAAGTTGCAGAGGTCGCAAGATGGAGGTATATCGAAAGACAAACCATAAGTTTCGAGTATTCAAAAAACTTACATTCGAAGGGACAACTCAGTTTCAAATCACATTAAATGAAGAAAACGTACGAAAAGGCGGGAAGATGTAATGATGCCTAAACAGCGTGTGTTCTGACATGCGTTGGAATGGGGTTAACCGCCGCTCTTTCCTTGTCTTTTCAAGTTCGAAACCAAATACGCTGTTCGAAACCAAACATGCCAAATAACTGGCGTTAATAGGATGTTTGGGGGGCAATTGTGGGAGCCGGATATTGTTGGTGTATGTGCAATAAAGTTGAATGACGGTGTGAGGACAGTCAAGGATGGAATTTGTATTCGGCTCTATCTTGGACGATCGCAAGACCGAATAGACTAATCGGCCGAAAAACCAGTTGAACAAAAGCCGAATAAATAAACGTGCAATGGATTGAGGGTGGGCCCGCCCCCGAAGCCCAAAAGAAAAATATAAATAGAGGAGCATCAGCCAAAGAAAGGTATGTGAGAATAAATAAGATTAACTTGAGATACAAGCTACCAAGAGAGTATACACTGACTTATCCATCGGAGTGCTAATTCTGGCACCCCCGACCGGAGTGTTCATTCCTTTTCAAGTGACTAGCCGAGGATCAAGAGCGTCCTCCAGGATTCAGAGAGTATTTCCAAACCACTTTTCCACCCATTTATCTTATAAAATCTTAATATCAGGAACCTTAAAAACAAATTCCCTAAAAATTATTGTATTTTTTCAAATATCATTTACCATAATTTTTAATATTTATCAAACTCATCAATTTTTTTAACAATTATATTAACAAAATTTTTAAAATATACTAAAAAATATGAATAAATTACAAATACATCTTTCAAATTTACTTAAATTTTAAAAATTACAAATATTCTATTGTGCAAAAAAATTATTTAACAGAATTAATTATAAAAAAAAATCTTAATTACTCTCTTATATAATAAAATTATTTAAATTATTAATTAAAATATATTTTTAATATTATTAATTAATTTAATAATTTATTAACAAAAATTTCTATTTATTATGAGTTTTCAAAATCAAATGAAACAATTTATATTTTAAATAAAATTCAAAAAAATATATTTATAATTTATCTAAAAAAAATATTTGGCAAACCAGTCATTAACTTTCTACACACACAACATGAATGTATTTAAAAACTCCGACATCCTAAATTTTCCAAAAATACCAAATTACTAATTTCATTAAATCTTGAATAAGTATAATGTTCAACATTATTATGAAACCCTCCACCCACCACCACCGGCGGAAACCACCAAGAAGGCACCAAAATCAAACTCCAAAAAACAAAAATCACAAAAGATGAACCCACTCCAAACGATAATTCAGAACCTCTTGATCTTATCAGCCTTGACCACTGGATTAGCCTTGGATATGGCGTCTCTCTCCACCGCTTTGAAATCGAAATTACAATCGTGCTTCTCCGGGTACCTATGGCTCCCACAGAACGTCTCGCCGCACCGGCACCGGAACCCTAGCACTCCCACCTTCTTCTTACAGCTCCAGCACCTGTTCCCCGACTTCGCCGGCGCTGCGACTATCACCGGCGATTCAACCGCCGATGACTCCGCAGAAACCTCATCAAACACCGTCTTGTTCTGGTTCTGATTCACGAGCTTGTCCATAACGGCTTTAGTCGAGTCTCTGTAGCACTTTGAGCAGAGATTCATGGTCGTCGCAGAGCCGAAGAAGCCACACCCGTTGGCGCAGAGCTTTGGCTCTGATGGTTGGAAGCTCGTGTTGTTTCCTTCGGAACCCATCTCTCTCTCTCTCTCTCTTCCTTCGAAAAGATCAGAAAACTAGGGTTAGGGTTTCTAAATCGAATCTCTTTCTTGACCTCACAATAGCTTCTCAAATCTCTGGAGGAAGATTGTATTGGAAGCGGTTGTTAAAAGGATTTTCCATCAATCGGTGATTTTTTTTGGATTTTTTTATTATTATTATTATTTTCTTCTATCAATCGGTGATTAATATAAATTTATATAATGCTGTGTTTCCGTATAAGGTCGGCAATGGGAATTTTTTATTTGACAAATCCTATCTGATAAGTACAACAATTTTATTTATTTATTTATATTTTTTTTTAGAGAGGGTGTTATTGAACTTTCATAATTGGTTAAATTTTTCTATTCGTATAGAAAATTATATTGAGTTGATATTAATAGTATGAATCAATGTTTTAAAAATCGGACCGGTAAGCGAATTGGAAAAGGAATCGGGTGGACGAGTCACCGGTTCAACCGTTGGGTTGAACCGGAATCGAACCGTGACGTAATAAATATATTTAAATTATATTTAAATAAAAATATATGTAATAAAATTATAAATTAAAAATATTAAATTATCTTAAATATTTGTCCTAATATTTTTTTTACTGAAAAATATAATAATATATTTTAAAATATTATTAATTTCAATTTTGGAAGATGAAATCAAATATTTAATATTTCCTCCATATGATTTTAATTCAAATAATTTGATTGAAAAGAGAGTAAAAATTTTAGAGGGATATCAAAATTTCAATATTCTCTCCAATACATTTAATTGAATCCCACATGGATTTCTTGAATCTTTCTGAAAGAATTTTTTTCTTATAAATAGGTGAAGATTTTCACAATAATTTCATCAAGCTCTTAATGGGATTTCTTACAAGAGAAGACCTTTGAAAAGAGTTTCAAATTAAAATTTTCTTATATTCTCATATTATATATATATATATATAAAATAAAAAAGAAAGAGAAAAGAAAGAAAGAAAATAAAAAAAAATAAAGAAAAACTATATAAAAAAAAACGGTTCAACAGCCGGTTTCTCCGGTTCTCACTAAATACATCGGTTTTGAGTTTTGGCCGGTTCAGAGGGTATGTCCGGACCGGAAGCGCGACCGGTCAACGGTTCAATCGGTCGAACCGGCCAGTCCGGTCCGGTTTTCAAAACCATGGTATGAATGACATATTTGACGAGTTTTGATTCAGATAATTGATGTAGGCTTTGTGGTGGACTTATGGAACCCAACAACATTCTCTTCTTTTTTTATTTATTTTGATTTGGCCAGAAAATAAATAAGTTTGCAAATACAATACGAAGATAAATATAATAAAAAAATCCCATAATATATATATTTATAAATTGACTATTTTTTTTTTTAATTCTTATTAGCCCCTTATTATTTTGATAAGGATAGGGTAAAATTGTCTTTTTAGTTCCATTATAAACATTGAAAAAAAAAAGTAATAAGATTAAATAAAATAGTTATTTAAAGAAAAAAAACCTCATTCGACAAGAACTCATAAGTTTACGTGGTAATTTTTGGTAGCCTTCAATTTATAAAAAATAAAAATAAAATATCATCAGATTTTGTCAATGGTCAATTTGATCCATCTCCAAATAGTTAAAAAAAAGAAAGGTATGGAACAAAATTGAAGAAAAAGAATAATGAAGTTGGGGTTCTTTCATACCTAATTTTATCTTTAATAAATTTATGGTGATTAAAAAAACATAAAAATTCGAGAGGAGTTGTTGTATTTCGTGATAGAGCTTTTTGCAATATGTCTCTATCTCTCTAACCTAAATCCTTTTTTTTATTTTTTTTATTTTATAGATTGGCTCTAACCTAAACCTTGACCACATTATTTGAAAATCTTAAAACTTGATATGAATAGGTGTAACAATTATTCATTGTTGGTTGCATCACCTTCAACTCTATCAATTTAATATATTTTCAAATCACCTTCAACTCCAACCCAAAGTAAGGCCTCGTTTGGGGACTGGCTATTTTAGTCAAAAAACCAACTAAAACTAGTCACATCACATCTCTACTTTTCTGCACATCTTTTCGTAAAAAGTCAAAAAGTTACTAAAATAGTCTGTTCCCAAACGAGGCCTAAGTTTTCCCAATATATATAGGCCTCGTTTGGAAAGTGGGTTGGCTTTTTGACTTTTTAATTTTTTTGATTAGGCTCCGTTTGGCAAGAAGTTTTTTGACTATTTTAGCCACAAAAGAAAAAATAGGTTATTTTAACCACAACAAACAAAACATCACATCCAACCTATAATTATTACACTTTTCTTTCACAAAAAAAAAGTCTAAAAGTCTAAAAGCCCTTCCTAAACCAAGCTTTTTAGCCCAGACTAAAATAGCCAAAAAAATCAAAAAGCTAAAAAACCAACCCACTTCCCAAACGGAGGCTATTTTAGCTTGGGCTAAAAAGCTTTGTTTGGAAAGGGTTTTTTGACTTTTTCTGTGAGAAAAGAGTGTAATGATTATGAGTTAGATGTGATATTTTGTCTGTTGTAACTAAAATAGTTTATTTTGTCTTTTGTGACTAAAATAACCAAAAAAAACTCATAAACCATCTTCCCAAACGGAGCTATATTGCTTTGCATGCTGCCCCCATAAAAGAGGTTTTTTTTTTTTTTTTTTTTTTTTTTTTTCATGTACATTTTGACATAAATCTGGCCCACCTAAGTCCAAGCCCACGACCCCCAAAAAAAAGAAAAAGCCAAGCCAAGCCCAGCAATAAGGCATAACCATTATGAATCTAAAATAATTATTAAAAAAAAAAACAAGGCATTACCAGCATACTGTAAAAGAATCTACTAATAAATCATTTATATATATGTGTGTTTGGGTAAAAAAATCCTACCACGCTATTATTGAGAGGAACTATACGAAACTTCAAGATGAATGTTGAGATCTACACTTGCAAAATTGAGATTATATATTTAATAAGATGAATATTGAAAGTTATAATTCAAAACTAGAACATGTATATTTTAAAAGAAGTGTACTATTTATATAAAAGTGTCTTGCTACCTTGTAGGCTTTCTTTTCTATGTAAAAATATAATTGCCTAGTAAATATTCCTTATCTTGTGGTCCTATTTCCCTAATTTGATTGGATTTGATTTTATTTAAATAATTTTCTTATGGCATTGGGATTACTCAAGTCATATACTGACCCAAATTTGATTTTTATCATAGCCTGAGTTATTATTATCTTGTCACGTAATACTTGCATCTCAAATCATGTCACATAATCAAACTTCTAAATTTATATAAACCTACTTCAATACACATCCCATTAGTATATCTACACATAAATTGGGATAGATGCTCGAAAACTACTACATTAATCATGTATACACCGGTGCATGCACCAAAATTGTTTCCAATGTATTCATAATTTTACAAGTAGAAAAGAGCATACCTGATTTCCACTATCAAAATTGCCACCATGATTATGATTTTAATGGGCAATAGTGATAAATGATATGGTGGGGATGGTGATCATGATCACAATCATAATCATAAGTAGAAGAGTTTCTGTTTGAATAATGTTTGGGGGCCCTAAAAACTGTGGCTCAAATGGCTCAAATTTTCCAATTTTGGTAACTTTGTTTTTTTTTTTGTTTTTTTCTTTACCTGATAGGGAAATTTGAGCCATTAGGGGCACCCAAATTCGGGCCCCCTAACAGTGCTGTTTCTGTTTTCACTTTTATGATTTAAAAAAGTTTGGATTGCCTCTACTTTAATTAAGAAAGATTGTTTGAGTTTGTAAAATTTACTATTGATCGTGTTTGGATAATTTGAATTACTCATTTTGTAATATTCTTCTTATATATCATTTATAATAAAAAAAATTAAATTGATTTAATATTTATAATTTATTTAATTTATTATATTTTTATTAAAAAATTGAATAGTCTATTTTAATAATATATTTATTATCTATTTTTTAAAGATACATATGATAAATTAAATAAATTATAATTATTAAATTAATTTAATTTTTTGTGTAATAATATATATACCAAAAATCCTTCAAAATATATAAAGTGAAATAATATGGCGTGCAAAAATAGAAACTGTCAACGGTGAAAAAGAAGAAGAGAGTGGGTCCAATACAAATTGCAATCGAGTACCACTGCAGCATTGTACAATATAGATAAGATACGTACAAATGAAGTTGGTACGTGGAAAGTTACTATTTTAAAATAGGGATAAATTATAAATATTTTTTTTTTTTATGTTTGCTTAAAGTATAGATTATTTTTTGTGATTTTGAAAATTATAAATATTTTCTTGTTAGAATTTTTTATTTTACAGAATTAATTAAAAAAATAAAATTTATAATTGTTTTCTAATATAATAATACTATTACTTAAATTATTAATTAAAACATATTTCTAATATCATTAAAAACTATTAATTGATTTCATAATTTATTAATAAAAGATGTAAATTGTTACGAAATTAGAAATCTCAAGAGATGGAATGTAATTTTTAAAATCACATATATGATTTGTATTTTAATCAAACCTCATAGGGTGTATTTGTAATTTATCCTTTAGTAGGCTATTTTAGTTTTTATGATAAATTACAAACACACCCCCCTGAGGTTTACTTAAATTACAAATTACTCTATATGGTTTTAGAAATTACATTATGCCTCCTAAGGTTTTTAATTTCATAATAAATAAGTCATTTTATTAATAAATCATCAAGTTAATTAACAATTTTTCATAATGTTAAAATTTTATTTCAATTAATAATTTAGATAATTTTATCATTGTATAGGTGAACAGTTAAAATTTTTACTTTTTAATTAATTCTGTTAAATAAAAAATTCTAACAAGGAGATATTTGTAATTTTTCAAACCACATGGGGCAATTCATATTTTAAGCAAATCTCAGGGAGTGTATTTGTAATTTATTTTAGTTTTTAACTATTTTAGTAGGTTAAAATTTTTGTGTTTAGGAAGATTTTTGTAATTGAATGTGATATTTGTGAGAGAAAAAGTAAAATAATTATGAATTTAATGTGACATTTTATCTTATTAACTATTTTAACTTATTTTATCTTTTTGTAGATTTTAATCTTAAAAAAACTAAAAACTTTCCTGCCAAACACCCCAATATGGTTTTGGATTTATTATTAAGGCTTCTTTTGGCAAGCTAAGTTTGAGGCTTTTTTTTTACTATTTTAATCAAAAAAAATAAAATAGACTTTTTAGTTTAATAAGATAAAACATCATATCAAACTCATAATCATTATATTCTTCCTTTCACAAAAAATTTTAAAAAATTAAAAAATTCAAAAATTCTTCCCAAACGAAATTTTTTAGTCTCAAATTAAAATAATTAAAAAAACTAAAATGTCATCCTACTTTATTTACATATATTGCATGGTCCAGCAAGATTGATATATGCATGCGATCAGCTTCCTTCACAGTACACCAAATCAATGACATGGCAGAAGAAGAAGAGCTATCCATGCTCTACAAGTACACTTGAAGAAGTTTGGAGTAGACAAAAAGCAAAATAATAGCCTATTTTGAGATTTGAGTTAAAAGTTATTTTTTAATTTATTTTTCTCTCTCATAAAAAAGATCAAAAAAATCAAAAAATAATTTTTAATCATCTTCTTAAAACACTCCAATATGAGTTCATTTCATTTCTTTATTTACTATTTGGAGAATTATATTATACACTTTTTATATCATATGTATCATTCTTACGTTTTTTTTTTTGAGAAATTACAAAAACAATCTCAAGGTTTCGCATGTTTTTCAAATTAAACCATATAGTTTCTTCCGTGTTTCAATGTGAACCCTTCGTCTATATCCGTTTGATTGAACTAACAGAATCTGCGCAAAATTCTCAGATTCAAGCACACATCTTCAAACACTTGTATCCCCCCTTGTCGTAGCTCTATTTCGCCTCATTTTTGTGTCGTTGGATTCACCTTATTGCCTAATTTTCATTCCATCCCTTATATGTCTTGTTCCACCTCTTCGAAAGTTGGAAAAAAATAAGAGTTCTCTCTCTTAAGAGAATTTTCAGATTTAAACGCACATGTTCAAGTACTTGTATCTCCTTCGTCGTAATTCCGTTTTGCCTCATTTTTGCTTCTTTGGATTCACTTCATGGCCTAATTTTCGTTCCACCCCTCATAAGCCTCGTTCCACCTCTTTTTGAATATTGTTGGAGCTCCGAAAGTTGGCCAAAAATAAGATTTTTCTTTCTTTGGACAAAATTTTCATATTCAAATCCACATATTCAAGCACTTGTATCTCCCTCATCGTAACTTCGTTTTGCCTCATTCTTGCTTTGTTGGATTCATCTCATGGCCTAGTTTTCATTTCACCCCTCATACACCTTATTCCACCTCTTTTTATATGTCATCAAAGCTCCAAAAGTTGGCAAAAAATAAAATTTTTCTCTTTTTTTTTTTTTTCCTCTATTTTCTATCTCTATGCTTCTTCCTTTCTACTTGCTTTCCACAATTATTTTCTTTTTCCCTTTTCCTTCATGGCCCTTCCACCGAGCTCGTGGTGGCCACCAAACCTCCGACGATGGCGGTGTTGTCGAGTATGAATGTATATAACTTACAAGAACAGAAAGAAACATAAGAGTAAGGGAGGGGCAATGAAGGAAGAGGAAAGAGAGAATAATTGTGGAAAGGAAGGAGGAAGGAAGAAGTACGGAGATATAAGATAGACAAAGAAAGAAAGAAAAAAAAAATCTTATTTTGGCCAACTTTCGGAGCTCCAACAATATGCAAAAAGAGGAGGAATAAGGCTTATGAGGAATGTAATGAAAACTAGGCCATGAGGTGAATCCAAAGACGCAAAAATAAGGCAAAACAGAATTACGACGAAGGAGATATAAGTGCTTGAACATGTGTGTTTAAATCTGAAAATTTTCTTAAGAGAGAAAAATCTTGTTTTTTTTCAACTTTCAGAGTTCCAACGGCACACAAAAAGATGTGGAATAAGGCGTATAAGGGGATGGAATAAAAACTAGGTAATGAGGTGAATCCAACGACGGAAAAATGAGACGAAACGGAGTTACGATGAAGGAGATACAAGTGTTTGAACATGTGTGCTTGAATGTGAGAATTTTGGCTAGATTTCATTAGTTCAATCAAACAAATATAAACGAAGGGTTCACATTGAAACATAGAATAAACTCTAAGATTTAATTTGTCAAAATTGAAACTATGGGATTTAATTTGAAAAACACGCGAAGCCCGGGTTTTTTTTTTTTTTTTTGTAATTTCCCCTTTTTTTTTAGTTATAGTTAATTTTTTTTTAATTATGACATTATTTTGAAATATTTAGTTATAAATTTTTTATATTTAATTAGAATTTTTTTTTTTAATTATGACTTAAAGAGTATAGAGTTATACTATAATCTTTTTCACTTACTATTTTCTCATTTTGGGTTGGTTTGTGAATTGATTTTTTAAGTGAATTTTTTTCTCTTTTTTATGAAAAAGATGGGTAAGAAAATAAAAATAATAGATTGACTTTTTGTATTAATTTTTTTGCTTTCTATTTATTTTTTACATTTTTTTTGTAAAAAGATTGGGGTATTTGAGTTTTGCGGGCAAATTTTTGTTTTTAAACTTAATTATTTTAACAATATAATTTGATATTTTATTATAAACTTAACAGTTTTGACCTACTGATCACGAGAAATTATATTTTACCCCAGGGATAAATCCATATAGTACTCCAATTTAAGTTTGACCACTTCTGGATCTCTTATAAGGAGACAAATGGACAAGTGTCCAATCCTGAGTAGTGTGGAGCAATGTTCCAAGATCGCTAAGTAACTTCTCACCTATCACTAAATTTTATCCTACCTGATCAATGTTCTCTTAAACCATTTATATTAAAATCAGATTGGAACAAATATCAGGACAGGAAATTTGCCATCCCTTTCGGCTTCCCAAACAAGGCGGAAAGTCTTTCTCTCATTGCAAATTGTAATAGTAGTAGTTGAAGTAGTAAAAGATGAAATAAGTGAAGGTTTGAGTGGTTCTCTGGCCCATTTCAATATGGCATCATTATCTTCCACATATATGCACCAAACTGCTTATATATATAGGTCGAACTGGGGAAATAAGTATGTTTAATAAGAGCCATATAATACATATATACATATATATATATTATTCATATTAACAAATGTGGTTTTGTTTTGAGAACCATACAATATATATAATTCATATAACATGCCTACATAAAAATACTTTAATCTGTTATTTAGGTATGTTGTATTGACATTCAGCACTAATTTGTTACAAAACCTATTCCATGGCTGTGATCTATGAGGTTTTTTTTTTTTTTTTTTAATAATACATGTATACACATCTTTTCTGAGTTTCAAACTTATTAATAATATATTTCTCGTTTTTGATAGTGGCTTACAAAATCCTTTTCTTTCATTAATTGTTTCAAATCAATTGTTTAAAGTAAGAGTAGTTTTAAGAAATTGGTTAAAAATTGATTTTTTTTAAATTAAAAAAAATGTATAAAAAAATAAAAAGATGATGTGACCAAAATAAGTTAAAAACCAAAATTAGACTTTTAGCCATATTCCTAAAATAACCCTATATTCACCCACTTGTCAAGTGAATAAAATTAAATTAAATTTCTATCACAATTATAACTTGAGAGTTTCTTTTTGCGCACCATAAACATCTTCAATTCACACCATTTTCTTGTTCCGATATTAATAATTATCGAACAAAAATCAATTATTTAGATACCCAATATCATTCCTGTCATATGTTATGGGCAAATTATCAATCTCATTGGATGCTAATACTCTTCTTTTAACTCTTTCATTTCCACCCTATTATTAGTTGACTTTTCATGAGTACTTTTTGACCTCTTTTCCTGCCCACTTCATTCACAGATGAAGAAAGTCTCTAATTTACTGAACCCATGCGTACTACATGTATACGATCATCATGTGAATGCAGACTATTAGTGAAGTTATTATGGAGAAATGGGTAAGAGTGACAACTTTTCAATTTATTCGTTTGGGGAGTGGCTATTTTAGCCAAAAAGTCAAAAAACCAACTAAAACTAGTCACATCACCTCTCTACTTTTCTGCACATCTTTTCGTAAAAAGCCAAAAAGTTACTAAAATAGCATGTTCCCAAACGAGGAGGGTAATGATAGTAAGTTTTAAAAATAGAAATCTAAAATCAACTCTACTGAGGTGACAGTGTAAAACATAAAAATAAAAAAATTAGCACACACATCACATCATAATAGAATCCAATTCATTAGAGCTCATGTTTTAGAATTCTAAAACATTTTCTTTTATTAAAATAGAATATTTATGAATTTTCTGCACTCACATGAAAGGAAATAATGAAATTAGAAATGAAGATTCTGTGCATAAGACTCTCACTAAAAATAATATCTGAAGAGGACAACATGCACGCAGCTTTACAGGTGAAAAATTATTTATTAAGTTTGTTAATGGAATACAGAAATCATTTATTTCCAAAAATAACCTCAGGCTTGTAACTAATTAGTTGAAAAATGAATTTGTTTATGTGTGAACAACAAAGAGATTCTGATTGGTGCAAAACTGTGAATTTCATATCTCAAAAATATAACGATCCTTCCTAAATGTAGACCCTACTATTTTCTACTAATCACAAAAGTTTGTATTGTTGTGAATAAAATCGGAGTCAAATAAGTGATTATAGTAATGAATGTACATACATAGAATTATTCTTTAATTTGTTTTATTTTTTTTAATTTACTAGCGACAAATATTTCAAAGGTGGTGGTGCTGATAATGTGCAATCAAATGCAGAGAGACTTGGAGAAGGGGTTTAAAGGGACTCTCAACATTAGATTTGACTCTTAGATATCTGTGTTCAAACCATGTATAATGAGTGTGATGTACCCAAAAAAAGGTGAATTGTGAGAGGGAAGAGTTGAAAATGGTCCACGAAGCCTGAAAGCTCAGAGAGAGCCTTCTAAATGGTCCACAAAAATGCCCATAGGAAGAAGAGAGCTAGGGCCCACTAAGTCACTTGTAAACTGAGATTAACACTTCTCTTGAAGTTTCAACCGTCCATGCAATTCTTCATTAAAAATTTAAAGAAAATACTATACATGAATAGAATTAATATCCCAACAGCAGTAATCCTATTATTCAATCTTACTACACTTAATCACACTCATTTAATCTAATAATCAAACATGATGTCACTGTAGCACGAGTTTGAGTCACTAGAATTCACCTTTCCACAAAATATATGAGAAAATTATATAATGACAATTTGTTTCTCATTGTAAAGAATTGTTAAGTCTAATGGTTCCTTCCTATCAACTTATAATTACCTCTCTTTTTGTTTAGGTAAAAAATGTGTTATAAAAAAAAAAATTACGGAATTTTTTTTTCAAATAATGTTTTCTATGTTTGGAGGTGGTGGCAGTGGGACAAAGGTGAAGGTGGTGGCGTCGTGGCAATGGTGTGGTAGTGATAGTGTGGTGACATTGATAAAATTTTAATCTAGAAAACATTTTTCACCTTTTAAAAGTGGAGAAGATTTTCTGTCTAGATAGGCTTATCTTTTGTTAACCATAGAAAATGTTTTCCATTAATTTTCATTTTCCATTATACCAAATGTCAAAAAATATAAAAAAAGTTTTCCACCTAAACAAATGAAACATACATTGAAAGCTTCCTCTTCTTTACTTTTTATTAGATGGGGTCTTTTGTTTTTAACACATCTTCTGTCCAACAGTGACTTCCCACCAAAAAAAGATGAACTTGAGGACACCTATACATGTTCTTTTATAATCTATAGTTTGAAAAAATTTCAAAATCATTAGTTACCACTATGAAAAGTTAAATGGACTAATAATGTGAACTATCACTGGTAGCTAGAAAACATTCTACATGCAAATAATCAGCATTCAAAACCTTCTGTCTGTATTTCAATCACATATGTTAGAACACTAAACCTCCATGCATATGCACACACAAAACAACACACAAGTAGATTCAAATGTACATGGTCATTGAAAGCTTCCTCTTCTTTACTTTTTATTAGATGGGGTCTTTTTTTTTAACACATCTTCTGTCCAACAGTGACTTCCCACCAAAAAAAGATGAACTTGAGCATACCTATATATGTTCTTTTATAATCTATGGTTTGAAAAAATTTCAAAATCATTAGTTACCACTATGAAAATTTAAATGGACTAATAATATGAACTATCACTGGTAGCTAGAAAACAATTCTACATGCAAATAATCAGCATTCAAAACCTTCTGTCTGTATTTTTCAGTCACATATGTTAGAACACTAAACCTCCATGCATATACACACACAAAACACACAAGTAGATTCAAATGTACATGGTCACAAATATATAGAAGTGAGAGACATAGCTTATGTGCTGGTCGGTCCCAGAAGAAAGCTAGTAGCCCACCATAGCTATAGGAAGCATGTGAACTTAGTGGGCTATGGTCAAGTTATGACTCAAGACTGTCTTTAAAAATGCTTGCGAATAAGGGTTATTATTTGGCCCGGACCAAGCCCACCCGGTCAGATGGAATTTTACACTGCCCAAGTCCATACCCCAAGCAGGATGGCTTAGCCCAAACGAGGCTTGTAAAGCCTAGCTTCTACCCCTTGGCCCGTGGCCACTGGCCTAACCCACAAGACAAGCAAGAAATATGAAAATTTAAAAAAAAGTGGAAAAATAAATAAATAAATAATAGACATGGATCATGGCCCGTTGGGCTAAGTTCACAGGCTAGCACATTGGCTCGTGAGAGGTGGCCTGACTCACGACCCCATTAAACAGGGCTTGGGCCTACGGTTTTGACCTGGAAATCGGCTTGGCATGTTAGACTAAAGCCCACCAAGCTTCAGGCCACAAGTGGGCTTGCGCGCCATTTTTAGGGCCCAATCCGGCCCAATACCGACCCTTACGTGAAAACTTGGTAAGGCTGAGGTCAATTACGAATGGACGATAATAGCCTCAACTTCTATGACAAATGGGCTTTCCATAGGCAATTAGGTAGGATATAGTAATACTTTTGACTTAGTTTCCCCTAAGAAAATGAGATCCTAAGAGTGCCAAACAATGTGAGGGGGGAAGATAGAAATAGAAGGATTATACCTTAATTTCCTTCTTCTTAGGCTTTTATTCATTGATACAGATGAAGTCACTGCCCTACATAATCATGAGTTCTGAAGCCATCATTACCAGTATTGAAACTTCTCTCTCTCTCTCTCTATCTCTCTCTCTCTGCGAGGGCACCACCACATGGGTGCAGACCACAAACATAGATTGAAACACCAACCAACTATTTATATATATCACAATCCACTCTAATTCAACTCAGTGGTTCCAAAGCACTTTCTTCTTCTTCTTCTTCTTCTTCTTCAAAAGTAGCTTGTAGGAAAATGTGTACCGGTTCCACAGAATGGATTAATCCACCTCATACGCTGTTTGCATATACACGAAGACAACGATCAAAGCGACCTAAAGTTCAAGTTCACAGACTTACCAGGTAGTTTCACAAACATAAAAGGTGATTTATTATATTGGTTCCATTTGTATTATTTCATTGAATTTGCTTATTTTGTTTAGGTCTCAATGCATGGAAGTGTTTTTGTTTTCGCAGGAGGAAAAGAAGATGTGAAGATCAGAAGGTTGGGAAGGACATGGAGGTAAAGAACTTGAAGCTGTATATGAGGAACTTAAGCATTTTGAAAGAGAATGAGAAGCTAAGGAAGCAAGCTAGCCTCCTACACGAAGAGAACCTTGCCTTGATGTCTGAGTTCCATAAGAAATTCACTCATTTCAACCGTCTCTCCACCACCCTTTTCCTCCTCCAGAACACTACGAGTATCAAATTATGAGGATCACTTTGCCTCTCTCTCTCTCTCTCTCTATATATATATATATGTGAGTTGCATCCAATAGGGTTATGGGAAAATGGGCTTGTTGAATACTTTTTTATGTTGTTAATCTCTTATATGAGAAAATTTCATAAGAGAATCAATAATGGTTGCCATGCAATCTCATTCGACCCTGTAACTGACGCATATGAGTTTCATGTTTCTTTTACTTTTCTTTTCTTTTTGTTTCTTTACATTTTTATTTTTTATTTTCACATGATATGTAAGATATATAAGATTTGGTTGTTGTGAAGTTACATGTTGATGAGTTTAAGGCAACCCATTTTGGAGTCGTCATGGCAATGAAATGATCAGGGGTTGAGTACTGTCTCAGACAGAGAGAGAGAGATCAGGGGTTGAGTACTGTCTCAGAGAGAGAGAGAGAGAGAGAGAGAGAGTATTAAAGAAAATAAATAATACATTGAATATGTCGTATTACGTCGCTTCAGGAAGAGAATACATCGAATAATCCTAATGGAAATAATCAAAGAGAAGATAAACAAAGGTACAATGTGTGAGAAAGTAAGAGAACGGTAAAAATGGCAAGACTCAATGAAAAAGTTGCACGAGGGTTTGAATTGAAGATTTTAAGTTCTAACATTATTTAATTCCACACTATATTTATCCTGGTGGTGTATGGATCTCATTCAGAGTGAATGCAGTAAGTACGGTACTTTGTGTGATTTTCTGTGAAATTTTTCTATACTTTAGCATTTTTGTATTTAATTTTCAGGACCATTCCGAAAACATAAAAGCTGACAAAAGAAACTTTGATCCATTTCCTCAAAAAAAACAAAACATGTTTCATTAAAATCCTACAACATGACCCTTTTGAATTCGAAGCATGCATTTTTCCACATTGTTATCTTTATCTAAAATATCTGTGTTTATATACATACATTATGTAATTTGAAGATTGATATCACACAATACACAATCACTCATGTTACACCTAACAATTTCTCTATGGCCTACTTTGATGGACCAACACAACACACAAAGGTCTATTTTATTCTTAACCTAAAAACCCCAGCCTCCTAATCCGAAGGACCTACTTTCAGAGACTGGGCATGTTTGCTGCAGTTTATTCTAAGTTGTAAGCTGATAATATTTATAAGTAAATCTAAAAGCACCCTTCCCCTAGTTTCATGATATTATTTTCAACTTTTCAATTTATTTAAGCAACTGTTATCACACAACAAACGGTTTGACACAAAATCCCAACATAAATTTTAAAATTTTAAAAATAAAAAATAAAAAAAACAAACCCCATAACCAGACCGTTTAAGCTTCAACAAACACAGCTCTTTTCATGCATTTGATGGCTTAATTAGAAACCACCAACCTCATCTGAAAGCAAATGGGTGCATAATGTTTGAGACATTGAGTTTATTTGGTCCACCAAATACCATTCATTATGCTTTCAAGATTTCATCGTACCAAATTGCAAGCAAACAATCTTAAACTAGTTTATTTATGATTTTCTTTTTTTTAGGGGAATGTTATTCACACCACCGTTTTAGTCTCTTGCACTTCCTTTTTTGTCATCTGTGAATTTTTACCTGTATATTCCATTCAAAGAAGACACACACAAAAAAAAAAGTGTAAGGGGTGGTTAAAGGAAGAGTGAATAACATTTCCCTGTTTTTATAGGGACTTCCCCAAATTTATTCTTTGTATCACAAATTCACAACTTTCTGGACAACGCTAAGCAATTTCAAATTCAACTAGTTTGATCAGATACACCGACATCTTAGCAGTCAAAATAGCAATCACAGTTGGCATAAAAGGCCTAGAGAGGGAGATGCTATTGTTGAAATACATATAATAAAATCATTAAAATAATCAAAAAAGCATAAAAGGGAGACCCAGAAAGTCTAAAGATGTGGTGATCTTATGATGATTTATCCAAACTTTTGAACAAATTGTATATTATTGCAACTAGGGAAGGTAAGGTCAAACCACTTTGTTGACAAACTCACCAGCTATGAGAGAGAGAAGCCATTGTCTCCACAGCTCAAAAATCTGCTTGCCCATCCAAATTTGTCCAATCAACCACAAGTGTAAGTGCCAGTTCATAGTATCAAACAAATCATTCCCCACCATGAATCAGGAAGCTTCGTGCTTGTTTCCCCTTTCCTACATTCACAAAATGTCATAATATTTTAAACCGGCACTATTGCCCAATACTCAAGTATGATCGATGTTGGCTTTAAAACAAAACAAATCGCTTCTTACTTACCAGACTGAGAAACATGACCAGTGGAAAATTCAATCCACAAACAGAATGTAAGATAGGAAAGCTCTACGGATTCTTTGAGCTTCCACCTGATGATTTGTATATACGGAATGCAGCGAAGCACATGGTGGCATTACCTATAACTGTCAATGCTGCTTGAAGAGCCACCAATACCTACAACTCAATGAGAAACAGAGTCAAATGAGATGTCATGTATAGACATGGTAACACTTCATAGTGAACTGCATGACGAAAATTTGGATCACATACAGAGCAAGCATTATGCACTCAACAGATAATCTACAATACAGCTACTGTAATCTGAATTAAAGTGAGTGAGACAGATCCTAGTTAAAAGCCTAAAAATTATGGGTTCCCCTACCATGGCTGCCCAATGGATTAAAAAAATTGTTTTGAAGGGGTGGCAATTCCCAAGTCAACCTGCAGACCTGCTCCAAACCCATTAAAAAAGGGTTTGATGGCATTGGGCCTAACAGAATTACACCATATGCCCAAGTCAACTTGAATTTGGATACCGGGAATTGCAAGATATGTCATAAGACATGTCCAGTCAATTAAAATTTCCTGCAAGTTGAGGAAAATAGGAAATAGTTCCTCAAGCCCAAATCAACACAAACCCTACTCCGGTTCCGGTAAATGTAATGCAGCAATCCCCCCATACATACTATGTTACACGGACTCTTCAAAATAAATCAAATATCCATGTCGGACACCCGACACTTGGACAAGGATATGAGATGTGTATCAGATACTTTTCAGCGGACACTTCTTATATATTTGTATTTAACACTATTATTGTATGTACATATTGTTATATAATTGTTGTAAATGTCTTTTTGACACTGTATGTTGCATGTAAAACTATTTTATCTCACATAATAGATTAAAAATATAAAAATATGATCTTTTTTTGCCGAGTCCGTGTAACTTTAAATTTAAAATTTAATGAATCCAACCTCTAGATACACACCTGTACCCAACACCCATACTCGAGTCCATGTAACATACACCACCCTAAACAATTAAAAATTAATCTCACATCTATGTGTGAAAGCCAGCTACAAGAAGAAAAAAATCCCTTGAAAAGATTACAAAGCCTGGCCTCCAAGACTGATTGTGAGCTAGATTCCAAGGCAGGCAATAGTAAGCATAGATTCAGATTCTCTAATGTTGAAGTCAACATAGTAAACATCTAGCTGTTATAGATAAAAGCTTGCCAGCATCCCCTATAAGGGACTGTAGTAGGTTACTGAACAAGAATATACTTATATCACAAGTGTATCACTGAAATTTCAATTATTGATATACATTATTCCCTCCACCCTATAACGCACGAACACGATAGGGATAGGAATGGCAACGGGGCAGGGCGGGGCCAGAGATCAAACTCCCCGCTCCCGATCTCTGATGGTGAAAATTTTCCCGTCCCCGACCCCGATCCCCGACAGGAAACCTATCCCTATCACCGTCCCCTCCCCCTCCCCCTCCCCCTAACAGGGATCGGGTTTCCCCAACCCAAAAAATTCCCCGGTCCACAAAAAAAAAAAAAAAAAAAAAAAAAAAAAAAAAAAAAAAAATCAACAAATCGACCCAAAAAATGGAGACAAAAAACATCTCTGTGAGGTCAGTACTCAGTACCACCAGATTCTATACATCAAATACATCAACAAATCAACAAAATCATCAATGAAGATTGGCTATACATCAACTACAAAAAAAAAAAAAAAAAAATGGAGACAGAAAGATAGATGGAGATCAACACAACTCGTAAGATCTACAAGAAATCAAAAAAAAGAGAAATCAACACAATAACTCGACGTAGACGGCAGTGAAGGGAAAGGCGTCGGAGTCGCCGTGATGTTGTTGAGGAAGGAGATCGGCGAGATCGAAAACCCTAACAGCTCTCTCTTGCCGAAGACAGCAGAAGAGGAGGGAGATCGATAGCTACGCTGCCTCCGATCCACCACCATACCACAGCGATGATGGCGGATTCACTGCTCACAAGGAGGTAACTATAGATCTGAACTATACTCAATAGATCTGGGTGAAGGATGGGCGAAGTGGACTACGGGGAGGAGGGAAAAAGGCAACGAAGGACGGTGGTGAAGGCAAGGAGGGGAGGAGGCTCAAACCATCTCTCACAGTCACAGAGAGTAGAAGGAAGGAGAAGAACGAGACAGAGAGAGAGAGAGAGAATGTTGAGATAGATAAACATCAAATGCTCAGTTTCTCTAATTTCTAAACATATACATATATACGGGGACTATGCGGTGCAGGGCGGGGCAGGGGGCACCTATCACTGTCCCCGGCCCAAAAATCATCGGGGATCTATTTTTCACTACCAGCCCCCGATCCTATAGAAAATAATTTTCTGACAAAACCCGACTTATCGGGACAGGGCGGTCCGGGTCTTCGTCGGTCCGGGTTCAAATTGCCATCCCTATATACGGATACGCAGACACGCAAATTTTTAAAAAACGGGAGACACGACACATAGGGGACACGTTCAATATATATAATTTTATTAATTTATTATGTCTAAAATTGAAAAAAAAACAATCATTGGAAGGTAATTAAACATACAAAATAACACTAAAAAATTAACAAACACATTCAACAAATTAATTTTTTCCAACAAATAACAATAATTAGAGCTATATATGTTCAAGTTAAGCAAACAAGAATACCCAAAAAAAATAGAAAAATAAAAAGAGGAAAAAAAAAAAAAAAAGAGTATGAGGTATAAATAAATAAAAAAGTAGGGTTTAAAAAAAAGAAGGCATTGTAAAACAAAAATATCTTTAATTAGGGACTATAAAAAGAAAAGGAAAAAAAACAACAAAACAAAACAGAAAGAGACGAGAGAGACGAAACAGGAGGGGGGGAGAGAGAGAGAGAGAGACGAAAAATAGAGAGAGAAAGACGAACTACAAGAGAGATGAAAAACACAGAGAGAGAGAGAGAGAGAGAACCTTCGAAAACCATCGAACTGAAGAATGAAGAAGAAAAAAGAAACAAAGAAGAAGAAAGGAAGAACGAACGACATACCTTGAAGCCCTATATCAATTGACTAGTTCTTCACCCTCTCGGGCGTCAAAAGGTTCAGGTTTTTCTTCAACCTCTTTTCTCTTCTCTTTCTCTTTGTCGACATTAAGGTTTAGTTTAGGAAAGTAAAATTTTGTGGTTTTACACATTTTACCGCATTTACAAGTTTTGAAATTATATTTTGTACCTCATAAGTGTCCAAAACGTGTCCCGAACATGTCCCTGCATGTCCCGAACATGTCCGACTGCAAAAAAATTCAAAAAAAAAAAAGGGGACACCTCCCATAGAGTATCCGACATGTATCGGACACTCATACGCTCCCTTCGGAGAGGTGTCCATGCTTCATAGCCTCCACCCCTCCATCCTCCCAGTAGTCCCTAAGAAAGAGGCAGTTGAAGGAATATTAGCAACCAAGTTTCCTTCGTTCCTCTTTTTATGTATCATTTTTGCAATTCCTCACTTCAGTGTATGTATTTTTTGAGGACTTTCCCACTACCAAAGATTTAAAAAGATTCTCTTATGTTAATATTGCTATCCAGTTTTCATAAGCTATATATTTTGTTGTCACTAAAAGGTGCCTTAAGTTTTTCTGAATTTATTTAGAACATGTTAACCTAGCGACAACACAAGTTTCTGGAGTGATTATATCTATGTAGTGTGTTCAAGGTCCATGACAATTGGTAATTTTATTTCCCAACCCCAAATTCAAAGGGTTTGAGAAGAACAGTTCCTTACTAAAAAGTAAGAGTAGAAGCACGCTACAGTTTAGTCTCCATTGGATGGGGGTCTGAAGGGTGTAGACCTAATATTTGGCATAGGGGGTGTTTGGTAGGAAAGTTTTTAGCTTTTTTTAGGCTAAAATTTACAAAAAGACAAAATAGGCTAAAATAGCTAATAAGACAAAATGTTACATCAAACTCATAATCATTTTACTTTTTCTCTCACAAACATCACATCCAACTACAAAAAAATCCAATCATCTTCCAAAACACAAAAATTTTAGTCTACTAAAATAGCCAAAAACTAAAATAACCTATTAAAATAGCAACTTCCCAAACACCCACATAATATGCACAAAGGGGCAGTCCTTAAGTTCGAACTCACAACCTGAAGGTTAATAGGCCGACTTTTAACCACCGAATCAGTGGCCCCCTAAACTGAGCCAAAGAAGTATTAGTAGTATTTGTGAACATTAGTGCATCTCACAATTGAATATTAGGAGAATGCATAAGCTGTTTACAGGAGTTCGTGAACTTGAGCACCTCTTTTTCCCTCTTATTCTCTTGATAAGTAACATACAAACTTATAAAACTAACTCCAAAAGTATTTCAAAGGAAGAATTAAACTTCCTAGATACCCACATATATAAGAAACCCACTTTTTTATTCATTTGGTGAATTGATTCCCCAACATGAATAAGAACTGGATAACATGAATAAGATTGTGTCTCCCAATATAGACTGTATATAGGGATTGTTGATTCTTAAATTGTTTCAAAACATATATCAATAAATAAAAAGAAGAAGAAAAACATAGATGAAACTAGAGTAGGAGCAGCCTTCTGTTTCACCCAGAACGCACGGATTTCTTCACTAGTGTTGATTTATGTGGACTAATATCTTCTAATAATTGTAGGCTTGGGTTTCCCCAACTCCACTAAGAAACTTCAATCTATTTCATGCAAACTACCTTCTGGCATGCTTAGGCCTTCATACCATAAATTTCTTTTTCAACTTCCTTTGTTCTTTTTGCTCGCTAGTGGAGCATAAAGATAACATATTTTTTTTGGATATTAATAAGTGATAGCAATAAGACAGATGATGTGATGGTAGATAAGTTCGCCCACATGGCACATCCGTAACCAATACAAATTTGAGCAATCTATCCCAATTATAATTGTAAAACTTGTTCCAACATAATCCAGTAACCGTAAGTCTTAAAAATGAAAATCAAGTCTTCCTACCTCAAGAGCCTCAGAGTTATAAAAGAAATGCCACGTGCATGCACAAAATGCCCCACCAAGCAAGGGTACCTAAAAAATGGAGAAACAAAAAAAGTAATTATGTATGGATTAATTTTGTAAAGAAAGCTATACTTCAAAGGAAATACCACGAGCAAGGAACTATATTTAAACATCCAAGCTGTATATTCCATTGTCAAAAAAGAAATATATAATTTGAAATCTACATCAAATTTAAAAATTATAACCCTATTTGAAGTATAAATACTATAAACTGAAAAGATTTCCATATTGAAGAGGTAATATTTTTTGTTCAAAGTGATTTTACCAAGAGAAAGTCACCATTCACCACTACAGCACTGAGTGTATGCAATCCAGCCAAAAGGGATGTCAGTTTTACAAAATCATCTCTCATAAAGGCCAGATTCTTAATGTCCCAGAAATTCCTTATTTCTGCTTGCACCAAGTGACTCAAATACTTGAAACGAATTAGGAGGAGGACAGGAATTTATTAGACAGAGGTGGCATTGATTAGACAGAGGTAGCACATGGCAATGGAACCAGAATTTGCTTGGTTTTAGATGGCGGCCTGCAGCAAGTGTTCTACAAATTGTCCCATAATAACTGATTGCAATTTACACACTTGAAAAAAAAAAAAGTAACTTGCATTTAATAAGTTCACAGAAAATGTTTTTATTCATAAAATTTGATATTTCATTTATCTATTTACAAGTTGAATCAAACATCAGAGTAGGGGGGAAAACCCTAGTAAAAGGAACATTAGATATCATTATGGCAACCTTCAAAAAAAAATATTATCGTGCAAATTTTAAGCATAAGGTTTGAAATTTCATAGATTTGCAGAAATTCAGAATAAAGGAAACAATCTTTCAGATATGGAAACTTTTAATTAATTTCTAATCGTGACAATATTTTAACAAAAATAATCCAATAACAGGAAACATTTGACCAGCTATTGGGCACTGAGAATTGCAGCTCACTAGAATGAAAGCCAAGAGCCTATTTGATATATATATATATTTTTAAATTCATACCGAATAATACAGGGAGGAAGTGGGAGAGGGTGAATGGGGGCAAATTGTCCCCTTTCAACCCACCTCCATCTGCCCATGGGAGGCAAGGGAGCAGGAGGGCAATATAACAAGGAGGGAAACAACAGGAATTGAAGAGATAGTGATTGTATGTTCTTATATGGTTTATCTACAGGATCTTTTTAACATTTCAAGAAATGAAGAAATGGCAAGACAAACATCTCGTGATGATTTTTCACTGATGAAAGTAATTCCTCTCAAAATAATTCCGTTTTTCATTTTGTAATGACTCCATTACAAAGAATAAAGTTGTGGCATCGATGTTATGGAAATCCGTAGTGGAAAATATCCACTCAATGCTCAGCCACAGAATCCGTCCCTTGATAATATGATATGTAAATATATATGCACACAAAATGAATAATAAAAATAAAATAAATAAATAAGAGAAGAAGAAAAAAGCACTATATCATTCATAATGTTGTAGCAGCTTAAAAATATATTTTGTAAACAAATAAATGCTAGAAGTTCCAATTGTATGGTGCTATGCTTCTCATGACCAGTTCCCACAAATCATCAAAAACAAATGGTGACCACACTTTTTTTGTTTAAACATCTATACTATTACATAAAACACACAACTAGTAACTCGAAGCTGTCACACTTTTTTGTTTTCCAAGATGCCCATAAAATTGTTAACCGCTAAAACTGCTAAACTGTCCTTCCTCATTCATCAAACCACCCAAAAGTTAAAATCTACAATTGCAAAGGCATCGCATTTGCACCCACCGAATCACAAAAACACAATAACAAGAAAAACCCAACAGGCAATAAGCATTAAAAAGTTCAATAAAACCTAAATCACTATTATTTAAAAATTAAAAAAAAAAAAAAAAAAGAGATTAATAAATGCCTGTGAAGAAAAGGCAATTTCACTCACCATACCCCAAGAGAGCCCCTTCCATGATTCATACCCAGATTTCTCCCCATATTGCCATACTAACGCCATTGCCGTAACCCTTTTCAAGTACAGAATTTAAAAATCAATTAAACAACTTCGGTAGTGGGAGAGAGAGAGAGAGAGAGAGAGAGAGAGAGTTGTGACCATTCAACGACGCTGGATACATGGATGGCCCAGGTGGGCAAAGAGAGGGCATTTGGGGGTTCATAGAGTGGCAAAGAAGAAGAAGAACCCATCATCAATGGAAGCTCGGCAGCAGAGGCGGGTTCCACTACTAGGGTGAGGGCAAACCCAGCAGCACCCAAAAGAGAAGCAGCCATGGCTTTGTTGTCCTTGAATATACTGTAAATGATGGTTTTTGAGGAATGGGTTCGTTGAATTGGGTGAGAAACAATACCAATCTCATTGAATTTGTGAAGAGGAAAGGGTCTTTGAGAAGTCAGTAAGGTTGCTGCTGCCATGACTGTGAGTGAGGTGTGTGTGTGTGAAGCAATGACCGCCAATCAGTAACGATGAGCTCTAAATAGTGAGGTGGAAAATGAATTGAAAAAAGGAAAAAAGCCACAGTATATACTGTGGCAGTGAATAAAACTCATTGCCACATCATTAATAATAACTTTAATTACTGATTTCAAGTACTATTGCTTAATTAAATACACACCATAAATAAATGAATAAAGGATAAATTACATTGTCATTCTTCACGTTTATATTTATTACAATTTTTTTTTTATCTTTTAAAAATTACATTTTCTTCCTAAAATTTAAAATTTTATTACAGATTACTCCTTTAATTAGTTGACTATTAAGTTAACTAATAAATTTTGCTGATGCCAGCAATTTAATTTTTTTAAATATCAATTTTGCCCTCACTAGGTAAATTACATTGACACCCCTCATATTTTAGAAATTACAATCCCCTCTCCAAGGTTTAAAATAGCATTATTAATTGCCCTTTCGATTAGGCTAGGTTTGGCATAACCTATATAATCCATTTTTTTATCTTTTTATCTTTTTTCCATCACATTACCTCTCTACTTTTCTGCACATCTTTTTATAAAAAGACAAAAAGTGCACTTTTTTAAGACACCCCAAACCAGTATTAGTTGAAAAAAAATTCATTGAAAAAAAATTAATTAGAAAAAAAATTAATTGAAAAAAAAAAATTTGTCAGTCAAATTTTTAAATTTTTGTTTAAAAACCAACGTAAACTCATTTTTTGAATTTACGTTTTTTCCTCAAATTTACAAATTGAGACAATCATTTATAAACAAAAAAAAATTATTAAACAAGTTTTTATGACAGTTTTTAAAAATTTTGTAAATATAAATTGAAAACTGAAAACGAAATGGTTACCAAGCAGGCCTCAAATGGTAAAAATGTCGTAAAATTAACAAATAATTAAATAAGTTACTAACGTAAGAAATAACTTATCAAAATATTCTTATGTAAGTTCATTAAAGCCTTCTTTTAGTTAAAAAATGACCGTTAGCGATGCTCTGCATCTCTGCGAACGGACAAACGATCATGGGTGCTCAACAGAGGAAAAAGATCATCTGATCCGGAGTACCAAGAAGATCAAAAGCACTACTGATCTTGAAGATGCTGTCATAGGAGAAACCGTGTTGCTGGAATCCAACAATGGAGATCGCAGCCCTAATCCTCAAAGCCCTAAAAGCATGGCGATGGACAATAAATCTCAAATAGGGGCACCTACTATCGCTAATATTTAGGTGATTGCTGAGGTTGTTAAAGGTCCGAAATCTTTCAAACAGGCCCTCATGCGTTCGAGATTCAACGAATCTGTGAATGAAAGAACTTTGATTGCGATGTGGAGTCTTTCTTATCTGATGATGATGAACCCAAAAGCATGGACCGAACTGGAACACAGGTTGAGGAAATGGATGAGGAGCTAGATGGCATTCCCAAAGTCACGATCCCAACCAACCTGCTGAGGAAACTCAGAGAACCATGGAGGAAATGTCTGATTGTAAGTCTTTTGGGGAAGATTGTTGGTTATAAGTTGTTTATGGCCAATATCACTAAGATCTGAGGCCTTCAAGCTGACTTTGAAGCACTAGATATTGGCCATGGCTTCTTTATCGTTAAGTTTGATATGGTGGAAGATTACACTAAGGTATTTACGAGAGGCCCATGGGTAGCCCTAGATCATTATGTAACTGTTAGAAGATGGTAACAGGACTTTAAATCGGATGAGGCCAAGGAGGATACAACAACTATGTGGGTGAGGTTCCCTAATCTGCTGTAACAACCCTCGTCACTGTTTACTGATTACTTACTGATTACTGCTAAACCGAGACCGATTATGATTGATAATTGAATTGATTAAAATACTGAACTGACTGACTGAGATTCGAGACTGATTGATTGACTGTGACCGTTTAAATGCATAATCTATCTGTTTGACTGCCAAATTATCTGTTCTTGTCTTATGCATTAAACTGCAAATTGAAGGCCTTATCGGCGGCCAAATCGAAAATTTATTGATGTTCTGTAATCATCATAATTTATGTGATTTTATGGTATATTTAATTGAAAATCGATTTGGTATGATTAAATTAGATAAAATAAGCTAAATCAAAGAATTGGCCTTATTTACCGTTTTGCCACCTAGTGGCCCTTTTCATATAAAACATTCTTGAGCCTTTTTCATCCAAACAAAACATCTTGCTCAGCCATTTCTTACTCCCAACCGACCAAGAGAGAGAGGAAGTGAGAGAATTGAGTTCCTTCTTGAGTTTTGCTTGGAGAATTGAAAAAATTGAAGGTTAATTGTCTAATTGAGCTTCTAGTCTTGTGATTGAAGACCTAAGGTAGATTATTGACCTTCTTTATTGTGCATTTGAGTTTATTCTTGCATGATTCATGGGTCTTTAGTAATCTAAGGCATGAATTGGTTCAATAGTGTTGAGTTGAAGCTCATTCCATACATGCATGCTTGTATTGATAAGTTTGAAGTTGTTTTCATGGCAAATGTCACATGCATGCTCATATTTATGTTTAAGTCCATGATTTCATCTTGTTTTGAAAAGAATTGGCTCATTAGAGCATGAATTTGAGGCTTGAGGGTTGTTGTGGTACATGCATGTTCAATTGGAATCATGTTCATAGAATTGATTTGAAAATGGTGTTTAATGGAACTACCTTTGGGCTTTGATTTCGCAAATTGATCTTTGAAACATGTTGTACATTGAGTTTTAAGGTGTTTTTCGGAAAATTAGCCCAAAAGGATCAAATTTGATACATCGAAAGTTGATTTTGATCTTGGAGTTCAAATCTGGAATTTCCAGATTTTGGTCGTCCGCTCGAGCGGAGGAAGTGCCGCTCGAGCGGGGAAATCGAGCTCCCAGCATCTCTCACTGCTTTACAGTCCGCTCGAGTGGGGTATTGTACGCTCGAGCGGAGGCTTGTGTCACACGCTCGAGCGGGGGAGTTGACGCTCGAGCGGGGGACCATTGTTGCATGTCCGCTCTAGCGGGGAAACCTGCGCTCGAGCGGGGAACTGTTTTTCTGAAAATTCTGGAACTGCTTTCTGAATGCATCTTTGCATCCTCATTCCATTCTAGGCATTCTTAGGCCTGGTATAAGACATCTTAATGAGGACATAGATGTAGAACCACACCAAGACAATTAGGGGTTAAGTTATTGATCTTCCCCAACTGTATAGCTTAGTGTGTGTTCATCCTGTATACTGTGTAGGGTTGGCTTACCAAGGAGACGCTCTAGCTTACTGTAGCCCAGAACTCTGTGAGTAACAATTGTGTAAAGATATGTTCAAAAATGATTATCTTCTGAACTGTTTACTGAACTGAACTGTTTACCGAGTTGAATTGTTTTATGAACTGTTTACTGTTAACTGAATGAATGTATGTCTTATATTCTGAACTGTATTGTGGCATCTTTAGCAACTACTGTTTACTGTTACAGAGACCTCTGTCGGTTCCCTCGTTGGAACCACTACTGTTTACTAATTGATGGCCATCAATTGACTGTTCGGTCTTTTAAGACCTACTGTTTACTGTACTGCTACTGTCACGGATATCTCTGGAGCAAAGTGCTGCACAGACCTAAGTGCTACAGTGTGAGCCACCTCTAGAATCTGTGCAAGACACCTCTTGAGTCCATACTGGGCTTTAGGCCAATCTGTGAAATCTGGAGCAAAGTGCTACACGGACCTAAGTGCTACAGTGTGAGCCACCTCTAGAATCTGTGCGAGACACCTCTTGAGTCCATAAGAACTGTACTGTTACTGTTACTGTTATTGTTACCGTTACTGTACTGTTACTGTTACCGCTACTGCACTGTTACTGTACTGTACTGTTACCGTTACTACTACTGTACTGACACTGCTACTACCACCGTACTGTTTTGCTATCGGTTGTGCCACGTACGATTACTATGATTTCTAAATGACTGATATGACATGAAGTATAAGCCACCGACTGTATAACTGATCTACCGAGGCAAACGACTGTTTAAAATACTGAAAGGACATTCTTTCTTAACCCCTTTACGCATTGTGTTATTCACTGGGTTTTAGCTCACTGCTCATATATATATGTAGGTGTACAGGCACCAGACCGCGGCTATGAGCGTCAGGCAAGCTTTAGTTTCGTCAAGCCAACCACTGTGCCTCACTGCGAGGTTCCGAGCCTTTCAAGCTATGGCTTAGGGGTGTTTTAATCTCCCCGTCTGTCCCTGTATCCGATTGGTATTACTATATAGACTGACAGCACTGTACTGTACTGTTAATAGGGATTAAGTCCCTGCACTGTATGTTTGTAAGTGATGTATGTACTGTTCCGTACTGTGTTTATATGTATATGTCTGAAAAATCTTTTTACATACAGACTGTCACAGCTCATTGGACATTGTTTATTTACTGTTCTGGCTTCCACCATGCCCCTGTACTCTGTACTACTGTATTACTGTTAAGCAGGCCTCCGGTAATCTCGGATTACTGGCCGGTTACGGTGCTAAACCTATAGGGGCGGGTTTGGGTCGTGACAGAGTGGTATCAGAGCGATACTTAACCACGAGTTATACCGCATACACGTGTCCAAATGAGCTATAGGATGTCCTAGAAAGAAGTTAGGGCATTGCATGAGCATAAAAAGTGTGTGTGGTTATAACATGACTGATTATATACTAATGTGTTAAACTGTTTAAGTATGCAACTGTTTATGTTTATAATTGCTACCACTGCTTATAGTGAAATGAAACGAAGCCTATATGCATACTTAAAGAAGTTAAATGGAATAACATGTAATGTTAATGTTACTACTGACAGGGGAAATCTATAAGAAAATGAACGTGTGGAAGTAAAAGGTCATGTGACCGTACCTGAGTTGAATTGAAAGCATACCCACGTCTGATATGGAATGAAATGTAAAACTAGTAAGAACCTCTCCTATATTGCTAAACACCCTGTTGTGTGTAAACAAGGGAAAGGACGAGGAATGTAAGCAAAACCGAATCTTCTGATGTTAGAGTTAACAGGCTAGAAGGAATGGTTGACGTCTTAACTGAAAATCTGAGGAGATAAAAAGGCCGACATACGTGCTTGAATCAACTGAATATGAACTGATGACACGGATACGGAAACCCAAATAAACTGAAACCACCGGAAATTTCTGGGAGGTACCGAACCACTGAAAACTGAGACTTGGGTTTAGAAACTAAGAAAATATGGGAAGTTTTCTCCGAAAAATACTTTCCCCAATGCATCCGAGATAAGAAAGTACCTGAGTTTGAACAACTTGAAAGGTGATAAGACTGTGCTCGAATATGAGGTAAAATTTACCTAACTAGTTTGATAGGCACCCCACATAATAGATACTAACTACAAAGACTAGAAAAGAACTGAAGGTGGGTGTGACCTAGATATGATTGACTGAATCAACGTTTTATGACCGTCAAAGTGTGTAAATGTCCTGGATAGAGTATAATGTTTGAGATAACGTAGCAGCATTGAAATATCCAAATCAACATCGCCAACTGAATTAGAAAGAATGAAACAGAAGTAACAGAAAGTGAAAATGACCTCCGTGAATGGAAAATCTCGGGCAATAGCTTTGACCAATGAAGGTCAAAGAAGCAATGTGAACAATGATATACCTATCTGTACTGTATGTGGGAAATACCACTGGGGCGTTGCCGCCACCTATCCGAAACTTGTTTAGACGTGGTCAGGAAGGACATTTGCCTAAATCTTGCCACGAACTCAACTGAACATGAATGAGTCTAACTCTAGACCCTAGTTCCGGAGAATGCTCGGAAAACTGAAAAGACTGACGTAGGTATTACCTGAAATAGATGAAACTGCTTGTACGAACGTTTGTGTGGGAATCGTATATTCCGTAATTTGATATAGACTGAGAACATGTTGACTGAACCGATTGAATTACTGGAATTATGAACCATATACTATGAGGACTGTTAGGACTTGTGAACAGCGAGAACTTGCTGAGTTAAGTCCTTGCATCATATTGCAACAACTGAAAGTGAACTGTAGGTATGACCTTTTGAACTGTACTAGAACTGTTGAACATGGGAATACCTTATGATTGACTGTAATTCGAGAAATTTGTACGACTATGATTTGTACTGCACTGTTACGTATTGACGGACATTATTGAATGAATGGACCCTTGAACTCGAATTATACAAGCGAACTGTTTGTGTGTGTGAGACTACTGAAACTAAGAACCCATATTGGTTTGTAAAGATGAACTCCCGCTTATGAATTTGTGAACGAATGCTTACATGAAAACTGATTTTGAACTCACACCTATATATATGTTCCCATGCTTGTAATATTGTTAAGACTGAGAGGAATGGACTGTGAATAATGAATCTTTTGAAATCTACCGTTGATGCGGACTATATGTGCGACACTGTAAAACCTTATGTTAACATTTACCTGTGCTATGGAAACTGTTTAGACTTATATACATATCTGCTCACCTTTGCTCGGAATGATTGTTATGTTATTTGTGAATAATTTAACTGTTGGGACTATGACCCTGGAACTGCATGACTGAATAAAGACCCCAAATGATAAACTCTAGACTGTGAATTGTGATTGTGAGAAATTGACATGACTGTTTGATTGAACCTGTGAGCCTATGCTTTAGTGACTGTATGACCGATCTGGAACCCTCGTAGGGCAACTCACTATTATGTGCCACCAAGAACCTTGGGTGATGTATTACTGTATACCATATGCTTATATGAAGGAATTATTTGGAAATTGTTATATTGACTGTGATGTTTACCTCTCAATGTGAATAACTGCATGCCTGTGCACTGCCTGTAAACTTATTAGGAGGAATACGTTGTATATGACCTGTACTGCTTTGATATGAATTGTAATGCTATAAGACTCTGATGTCGGTTGACAAATTGTTAAACTACTGATTATGTACCTAAACGAATGGAGTCCGAACTAATGTGCCTCATCTGGAAATGATAGGAATGGAACTGTTATCCGATCTAATCTGATAGAACGGTGGGTTGATAAAACCCTTTGTGTAACTGATAGAATTTCTGTTGGATGCTTGTGCTTTGAACTTTTACTTGTAATGATTTGACAGAACTTGCATCTGATATGACCTGGTCGAACTTTCATCGAATTGACCTGAGGGAAACCTTAATGAGAAAGCTATTATCAGATTGCTTACAATGTAGGAAAACTGGGAATGTGACATGTGATGACTTACCCGGTATTACTGTTATGACCATGAATTTGTTTGACTGGGAAATAACTGTTTTGATGATTACTGTACTTCAGGACTGATGGGATCTGTTGACCAAAGACCGGTTTTGATCATAAGTTCTGACTGCCTGGAAGTATATGTAATCTGTATGACTGCTGTCGTATTGACATGTGCTATGACTGAATCTATGAGAACTGGAACTGATGAATAGTAAATGAATACTTACTTCAGAATTCTGCCTACTGCTATGGGAGTAATGTACAATTCACCTTATATTACCGATAACTCCCGAATGAACTGGACTGACTGTGATGGCTTACCGAATTGAGAACCAAATTGAACTAAGACCGGGTGAACAACTCGGAAGAGGACGAATTGAAACTCTGTAATTTAACGGGGGAAATTACTTATGAAACTGAGACCAGTGCAAATTTATAACCCCGATAAGTACTGTATCTGTCCTGCACTGTATCTGTTCTATACTGTATCTGTTCTGTACCTGCTCTGGTAGTGCTAATGAGTGCACCCCGAATGCTTAAGTAAGAATTGTGGCATCTATGTATGCCCTGGACAAGAATATGGAAATGAACATGCATCCGAATCTGTCCTTGACTGAAAATTGAATGTGCGTAAGATTCTGTTTTAATATGAGCCCCAATCCTTATACGTGATTTTTGATTCTGTTTCTGTGCATTGCTAAGATTGAGATTGGGCCATGAACTTGTTTATGAATCTGATTATGCTCCTGTTATAGAGTGAAAGTTACTTTTATGCTAAGCATCATCTCTGTTGTCATGTGTTAATTCGAGTTTGGAGGACCAAACTCTTTATAAGGAGGGGAGACTGTAACAACCATCGTCACTGTTTACTGATTACTTACTGATTACTGCTAAACCGAGACCGATTATGATTGATAATTGAATTGATTAAAATACTGAACTGACTGACTGAGCTTCGAGACTGATTGATTGACTGTGACCGTTTAAATGCATAATCTATCTGTTTGACTGCCAAATTATCTGTTCTTGTCTTATGTATTAAACTGCAAATTGAAGGCCTTATCGGCGGCCAAATCGAAAATTTATTGATGTTCTGTAATCATCATAATTTATGTGATTTTATGGTATATTTAATTGAAAATCGATTTGGTATGATTAAATTAGATAAAATAAGCTAAATCAAAGAGTTGGCCTTATTTACCGTTTTGCCACCTAGTGGCCCTTTTCATATAAAACATTCTTGAGCCTTTTTCATCCAAACAAAACATCTTGCTCAGCCATTTCTTACTCCCAACCGACCAAGAGAGAGAGGAAGTGAGAGAATTGAGTTCCTTCTTGAGTTTTGCTTGGAGAATTGAAGAAATTGAAGGATAACTGTCTAATTGAGCTTCTAGTCTTGTGATTGAAGACCTAAGGTAGATCATTGACCTTCTTTATTGTGCATTTGAGTTTATTCTTGCATGATTCATGGGTCTTTAGTAATCTAAGGCATGAATTGGTTCAATAGTGTTGAGTTGAAGCTCATTCCATGCATGCATGCTTGTATTGATAAGTTTGAAGTTGTTTTCATGGCAAATGTCACATGCATGCTCATATTTATGTTTAAGTCCATGATTTCATCTTGTTTTGAAAAGAATTGGCTCATTAGAGCATGAATTTGAGGCTTGAGGGTTGTTGTGGTACATGCATGTTCAATTGGAATCATGTTCATGGAATTGATTTGAAAATGGTGTTTAATAGAACTACCTTTGGGCTTTGATTTCTCAAATTGATCTTTGAAACATGTTGTACATTGAGTTTTAAGGTGTTTTCCGGAAAATTAGCCCAAAAGGATCAAATTTGATACATCGAAAGTTGATTTTGATCTTGGAGTTCAAATCTGGAATTTCCAGATTTTGGTCGTCCGCTCGAGCGGAGGAAATGCCGCTCGAGTGGGGAAATCGAGCTCCCAGCATCTCTCACTGCTTTACAGTCCGCTCGAGCGGGGTATTGTACGCTCGAGCGGAGGCTTGTGTCACACGCTCGAGCGGGGGACCATTGTTGCATGTCCGCTCGAGCGGGGAAACCTGCGCTCGAGCGGGGAACTGTTTTTCTGAAAATTCTGGAACTGCTTTCTGAATGCATCTTTGCATCCTCATTCCATTCTAGGCATTCTTAGGCCTGGTATAAGACATCTTAATGAGGACATAGATGTAGAACCACACCAAGACAATTAGGGGTTAAGTTATTGATCTTCCCCAACTGTATAGCTTAGTGTGTGTTCATCCTGTATACTGTGTAGGGTTGGCTTACCGAGGAGACGCTCTAGCTTACTGTAGCCCAGAACTCTGTGAGTAACAATTGTGTAAAGATATGTTCAAAAATGATTATCTTCTGAACTGTTTACTGAACTGAACTGTTTACCGAGTTGAACTGTTTTATGAACTGTTTACTGTTAACTGAATGAATGTATGTCTTATATTCTGAACTGTATTGTGGCATCTTTAGCAACTACTGTTTACTGTTACAGAGACCTCTGTCGGTTCCCTCATTGGAACCACTACTGTTTACTAATTGATGGCCATTAATTGACTGTTCGGTCTTTTAAGACCTACTGTTTACTGTACTGCTACTGTCACGGATATCTCTGGAGCAAAGTGCTGCACAGACCTAAGTGCTACAGTGTGAGCCACCTCTAGAATCTATGCAAGACACCTCTTGAGTCCATACTGAGCTTTAGGCCAATCTGTGAAATCTGGAGCAAAGTGCTGCACGGACCTAAGTGCTACAGTGTGAGCCACCTCTAGAATCTGTGCGAGACACCTCTTGAGTCCATAAGAACTGTACTGTTACTGTTACTGTTATTGTTACCGTTACTGTACTGTTACTGTTACCGCTACTGCACTGTTACTGTACTGTACTGTTACCGTTACTACTACTGTACTGACACTGCTACTACCACCGTACTGTTTTGCTATCGGTTGTGCCACGTACGATTACTATGATTTCTAAATGACTGATATGACATGAAGTATAAGCCACCGACTGTATAACTGATCTACCGAGGCAAACGACTGTTTAAAATACTGAAAGGACATTCTTTCTTAACCCCTTTACGCATTGTGTTATTCACTAGGTTTTAGCTCACTGCTCATATATATATGTAGGTGTACAGGCACCAGACCGCGGCTAGGAGCGTCAGGCAAGCTTTAGTTTCGTCAAGCCAACCACTGTGCCTCACTGCGAGGTTCCGAGCCTTTCAAGCTATGGCTTAGGGGTGTTTTAATCTCCCCGTCTATCCCTGTATCCAATTGGTATTACTGTATAGACTGACAGCACTGTACTGTACTGTTAATAGGGATTAAGTCCCTGCACTGTATGTTTGTAAGTGATGTATGTACTGTTCCGTACTGTGTTTATATGTATATGTCTGAAAAATCTTTTTACATACAGACTGTCACAGCTCATTGGACATTGTTTATTTACTGTTCTGGCTTCCGCCATGCCCCTGTACTCTGTACTACTGTATTATTGTTAAGCAGGCCTCCGGTAATCTCGGATTTCTGGCCGGTTACGGTGCTAAACCCATAGGGGCGGGTTTGGGTCGTGACATCTGCCCATTGAATACTACAATGAGAAAGTCCTATTTCATATTACGACGGTGTTGATAACTCCACTAAAGATTGACATCAACACAGCCATGGCTGCAAGAGGTCGTTATGCTCAAGTCTGCGTGGAAATGGACCTCCGAAAGCCCTTAATATCCCAAATTGCAATAGGTAACTGCACTTACCATGTTGAATATGAACATTTGCACTTATTTTGTTTTTCCTGTGGCAGGGTCAGTCACCGAAGAGAGAGCTGTAATGTTGGAATCATGCCGGAGGCATTATTACAGAGACTAGCTGCTACTAGGCAGGAAGAACAACTACAAGCCTCACCAAACCTTGATCCTCACCCATCCCAATTTGGGCCATGGATGACAGTTTCCAAGTCTGCTAGAAACCACAAAAGCCCACACCCAAGAAGAGATAACACTCAACAAAGGATTAGGTTTGAAATACTACAAGATGGGAGAGAGTATCCCAAAGGCAATAAAGCCCAAGTGGGGAATGGCATGGGCCGAAGAGAAAAAGCCCACATAGAAGGGGGATCCAAATACAGGTCACGACCATATGAGAGGAAGACGGAGTCTAACCACTCTGCTATGACTAAAGCTAAAAAGCTAGAAGAGATTAGACTAGAGAAGGAAAAGGATACTGACATGGAGATTACAAACAAGAGGCAGAGCTAAGGATAGGTGAGACTTCAATCCCCTAGAACTTTTCAAAGCATACATCAATTCCTTTGCAGGTTGCAGAGAGCAACCAAGCTCCCAATCTGATTACAGGACCATTACCTTCTTCTTATCTTAATCAAGTTGTGGTGCATACCACTGGACCCAGAGTAAGAGAACCACCAGATAAGTATGGAAAAGGCAGGAGAGAACTACCCCACAGAGGTGCACAAGATGATCCAAGACAAAGTGCTAATGTGCTTAACACCAAGCAAAGAAGTGTTTCACCTCATCACCTCCAAATGGTGGAACGAAGGAACAAAGTTGAGAATCCTCCCATGGAGGCAAGTGGATGCAAGCTAGGAGCGCCACTACCTCTCAATGTCTTCACTCAGGTCGATGGAGGCAAACTTCCAAGCCATCAGGGGCTATCTGAAGCTTCATGATCAGAACCCGTTACCCTCTCAGTTTATACCTTCCATGGATCTGCTTATTTGGAATTGTAGAGGGGCAAGTAACAAGAAATTCAAACGAACTCTGAGAGAGTTAGTCTCAATCCATAAACCTGAAATTATTGTGCTTATGGAGACTAAAGTAGAGTTTGCAACTACGGGGATGTTCTTCAACTGTATAGGGTTTACTGCTTCAGCTCATGTTGACCCTGTTGGCCGAAGTTGAGGCATTTGGATGATCTGGAATCCCAATGTGGTAAATGTGCGAGTTGTTGAGGCTAGTTCACAACAAATCACAGCTACCATCTCTAGACAAGACTATCAAGACTGGTTACTTTCAGCTGTCTATGCGAGTCCTAATGCCAGGAAGAGAGATGAGCTTTGGGATCACCTAGAGGCCATTGCTTAATCTATGAAGGAACCTTGGCTAGTAGCTGGTGATTTTAATGATTTCACTTCTGGTAGTGAAAAAAAGAAGCCTATACCAATCCAACAGTCAAAGTCTAAGCCAAGATCAGAGAAGAACTAGGAAATTGAATGACAGACTGAACAATTACAATCTCATGGACTTGGGTTGTACTGGTCCACAGCTGACTTGGAGTAATAACCGAAAAGGCTGAGCCAACACAATGGTTAGACTGGATAGAGCAATGTGCAATACCGAATGGAGAACCACCTTCCCTGATGGATCAGTTCGGAACCTTCCTCGTACGTACTCAGACCATTCTCCCATGATGGTATTCACTAAAGGTAAGTCTCTTTTCAATCCCTCTTGTTAACCATTTAAATTCTTGGTAGCTTGGATTACTCATGAGGGTTTTAACTCTGTAATGAGTAATAGTTGGGACAAACCAGCCTCCTCTCTTAGTCAAAAATTTGATATTCTAGCCCATGATGTTAGTGTTTGGAATAAAGAGGTCTTTGGAAACATTTTCAGAAAAAAGAGATGGTTATTGGGGAGGATTGAAGGGATTCAAAAATCCCAAGCCCATAACTATTCAGCTTTTTTACTTTTAACCAAGATTTTTTAGAGTGATTTGGGAAGTTGGTAAAAAGTTACTTTTTCTTTTGGATTAATATTTATTTATGGTGTCACATCACACTAAAATGACTAAAATATCCTCACTCAACTTAAAAAATTACATTTTAGCCATTTATACAAAACATAAAATTTGAGGGCAATTACGTAATTTTTTAACCTAATTTTGGCACTCCCCAAATGAACAAAAAAACACAACCTGCGTTTTGCTCCAAAACGCCAACCTGGCGTTTTTCTCCTATTCCCAAAAGTGGCCTTAATATTTTGTTGTAATTGAGTAGATGTATACGAGAGAAAAAGTGATTGAGAAGGAGAGAGGAGAGAGAAAAAAGTGATTGATTGATGTGTAAGAAAAAGAAAGTGATTTTGAAATTTTTTTGAAAAAAACCACAAACCAAACAAAATTTTGAAAAAAAATTTCAAAAACAATTCTCCCAAAAACAAACCAAACAAGCCCTAAGTATTGAAAATTGAATACTTAATTTTTTAAGTTAAAAAACTGTTTGATAAAATTTTAAATATTAAATTTAAAACAAGTTGTTTGATATATAGAAAATCAAATTTAAAATTTATTATTTTTAAATTATATATTTTAATTTTTATATTGTGATGGTTGTAGCGGTAGTGGTGATGGTAGTGGTGGTGGTAGTAAATGATGATGGCGTTTATGATAATAATGACAATGGTAATAAAGGTGATGGTAATAGTGGAGGCGACGGTGGCATAGTAGTGGTAGTGGTAGTGATAGTGGTAGTGGTAGTGGTGGTAGTGGTAACGGTAGTGATAGTGATTGTGATAGTGGTGGTGGTGGTAGTAGTGGCGATGGCATGATGGTGGTGGTTGTAATAGTAGTGGCGGTGACAGTGGCAGTGGCAGTGGCATTGTGGTAGTGGTGGTGGTAGCGGTAGTGGTGGTGGTAATAATGGCAATGGCATGATGGTGGAGGTACTAGCGATGGTGGTGGTGGTTTGTTTATAATAGTGTATATTGATACCTATATTTTTAGTTAAAATTAAGTAAATTTTATGTAATTTAATTTTTTTTTAAATTTTAATTTACATTTTAAGAGACATTTAAATTTTTAAATAATATCAATTATGGTTATTAAACGGATTTAATTGATTATCAATTAATCAATTTAGTTTTAAATACTGAATCATGTTATCAAACACCCCCTATAGCTAGATTATATTCTTAACCGATACCCTTATGGTGGTGGTTAATAAGACCCAAAAGTTCATCATTTACGATTCTTTTGTATATAACTAAAAGAAACATATTTTTCTTCAACCCAAAATTTGGATTGAAGGGTATTGTTTGAGTTTTTGATTATCTAAACCGTTCATTTTATATAGCATTGTGTCTATATTATTCTTTAAAAAAATAATTAATTTGATAATTATAACATTTTTGTTTTATTACATTTAACTTTTAAAAAATAAGCGATATATATATTTTTAAGATAAATATTTTTTTCTCGTATTGTAGTATACATAAGTGTGGTTTTAATTAAAAAAAAATGAAAAATGTTGAATTTAATCCCAACAAAATTGTGGTTGAGGTCTTAAGATTTAAAGTTGAAGACCGCAAAACAATAGAGCTTTGGATAAGTTCGGTGGCGACTTGGATCTGATTTTTTTTTTTTTTTTGTTTAGTTTTCTTAATTTTTAATTTGGTAATGAAATAATCCTTCATGTGTAGATGTTTGTTTTCTTCCATTGTGGGGGCATTTTCTCCTCCTCTATAAAGGTTTGGATCATTCATTTTATAAAGTTATTTATCTATTTTTGAGATCTTGTAATGCCACTATATCAGATTGATTCGATTTTTTATTGAATTTTACAAAGACGATTTTCTTCCTGGTCTATGAAAAAAAAAAAATCCCAACAAAATTACTTTTCAAAAGAAGATAAGATGATGCTCTTATTATTACTACAAAAATAAAATAAAATAAAATTATAGACCCTAGACAAATCCATGTGTCTCATATACAACAATTAATTAAATTGAATTTGAATTAAAAAAAAAAAGACATTAATTAAATTGAATGGTTATCAATAATATCAAATTTCAATCATTAAGTCATCTATATCTAATCACGCAGCAGGCAAAGAAGAGTGTTTGGCATGTTCCTTTTGTATATTTCCTCATGAAGATAATCATTCATCATCTTTTTGGTTAACCCTCTAGTTGTACTTGGATTATTATGTCTAATAATTTCTAAATATAATTCTAAAGATCAATTTCAAATTTTTGGTGGGAAAAAAACTCAGGTACAACTTCATATATGCATGCAGTGTGTCGAATAGAATTAAGAATTGTTCGGCAGCTTGACTTTTAAGCTTTAAAAAAAAAATCAACAATTTTTTTTTTTTAAATCACTAAAACATAAGTCAAATGTTATAGTTATTTAGATTTCTCATATAACCAAAAAAATAAATCCAAAATACATTAATTTTTTTTCCAGCTCAAAAAAAAAATTAAAAAATTAAAAATCAAATCTCAAAGGACCCATAAGGTATGGCGAACTTTGCTAATGATGAGTTTTAAAATCCAACATCATAGGTCTAACATTAAAACCAACACTCAAATAATTGGTTAGATCAAAACTAGTTTGTTGACTAAAAATACTATTTTGTTAAAAATTCTGAACTCATTTGAAAATTTAATTTTTATTGAAAAATTCACTATAATCACTCTAAAAAAAGGATTAAAAAAAGGTCTGAAATATTAAGAATGTACTAAACAAATTAACTCTTTTAATACTAGTATTAATTTTTTAAAATATTATTTTAGTCAACAAACTAATAATTTAACTAACTCTAAAAGACACACACTCCTATAATTATGTTGACTACAAACAGGAATAAGTGCAATCATATCTAGTTAAATTTTTACTTGTTTAAATCATAATTAGTTTTACATTTAACTAGTTGTCATGACCAGAACCCATCGCTAAAAGTTTGGGTTATAACCGGCCAGTAATCCGTAAATTACAGAAGGCCTCAAACAATCATATAAAATATATTTAAATATACAGGGCCTGTAGTGGAAGCAATTATGAAATGTGTCCATTGAGCTGTGTATGTATTCCATGATCAGAAACATACATATTATATCTCACATCACACTTCATGTCATATGCCATAACATTTACATACATACATTATATGTACATAAACCCAAAAGCAAAACTTATAACATCATAGACTATACAAAATCCAAGCTTCTTAAGCTTGGCCAAAACAGCATCAGAACCCCAATGTAGATGTGTAACTTGGGTGGCTTTACAAAAGGCTGACTCCGATGCGGTCTCTAATGTGGAACTTCCTGATGCTCACCTACATACATATAAATAAACAAAGTGAGCTAGAAGCCCAATGAGTAACCTCCATGTAAGGGGTTAAATGAATGAGCCTCATGTCTTATTTAATCAATATAAAGATCTTGACATATTTAAACTCGTTTCGTAGGTACATAGTATCAAATACTGTTTATTGATCATTTCGTAGCTTACCAAATAGTGAAGTTCATACTTTCTTTTAATCACATTTATAGAACGACCTCCGATCCACAGAACGGCCTCAGGCCCAACACATGATATAAAACGGCCTTGGGCCTAATCATATATCAAAACGGCCGTGGGCCCACATATGACAAAACGACCTCGGGTCTAATATATCAAAACAGCATTGGGCCCAATCATATATCAAAACGGCCTTAGGCCCAACATATAACAAAACGATCTTGGGTCCAATCATATATCAAAATGGCCTCGGGCCCAATCATATATCAAAACGATCTCGGACTTAACATATATCAAAACGGCCTCAGGCCCAACATATAACAAAACGACCTCGGGGTGCAATCACATATCAAAACGCCCTTGGGCCTAATCATATAACAAAAAGGCCGCGGGCCCAAGCACGTCATAACATAAACAGAACGACCTTAGGTCCATATTGCACATGTCGTATAACATTCATAAAACTCATTCATTTCGATTCAAACACAATTTCATAATAAGTCACCGTACCTGGATCAAAATGATTATTTAAGAACGTATCTTTACATTACTATTACTCACTGTAATTTAGGCCTTAATTAACTTACTGAATTACCATACAGGACAAGCGTCAAAGATTGACATCATACAGAATATTTATAGCGAATCATTAGTTTATACAAAGCGTCCAAAACGGATCATAGACCAATAACAGTTACTAAGGGTTAAAGTGCATTTTTCCAATTTATCATAATCGTTGCTCAAAAGGAAACTCATTCATTCTTATCCAAACATTCTTTCAGAAACTTGTAATAGCATAATTACTCTGAAAAAATCAAGCATATTTTATCATTTTGGAAACACTCGTTAAGGTACATAATTTATACAAAGCATAAGTTTCACAATTCCAAAGTATTTCACATGAAAATACCATTACAAAGAAATTACTCACGGTGCTTGGTCGGATGATACTCCTTAATGACTCAGCCTGTAGAAACATAACCAAGCATAACCTTTCAAAACACATTGCCTTCAATTCACTCAATCGATTTATTCGTTACATATCCGTTCAATCGTTCCTTATTCTTTAATTTCTCTCAAGTGTTTAACATTAATCTTCTCTACATGTGAAACACATACAAAGCATGTGCCAAAGATATACTTTAAACGGCCCTAAATGTTCATGACTTAGATTAATGTTTCCTACCACAATTTCATATGTTTTGATTGAAAGTATCATGTTTACATATTTGAGGTTTAAGAAAATAACAAGAAGTGAAATGAAGACTAAGTTAGGGTAATAAATGGCATGAAACGGTTAAAAGAAAATAAACAACTTTCACTAATTTGAGCATATCTATTTGTGTACTTATAATTTGGATGTGCGACCACCACTGTTGGAAGCTAGGCTTCCAGGGCTTGAATTTAGGCTCAAGAATCACTTAAAATGAAGTCTGGATGAGGTATATATACTTATTTGAAATTACCAGGTATAAGTTGAAACAGGATTGGTCGCACGTGTGTCCACTTTGACTGCTTGTGCGGTGACTGGGCCGCTCGAGCGGTGGTTTAAGCAAAATGCAATTCATTGTTTTTGTTCATGTTCCGCTCGTGCGGTCTGGGCAAAATCTGACAATCCGAAAATGGCACAAAAATGCAAACTTCCCAAACTCATTTCCAACCCCAAAACCATGTAAAACTAACCCCAAAACATGATATACTAGCATGATACAAGTGTAATTCACTTTAAACATAACAATCTTGTTTCAACATCAAATTCATTGACTTATCTTTTTCATACAATCATGAATGTTATACTTAAGCTCAAAATACATATAAACATGATGAATCTTCCAACAAATCTTGATTGTATAAACCATTTGGAGTTTGTTTCATAGATCAATCACAAGAATGAACTCAAATCAAACGAAAAAATGAAGAGATTTCATGATTTTATTCAAACCCTTACACAACTCAAAATCCTAGCTCAAAACTCCAAATTTCTTTTTGATTCCATGACAATGATGAGTTGCAGACAAAGATTATAAGTAAATTTCCATACCTTAAGCTTCAACCTAGGGTTTGCCTTTTGAAACTCTAGCAAAATCCTAACTTTCTTTCTTCTTTTCTCTCTGACCCACTCTCTAGCAAGTCTTAACAATAATGAAGAAAACAAGAGAGCTAGAGATATACAATTTAGGCTAATTACATATTACAAATCGTAATTTTTCAAAATTTTACCGTAAGCTCTGTAAATTATGCTAATCACAGATATGAAGTCGGTTTTGGCTTATCACACCTCTAAGACTTTCAGTTTTCAGTTCAAAGTTCCAATTGTAACAGATTTTCTTACATTTAACAGATATTATTCGAAATTCACATAATTTATATACTTAAACTTGCAAATTTATATCAAACACATAATTACATGCATCATTAAGCATAGTACCGATTAGGTTATCACACTAGTAGTAAAAGAACAATAGTGAAATGAATGTTGTTTTTAAGCTGATTTAAAAAATTAGTTTTAGATTGTATAAATTAGTTGTCTTATTTGAATGTTGTTTTTAAGCTAATTTTTACTTTTAGATTATAGCTTATTTGTCTTATTTGGGTACTTTCTTTGTTTATTTATTTATGTTCATGTCACTATTGTTTTTCTACTAGTTCTTATTATCCTAAAATTCATACAATTTTAAAAATGAATCTTAATTGAAAATTACTTTTAAAAATTAAAAGTTGATGCCTTTAGAATTGTACTAGATTTAAGTTTTGTGTTATGACAAAAGAGTAAAAAACTCACCCGTAAAAGGTTTTAAAAATATGTCAGACAAAAATAATAATTACAATACCACAATTCAACAAAACAAGAAAAATAAAATTATATGTTGTAAAAAAAAAAAAAAAAAAAACTACAAATTTCAATGTGACTTTTTCTTTGGACAAAATCTAGGGTCTTTCCAAAATTATCAATTAAAATAAAAGGTGGTGCTATTTGGACTTCCCTTCTTTAGCATTCTATATTTGGTAATATTTTTTAATCAAAATTTACACATGACACTATTTTTAATACTTATTAAGAGTTGTTTTGGAAAGTGCCATATACGTTTTTTTTTTTTTTGTTTGTGTGTGTGTAACAGGTCCGCGAGGGAACTCACGGGTTACAGTTCGGACGCCCCTTTTTTGTTTGTTGCGGTTCGTAATCTGAACCAAAGAGTCTAACTCTGGCAAATCGTTTTGAAAAAAACAGATTTTGAAAAGAAGTGCCAAACATGGACTGTTTTGCCAGATACAGAGTCGCCACCTAAATATTTTTTTTAAAATGGGAAATTTAGGAAACCCTGACTCGGTGCTGAAGGCCACGTGTCCGTCATCACCAAAGTTGTCTTGGCTCGGGAGCTTGGGTACGATCGGGGAAGGTCAGCTATGAGCACCCCCTTTCGCCCGGTCCGAAGACCGGCCTCTACTAATCATGATATCCGATTTTGAAAACGTTATGTGTTCTTATTCCGGTTATTAGCCTAGAATTACTATGTTATGCGCACAGCAAACAAGTATAGACTAGATTGCCTAATTTGGAAACAAGCATTGCATATCCGTTTGTTTTGAAAAGCGCTTTAGAATTTGCTACTCGCGAGTAGGCTAAAACACGGGTTTCAACGAGTTTTTCCAACTCAAACAATCCAACCTTCACCCACAGGCGTTCAGGCAGTTATATCACATAAGCAGCTAGCCACATGGTAAGCATACTGTCATGGCAACATTCACACGCATGCGATATGCTAAAGCATAAATACTTACATCGTACTCCGTGCCAAAACAATAAACTAGTTAGCAAACATGCATGTCCTAGTTCATGTTAAAGTGGCTAATGCAACACAAGCAAGGGTGTTACCTAGACAGGCTCAGCTATCCTAAACATAGCATGTGAAATGCTACAAGTAACAAGTATTCAATTTGGAAATTGAAATACAATGTAGTTAGCGTGATGTACCGAGCCCGGCGCATGTAAGACGAATGTATGGATGCACGCATGCTATCATACTGTATGCTAATTTAAATATGCCCTAATCTACCATCGTAAGCAGGTAAATAAAAGGGAAGAAAGAGGTGGGGGTTGGAAGACATGCACACCACTCACCCACACTTATTACAGATTCGCCCTCGCTCAGAGGGACCAAATAAATATTACAGATTAGTTAACTACGAAAGCTAATTAACTATTACAAATTGCCTAATCAGTTAACAAACTAATTAAACTAGGAAAAGCGGTAAACTGCCTCGGGAGGAGGGCCAGATACAGCGAATGCTCGGGTCCCGCTCGGAAGTGCACGGCCATGCATAGTCTGCCTCTGTTTTCCCTGCTCTTTCTCTCTGAAGACTGCCAAAGTCTCAAGGATGCCTCTCTAGATACTGGGAATCACCACCGGCTGAGTAGGATTACCACCGGCAGTGAATTGTGGTCACCGGCACAAAATGAACCCATCGGCTGATAACTTACTGCCGGCCGGCAGAAAATGTTGTCGGTCGGCAAACAATGCCTGCAGAACCTGCAACTCACAGCAGCAGAGGGCAAAACTTGCATGGCAATACAATTCAAGCAATGTATGCACCAATCATGTCCCCTATCATGTTTGTGACTCAAAGGGGCATGTGTCTCGATTCTCGGACCACCAATCACGCATTCCCATGCATGATGGCCCAAAGAATCAAGTGTGCAACTTTCATGTCAAATGAAATGCAACCCAAACAAACAAACCAAGGCCCAATTCCTATCACCAAGTCAAGGAACAAGGCATGCATGCAAGATGCATTGCAACCTAATCATGTTAGCTAGGGATGCAACATGAGCATATGAACAAACAATGCAACCTAGGCATGCAACCTATGCAAGCAAACTTGCGAGTCATGAGGCAAGGCAAACCAATGAAAAGATGGACTTAAACATGATCTAGGCAACTCTAATTAGGCCTAAAATCAGTGGCCAAAACCAAGGAAATGAAGGCCAAAATGCACACACACATGCATGCAATCATGGTCCAATACCTTAAGCATAAACAAGGCAACTCTTAAGCACACTTAAAGAGACCAAACAATAGACAATTAGCATGCAACACAAGCCCTGAAATTGCACAAAATAGAGGTGCCAAACCAACTAATTCAAGCAAGTAAAACATGCAAATGGCCCAAGTACTTGAGGCAAGCCAAGATGCTTAAACCAAGGTCAAACCCACCAAGCCTCACAAGGCTAAGGGGACTCAAAACAGGTCAAAGGCAGACCTAAACAACACTCGAGGAACACCTAGATGGCATCTAAATGGCTTGAATTCAAAAGCATGCACACATGCACTTTCAAGGAGCATACAACACAAGCTCATAAGGCGTTAAAGAGGCATGCAAGGCAAGCATACAAGCATGTTAAAAGGACTGAAATAACATGAAAAATGACTCCAATCCACTAAATCAAAGCAAACAAAGCATGCTATACACTTACATACTTAAGGCCAACAAGCCCAAAAATGCAAAGAGGCTATATAATGCATGCTAGGGTCGACTCAAACAACCTAAGACAGACCTAAAGCATGGCAAAATAAGCACAAAAGCTTCACAAATCTAAGCCTAAAACATGCTAAAACAAAGGCACACAACCTAAGGCATATTAAGGCAATCACAAGACATCACAAGGTAGGTATGCAAGGCATGCATGGTGTACCAAAACCAACTTAAAACCATGTTATATTATGGCAATATAAGCATGAAAAACAGTCATGGCATGCTCAACACACACTTGAACAAAGGCTTCTTCAAGAGGCCAAAAAGTGCCCTTTGCAAGGACAACAAGGAGAGGGGGTGGGCCTCTCCTTCTTGGGACTTCAAGGCATCATCTTTACCACTGAAATCCTTCAAGAGGATTTCAGTGGTGAAGAGACCCAAACACCAAAATCCCGGAGCTCACCAAAATAGCACAAAATGGGGGCCTTTCAAGGGCTAAGACGGGTCAAACTTCCCCAAAGCACAAAACACTCTTAATAGACTAACAAGAGGGCCTAAAACAGAACTTTTTTGTATTAAACACTAAGCACAAAAACAGTTCTAAGATAGGCAAAAGTAGGATGCAAGAAAGGGGTAAAAGGGGGTAAAGTTGTTACCCTTGTAGACCTCTTCCAAGATGGTGATCTTGTTGCCTCCTTGAGCTCTAATCCAGCCAAGAACAGCAAGAACAAACCCTAGGAACCTCAGTAGCCAAGGGAAGGTGAAACACTAGGTGCTTGTGTGCAATAGTATGGACTAAAACACACACAAGAGTAATATAGAGATAGGATGTGTATTGAACCCTAACCCTAAAATCAGAGCTTCCTCTGTATTTTCTAAGCAAAAAGCTCTAATTTTTCTAGCCCTTGAGCAAGGGAGAGGAGGGCTCCTCTTATAGAGGAGCCAATCTTGTAAACTTACAATGTAAGCTAACAAGAGGGGCATCCCTCCATACACGTGTATGGAGGGGAAGCAAATGCCAGCCAGCTGTTTCAAAATATCTCCAAAAGCAGCTGAACAGTAGTCGGCTGGGCAAAAATGTCATTTTGACAAAAATGACTGCCGACCGGCAACAAAGAGTGCCGACCGGCAATATACATTGCCGGTGGCACAAAGCCTTGGCCGGTGGCCTCTAGCCACTGCCGGTGGTGTGTAGGGATGTCTGACAAGGCATTCCTTGCCCTTCCAAGGCAAAACACAAGTGTTTGGTGCAAAACCAAACACAAAACGGTCGAGTTCGGAGATCCTGAGGCAGGGCGCGTAGCCGAGACCTCCGGGAACTCCAAACGAACACAAACAAAGATGATCACCGAGTGTTCCAACGGTGACGTCCAAGTCTTGAGGACGGTCAAAAATGGGGTGTCTATAGTGTGTTTATTATGAAAAAGATGTGCAAAAAATAAAGAGATAATGTAATTTAAATAAGTCAAAAAATCAATAAGCTGGCTTAGAGCACCTTTACCCGATACTTCAAATATAATGTAGCACTCCAACCGTCATATTTTAGCATCAAGTATCAACTCTATCAAGTGCGCTAAAATCTGATGTGGCATTTGGCCCTTCATGCTAGTTTTGTCAAGTTCATATTTCATCTTTTTTTTTTCTTTTTTTTTATTTTTATAAATAAAAGAACTTTCATATAAAATAAAAGAGTTCAAATTTTAAAATTAATAGAATAATAAATTTGATATATCAAGTTGAGAGTTTTCATGTTAAATTAACATATGTCAATTTAACGGGGCCGTTTGGTAAAACTTAATTTCAGCTTAAAGCAGCTTTTGGCTTAAATTAAGTTAGATTGGTGTGTTTGGTACAGCTTATGGGGATAGGTTATGGCTTAATTTAAGCCAAATTCCAGCTTAAATTCGAAGTTGCTCTGGAGATGCTTAAAAAAACGACTTATGCGCGCAGCTGTTTGGGGAGGGGCTAAATGACTGAAATGCCCCTCTTAATCTCCATTATTTACAAAAATGCCATTATATAATCCCATTTGAAAACACTGTTCACTCTCTCTCTCTCTCGATGGAGGCGATTTCCGGCGAGTGTGGAGGCGATTTCCGGCGGTCCAGGTAATCTCCGTCATTGCGATCTCAAGGCATCCGACACTCATTTTCATCCTCAACACAGCACAACATCCATTGTCATCGCGACCTCTCTTCTCTCTCTCTCTCTCGATCGTCATCTCGATCTTTCCCGTCCGAGGAAACCCTAGCGCCGTCGTCATCTCGATCTTCCTCGTCACGATCTGCTTTCGCGCGATCTACTCTCGAAGCTGTAGAAGCTCTCGAAGCCAGAGGAAACCCTAGATCGGATCTGCAATCTCACTCGATCTCGTCTCTCTCTTTCTCTGTTGTAGACCACCGGCGACGAGGAAGATCAAGGCTAGGGTTGCGGCGTACGGAGGCTCTGGAAGGAAGAGGAAGGAAAAAAATTAAATAAATTAAACAAAAATAATAATTAAAAGCAAAATAATAAAAATAATATTGAACAAAATAAATTGAAATAAAAATAAAATAATAAAATAATCAAAATAATAATAAAAATAATTTATTAATATTGAAATAAATTGTGCAATTCATATCCATTAAATAAATAATACAATTTAATTGTAATGAAAAAGAATAATAAATTAAAAAAAGAATTATATTAACATTATAATAATTATATTAATATTAAAAGAATTAAATAAATTACACAATTTAATTGTAATGAAAAATAATAATAAATTAAAAAAAGAATTATATTAACATTATAATAATTATATTAATATTAAAAGAATTAAATCAATTACACAATTTGATTGTAATGAAAAAGAATAATAAATTAAAAAAAGAATTCTATTAACATTATAATAATTATATTAATATTAAAAGAATTATATTAACATTATAACAATTTAATTGTAATTAGTATTAAAAAGAATTATATTAAAAAATAATAATAATTAATATCAAATAATATTAATATTATTTGATATTAATTACATTTTATCAAGTGTAATAATTTTTATATTAGTTGATACTAATTAATACTAATTATATTAACTTTTATTAATGAAATAATTTTTTTAAATTAAAATTGAAAAAAAAATGACAAAATTATCATTTTTATATCATATAAGGGCAAAAAAATCAATTATACAGAAAAAACTATTTTACAGCTTATTTACCAAACACCATTCTGCAACTTAAATCTATAATCCCACAGCTACACCAAACAGGTTACCAGCTTATACTCACAGCTGTAAGTTATAATCTGTTAAGTTATTATCTATAATCACTTTCCCACAGTTCTACCAAACGGGGCCAACATTCCAAGTCTTAAAAAAATTTAACATATTAAATTTTAAACATTAAAAATTATAAGCACTCTCGAAAGAGAGACCTAAATGATAATATTTAGGCCAAGTTTGACATGTCCAGGAAAAGTCAAAAAGTCAAAAAGTTATTCAAAAAGTTAAAAAGTTAACACTGTTCATCAAAAGTCAACAATTACGGCTGGGGGGCCGGGGGTTGAAAGAACTTATATTTAACCATCTAATTTTAAGGGGTTGTTTGGGGTGTCTTAAATAAGTGTATTTTTTGTCTTTTTAAACTAAAAAATTGAAGAAGAAAATATAGATATTTTGATTAATTTTTTGACTTTTTATGGAAAAATGTGTTATAAAAAATTGATATTAATTAAAAAAATTGATATCCATTAAATAAATAATACAATTTAATTGTAATGAAAAAGAATAATAAATTAAAAAAAGAATTATATTAACATTATAATAATTATCTTAATATTAAAAGAATTAAATAAATTACACAATTTAATTGTAATGAAAAAAAATAATAAATTAAAAAAAGAATTATATCAACATTATAATAATTATATTAATATTAAAAGAATTAAATCAATTACACAATTTGATTGTAATGAAAAAGAATAATAAATTAAAAAAAGAATTCTATTAACATTATAATAATTATATTAATATTAAAAGAATTATATTAACATTATAACAATTTAATTGTAATTAGTATTAAAAAGAATTATATTAAAAAATAATAATAATTAATATCAAATAATATTAATATTATTTGATATTAATTACATTTTATCAAGTGTAATAATTTTTATATTAGTTGATACTAATTAATACTAATTATATTAACTTTTATTAATGAAATAATTTTTTTAAATTAAAATTGAAAAAAAATGGCAAAATTATCATTTTTATATCATATAAGGGCAAAAAAGTCAATTATACAGAAAAAACTATTTTACAGCTTATTTATCAAACACTATTCTGCAACTTAAATCTATAATCCCACAGCTACACCAAACAGGTTACCAGCTTATGCTCACAGCTGTAAGCTATAATCTGTTAAGTTATTATCTATAATCACTTTACCACAGTTCTACCAAACGGGACCAACATTCCAAGTCTTAAAAAAATTTAACATATTAAATTTTAAACATTAAAAATTATAAGCACTCTCGAAAGAGACCTAAATGATAATATTTAGGTCAAGTTTGGCATGTCCAAGAAAAGTCAAAATGTTAAAAAGTTATTCAAAAAGTTAAAAAGTTAACACTATTCATCAAAAGTCAACAATTACGGCTGCACAACTCCCAATCCTAATTTTCTCTTACAAACCAATTTTTACAATTTTTTATAACACATTTTTCCATAAAAAGTCAAAAAATTAATCAAAATATCTATATTTTCTTCTTCAATTTTTTAATCTAAAAAGACAAAAAATACACTTATTTAAGACACCCCAAACAACTCGTTAAAATTTGATGGTTAAATATAAGTTCTTTCAACCCCGCCCCCCCCCCCCCCAAACCAAGAACTCAATAAATTATTTTTTTATAAAAATATCTCAATCGTACTGTCAATGACAACTTGATTTTATTTTTATATACTTCACAATCATTAAAGTATGACAGGAGGCAGATTAGATTTTTTTGAACCATCCTTAAATTGATATGTTTTAAAAAATAATCCCACATACTTCTGTGCTGTAAATGAGGTCATTACTGTACTAAAGATATACTAATAATTATTATGTCTTAATTTAATGTGTATTATGAACTTATTTTTATGATTTGAACCGTTGTTTTATAGGATTTGTTGCGTACTTAATGTCTACCAAAAATTATATAAATCGGATATTAATAGCTATATGATCGATAACTAAAAAAAATAAACAATAAGTTTTTCGAAATAGCATAAACAATATGTAATTTAATCATATAGTTATTGATATCTAATTAATAAGATTTTTGATAAGCATGAAGTACTCAACAAACCTTACAAAATGAATGGTTCAGATAATAAAAATAAGCCCATAATGCACCTTAAATTGAGGCACAACAGTCACTATCAAATTAATAAGATTTTTGGTAGGCATGAAGTACTCAACAAACCTTACAAAATGAATGGTTTAGATAATAAAAATAAACCCATAATGCACCTTAAATTGAGGCACAACAGTCACTGCATAGCAGTGACCCTAATTCCCTTATGTGCTATAGCAAAGTCTTTTAAAGAACAGTAATTGGTAGTTCTAAATTTAGAGCATTAAATCAATTTTAATAAGTTAAAATTTTTCATATAAAAAAAAAATACAAGGCTAAAACATTCTATCACGTGGGATTCACACGTACATTAGAACTATTAGCTTAGAAGTTTGAAATATTTCTGGTATTATAAATTGTACGTTTTTTTTAATTTAAAAATAATGCGTTTAGTGTTTTTTTTTTTATAGAAAAATAATCAATTTTTTTAATTTAAAATTATTTTTTAATTGAAAACAAATAAATATTTATTTTTAGTTTATTTAGTTAAACGGTGGTGTTACATGTATTAATTAGCATATTAATTAGTGTATCAACACTAGTTATGACATTATTATTGATTTCACTCATTATACAAATTATAAATATCAAAAATTTCTTAAATTATATTACGTCATTAATTAATACACTAATTAAAACATATAATATTATTCTTAGTTAAAAACTAATTTGTTAGCGGTAACCAAACAACACATTTATTCCACGTTTTTTGATTGGTGACGAAAAAGTAACAGAAATCCGTGGCTGATGAATTATATGTGGTGATTGCTTTTCGGTGCCAGCTCTTTCTTAAACGTGTCACAAACCCAATCATTATTCAGAAACTTCCAACCGGCTTTCATTCTTTAAGTCTAAAAAAGGAAATGTCAGTTGATTATTCCTTAATCAAATATTAATCTCGGATTGGCAGTAAAGGATTGTAGGCCCGTTTGGTGAAACTTTTTTAAAATTAAAAATTGATAATCAAAAAGTATAAACTCAAAGCACTTTTACCTTAAGTGTAGGGCTGCAAATGAACCGAGCTGTTCGTGAACAGGCTCGGCTTGGCTCGAGCTTGATTATTGGGCTCGTTTCGTTAACGAGCCGGGCTCGAGCTCGCATGTGTTCGGCTCGGTAGGCTCGGTTCGTTTATCTTTAATTAAATTATATAATAAATATATTATTTATATATTAAATAATATATAAATATATATAAAAATAATAATATAAATGCATCTTTTATATATTAAATAATATAAATAATATTTTTTATTTAAATATTTATATTTAAATAATATAAATAATATTAAAAAAAAATTATCGAGCAGAGCCGAGCCGAGCCGAGCTCGAGTTCGATAAAAATTAACGAGCCGAGCTGAGCTCGAACCCAGCCCCTTATCGAGCCGAGCTCGAGCTCAATAAACGAGCTCGATAACTTAACGAGCCCAGCTCGAGCCCAGCAAAGCTCGGCTCGGCTCGGCTCGGCTCGTTTGCAGCCCTATTTAAGTGTCAAATAATCATATATTTTTTAGTTTATTTAAGTTATTTTTGCCTAATAAATTATAAGCAAAAGTTATATCAAACAGACTGGCATAGACTCTCAAATTAAAATAAGTTATAATCATTTCAAAAACTGTAACAAACAATCTCGTAGAGTGGCTGCTATGCAGGTAATGAGGTTTAGGTTTAATTTTAGTGATCTAAATTATTTAACCTTTAAGATACAATAAATATAATGTTTTTATAAAAAATTAAATATTGATAGTTACTTGATTAAAATGATTTTGTATTTAGGCATCGTTTGACAAGTAGCTGTTTTAGTTTAAAAGTCAAAAAATTACTATAAAAATCAAAAAGCCTATAATTATACTAAAAAGTTAAAGATTCTATTTTCTCTCTATTTTTTGCACATATTTTCATAAAAAGCTAAAATGTCACCCCAAACATACTAATTTTTTTACCTAATATTTTAGCCAAAAAGTCAAAAAGTTACTAAAATAGTCTGTTCTCAAATGAGACCTTAGTTTTATATTTAAAATCACGTCTATTTTTTTATTTTTATTTTTATAAATATAAATTTGATCTAATCATAGAACTATTGATATTTGATTGACTTAACTTTTTATAAGGACATTCTACCTAGGCCTTGTTTGGGGTACTCTAAAAAAATTAAAAAGTCAAAAAGTCATTATTTCTATTTAAGTCACATCATCTTATTTAAGTCACACCACTTCTCTATCACATCACTTTAAATTCAACCCATATTTTACAAAAAATCAAAAAATATACTTATTTAGATTATTCCAAACCACCCTTTAATATATCTTGAAAAGTGTTCAATTTAAATCATTGAGATGTGATCCAGAGTGAGCTCTATTGCTTTCACAATAGTGAATGCTATGCAAAAGGTACATTAGTCACCCTTCAGTTGAAAAATACTATGTACAAAACTTTCACGTGAATAACCTTTCACGTGAGAGTTCTTGTACATTTTGTGTATAAATTTTTTATGCATGTAACATTGTTATTTTTATTATTATATATATATATTTTTTGCACTATAGGATAAGATATTAAGAAATTAAGAAATTAGATTATAATGAAAAGATGGTAATCATTCTCCCGACACAAACTCTAATCTTTGATTTTTTCACTTTCCCAAAAAGTAATTATATGAACCATTGTAGCAACTGGCTCTCATTGTTGCCCTTCATCTAGAAAAAAGTCCACAATTAATCGTGATGTGTCTTAAATGGTTGGTAGATATGCTATTCATGTAATTGTTCAGAATTTAACTTCTGAGATTAGGCCGCAAGAAAAAAAAGTTATTATGGTATTGTTTGGCTTGTTTTTCAAAAAAAAATTTTACAAAAAATTCTTTACAAATAAATTTTTTTACAAATAAATTTTTAAGAGTAATTAAATTAAACAAATTTTTAAAAAAAAAATCTCAAAATTTTGTTTGGTTACCTATTTTTCAAAATCACACACACTCTCTCTCTCATACATATCAAATCAATCACTTTTTTAAAAACTCTGTTCAAAAAAGGAAAATTAAACAAGTTTTCGTACTTTTTATCTAAAAAATTACTTCACAAACACAAACCAAATGGTTTTGGAAAAGAAATGACCTACTTTTGATCTGATTAGAAAAGAAATTAATCGATATATACGCAAGTTAATCTAGACATATTTTGGGTTCATTTGAGATGTGAGTTTATTTTTAAATTTTTTGACCTTTTGAACTTGGGATTAAAAAGTCTTGTTTGAAATAGATTTTTTAATTTTTTAATTTTTATAAGAGAAAAAATAAAATAATTATGATTTAAATGTAATATTTTATCTTATTAAATTAAAAAAATTATTTTATTTTTTTTTATAATTAAAATAGTCAAAAAGATAAAATGACTAACATGGTTAACGAAGGTTTTATTATGGATGTTGAACTAAGGCCTCGTTTGGGAACCCTCATTTTTAGTTAAAAAGTCAAAAAATTATTAAATTAGTCAAAAAGCCAACAACCTATACCAAAAAATCAAAGATTCTCTTTTCTCTCTACTTTTTGCACATCTTTTCGTAAAAAGTCAAAAAGTCATCCCAAACATACTAGTTTTTTTTAGTTCATATTTTAGCTAAATAGCAAAAAAACTACTAAATTAGCTTGTTCCCAAACGAAGACAAATAAAAAAAGAATAATGATTTGTCCCCCTAATTTCCCCCCCTAATCCCTCGAAATCACAGAGGCGAGAGAGAGAGAGAGAGAAAGAGGGGGGGGGAAGAAGAGGGCTACGATCTTCGTCGCTCTTCGTCGCAGAGACGATCTTCGTCACCTTGCCGCCAGCTCATCGCAGCAGCAGCTCCAGCTCCGACCGCCGTCTCTGCCTCCGGCCCCGACTCCGCCTCCTCCTCCCCCTGTGGTTAGGGCCTCCTCCACTCCTCCTCCTCCTTTCTCCTTCTTCCTCTTCTTCTGATTTCTGCTTCTAAAAAAAAAAAAGGACAAAAACGACGTCGTTTTTACTTTTAGGGGGATTCGGGTGACAGTTTCGAGCGACGTAGAGAAGAGAAAAAAAAAAAAAAAAAAAATCTACTGTAATTCTGAGTGGGCCCCATGTAACGGCACCACTCCACTCTACGCAATTCTAAGTAAGTGCGTACACTCAAAAAAATAAATAAAATAAATAAATGCAAACGTAACTTTCCCTTAAACCAAACGCTCCCTACCCGAGTCCTGTTGAATTGATATTTCACTGATACACATCTCTCTGTCTCTCTCTCTCTACCCATCATCGATTTTGCTTTTGCGCACAACAATACATACGCAAACTTTCACACAAGCATGTTACGTGCCTTTTGATCCACAAACCATCCCAAATTTCTGTGTCTCAACAATAATCATCCCACATTGATTTAAAATTCCTTCCTTGGAATCTCTAGGGTTTCCATCGTCGATCGATTCTAGGGTTCTTTTCGGTTCGGCGGTGGAGATGACTTATCATGTGAACGACGACGAGGTCGATTGTGTGGTGCCGGAGTTGAAGGTTAGGGCTTTAGGCGACCATGGCGATTATGTCAAACTCAAGGATTCCGATGATTGCGTCTTGGATGGCTTCGATGGTGGTGGAACCCAACAACAACCACCACCATCTCCCAGATTCATAGGCAGATGGTGGTGCTTTTGGTGGTGGGCGAAGATGGTGGTTGTGTTGATCTTCGTTGGGGTTTTGGCCGCTGTTTTTCTCATCTGGGTTGGCCCCTTTTTCATGGATACGGTATTCTATTCATTCTTTCAATCAAGCTACAAAATTTCTCTCTCTATATGTATAACCTAGAAATTTCTTTATTTTTAATGTGATAGTAGTGTTGTAGCTCATAATTTATTTGAGAACATGCATGAGGTTCTGGATTCAATGTTCTCATCTCCAACAATGTCAATATGGTTTTTGTTAGGGCTTTTGGAAAGGGAGTGGTGTCATGTTATTGAGTGTACTGCCAATGTATAAAAAAATTCTACAATTTTTTGATGTAGGATTGAGTTTTAGGGCATCTCCAATCCTTAATTTAAACCTATGTCAAATTTAAATTTGGGTAAAAAAAACTCTAAAAGCCTCCTCTCCTTTGACCCAAACTCATACTAAATTGAGTTTTATTCAATTTTTTACCCAAATCAAGGGAGACTCAAATGTTTACTCAAAATTTTCTGGCCATTTTGTGGCGCTCAAATTTACCACTGTATCTTTAGTGAAGCTCTTACTCAAATTTGTATTTTAATTTGAGTTTATCCATTGGAGTGGTTCAAATTACATAAAGCTTTTATTCAAATTTGAGTAAAATTTTGAATAAGGGCTGAAGATAGCCGTAGATGTGTTTTTGTCCCTAAAATCTTGGTTGGTTGTATACTATTTTCAGAATTTTGGCACTACTTGTGTAGCTTAAGTTAGTGAATTGAGTGGTATGTTGTTGGGATTACAATGAATGGTAGTAGTATGTTCTAGTCTATGGAACACTGCCTTTGCTAGTGGTTCAATGCAAATGCTGTATCACAATGAAATATAGGAGTTTTACTTTTTTTTGGAGGAGATTCTTGGTTTAATTTTTTGAATATGGACCCCTATATGGGACTTTATGTGCTTTATGCTATTAAACTTGAAATTGGAAATATAAATATGTAAGAACATAACTATTAAGAATTACTAGCTATATGTTATATCAGGATAATGGCAATTGATATGGATTCCGTCCTTCATTACTGGCTCTAATATACATTTTCCCTCATTTGAGGTGCTTCTTGATGTTTCTGCCAATAAGTTGTCAATAGAAACCTAAAAAAAGGTTTCGTATTTCTGAGCTAGAATTGCATGCTCTTTTTTTTCTCTCTTTCTGCCACAACTAATGACTTGTTCTTTTACAGGAAATTATCCCTTTAATTAACTGGGAGAGACAAACATTCCGCACACCAGTGCTAGCTGTTTTACTCTTTGCTTCTGTGGCACTTTTCCCTACTTTACTGCTTCCATCTACACCCTCCATGTGGGTGATTGGTATGACATTTGGTTATGGGTTTTGGATTTCTACTAATCATTGGTGGGGTGACTATCGGCATATCTCTTCCATATTTCATTGGTTCACTCTTCTATAATAAAATTCATGTGCGTACCTTGTGTTTCTTAATATTTTTCTTCCTATTTTTGTCCGTGCGCCCCCGCCCCCCCCCCCCCCCCCCCCCCCCGCGGGTGTTTATTTAAAAGTAAATGGGTTTTTTGATTCATATGCAGGGTTGGTTAGAAAAATATCCGAAAAAAGCTTCCATTATAAGATTAGCTGGTCAAGGAAATTGGTTTAGTCAGTGTCGGGATGTCGCGTTAATCAGGATTTCTCCATTCCCATACATAATATACAATTACTGTGCTGTAGCAACAAATGTCAAGTATTGGCCTTACTTGCTGGGGTCATTGGTTGGGATGGTGCCAGAAATTTTTGTTGCAATTTACACGTACTCTCTCTCTCTCTCTCTCTCTCAAATGCCTTTTTTCATGTATAATTTATGTTGCTGTAGATACATTTCTATTGAGATAAGGTCCTCCATAAGTTGTTTGAAGATGCTAATCCTATGCAGCCTTAGACATGCCAAAAATAATTTAATAAAATCATGGTTTGTTAAAATGATGTATTCCTATACACCTGCAAGAATCTACTGTCCATTATCTTTCTAGGATTACCTGGTGTTTTATTTTTGGAAATGTCAATTTGTATGTTGCATTGCCCATATTTGACTTCTTCATTGCCCACCTAATATTTTTATTTGCGACGATGGTGAGCATACCAGCAGACTATGAACCCTTTCTTTCCAAATGATCATATATGGAGTGTTCCTGCTTGAAACTTGTTAATGAAGGTTATGAGTCTACCGTGACAATTCTTTTTCTCTCGAAAAATTATCTCAGTAATCTGCAGTATGATTTTTTCAAAGGTAACTTCTCATATGGCTTGCTGAAAGATGTGCTGATAAATAAGGTCAAGACTGCTTCCAGAACCCTCCTATAGAACTTTAATTGCTTCCCTTGATGGAGGGTTCGTGGTGATCTCTTCCTCTGTCCGCTGGTTTATTTCTACCTCAAAATCTCTATAATTTTTTTTTTTTTTTACTTGTAATCTTTTTTTTTTGTGCGCTTTTGCTCCACTTTGTTTTTCCCTCCACTTCAACCTTTTATAGGTTTTTATCTTCAAACCTATTTGAGTTTGAGGGGGGTATTATACCTATATCATTTTGAGCATGGTGATATACCATGCGAACCACCCAAGCCGTCCTCTCTGGCGCACCACCCAAGCCGCTCCTTGGCACACCACCCAAGCCGCCCTCTCTGGCGCACAATCCAAGCTACCCTCTCTGGCGCACAACCCAAGCCGTCCCCTCTGGTGCACAATTTAAGCCGCCCTCTCTAGCGCACAATCCAAGCCGCCCCCTGGCGCACTTTCTCATAAGTCGCCCCCTGGCGCACAATGTCATCTGTTGCCATCACCGTTCAACACCACGTCATAAGTTATGTGTGTGTCACGTTTGCTGGTTTAACATCCAGTTCTCCTACAGCAGTCCGACATGATTTCTTAAAGTGTCCCGACATTGATTCCGGTCAGTTCCTATGATGGTCTTGCATGACCCCTTAAACTATCCCAACATTGATTCCGGCCAGTTCCTATAATGGTCCGGTATGACCTTAAACTGTCCCGGTATTAGTTCCGGCCAGTTCTTACAACGGTCCAACACGACCATAAACTGTCTCCTGGCATTAGCTCCAGTCTTTGATTTATCTCAAGTGCCTTTGCGCTCCCGTTCGGACTTTGCAATCTATTTGTCTTTTTATTTTATTTTTTTAAATTTTATTTCATGTTTTAGTTTCTCTCTCCAAACTCAAGTTGGTATCCTTACTTGAGTTTGGTATGGTGTTAAATATAGTAGCTATATATTCTGTCTATTATACATACCATATTATATTCATTGTCATACTTAGGATTACCATACTTAGGTTTCTCTCCTCCTATATAAAGGAGTCTTGTATATATTGTTATAACATTTAATATAATACAAATTTCTTTCTCTCTTAAATATTATAACAGTTAAATATAGTAGCTATATATTCTGTCTATCATACATGCCATATTATATTCATTGCCATACTTAGGATTATTATACTTAGATTTCTCTCCTCCTATATAATGGAACCTTGTATACACTGTTATAACATTCAATATAATACAATTTCTTTCTCTCTTAAATATTATAACATAGTATTAGAGTTAGGTTAAGTATCTAGTAATTTCGCTTCCCCGGCAGGCGAAAAAATTACCTTGGCCACCCGCCGGACCTGAACCCATTCCACCACTATATTTTCATTTCAGTATCGCTTCGTAGCGATCTCTTCCTCTGTCTGCTAGTTTATTCCTACCCAAAATATCTCTATAATTTTATTTTATTTTATTTTATTTTATTTTATTTTTTTTGAAATATAATATAATATTATCAGCAACACTAGAACATGACTCATAAGTGTAAAACATATATCCACTAGGGATGGCAATTTAAACCCGGCTCGATGGGGACCCGACCCCGATTGGAACGGGTTTTCCTCGAAAATTATCCCCGTAGGGCCGGGGATGGTATTAAAAATTAAATCCCCGATGGTTTTTGGGCCGGGGACGGGATAGGTTCCCCAACCCCGGCCCCGCCCCGCCCCGCCCCGACTAATCCCCGTATATATATATTATATTATATGTTTAGGGTTATTTTGTGTCACTTCTCTCAGCCTTTCTCTCACTTACATCACACTCACTTCTCTAAGCCTCTCGCGCCCTCTCTCTCTCTACTGTGTAGTTCTTGTGATGAAGATCAATGGCGGACGTGCAGATGGGCAAAACAGAGACCTTCGCTTTCCTTCCAAGCCGAGATCTCCTCTGCTGCCACACTTGAAATTAGACCCTCCTTCGACGATGACGACGAAAGCAGAGAGCAAAGAGAGAGAGAGAGACCACTGAATCAGACCCTCCTCCTCCTCCTCACGACGACGACGAGCGCCGCCACCTTTTCCTCCTCCTCCGACGAGGGCCACCTCCTTCTCCTCCGAGACCTCTGACGACGACGTTGCCTCTGCCATGCCAGATCTAAGCAGATGGATCTCTCTCTCTCTACTTAGATCTATCTCTCTCTACTCAGATTTATGTGTTGTTGATGTTGTTTGATGATATTATCGTTGATGATGTTGATGTTGAGGATCTTCTAGAATTGAATCGTTGTTGTTGTTGCTACTGTTTTTTTTTTTTTTGATCCGGGAAATTTTCGGGGTCGGGGAAACCCGATCCCCGTTAGGGGACGGGGACGGGGACTGGGACGAGGACGAGGATGGTAATAGGTTCCCCGTTGGGGATCGGGGCCGGGGCCGGGGCCGGGGACGGGGACATTCTTACCATCAGGATGGGGAGGGTGATCCCTGGCCCCGCCCCGCCCCACCCCGTTGCCATTGCTAATATCCATGGTCCCAAATGAGTTGCTCATCATCCAATGGCATGCCAAATCAAAGCTTGGGCCTTAGAGGCATCTCTTAATTCGTCTCTTGTACACCTTAAGAGGCTGCTGCCACTTGCCTCCATCATCTCTCCCCAGCTGAAAAAAACTCGACCTTGGCGAGTTAAAAGCATGGAATCGTTCATACAAGTCATAGTCTAGGCGCTGGAACTCCTCATCATTGATCCATGTACAATCTGACAGTGGACGCCCCTTCCATTTGACGAGGTACTTTTGATAGCCACCACCTTTAGTGGAAACAAGTTGATGATCAATAAAATCTTCAATGTCTTCCTTCAAACGTAGGGCTCGTGGAAGTAGGGTAGCAACACCATCATTAGGATCATCATCATCATGACCTCGGTGTAATGTAATATCCTCAATGTTGAAGACATTACTTATGCCTACATTGTCCGGCAAATCAAGTACATAGGCATTAGAACTAATTTTGTTGAAAACTTTGTATGGACCAAAACTTCTTGAATGGAATTTCTTGTATGCACCCTTAGGATGTCGCTCAGATCTGATGCGGACCATAATCGTGTCCCCTTCTTCAAATTCTGCAGACTTTCTTCTCAAATCAACATGTGTTTTATAACTCTCATTGTTGAGTACAATCTTTCTTCGAACCTCATCATGTATCGCGTAAATATGCTTAGCAAAAGCATTTGCTTCAACAGTAGGACGTGCCTCAACGGGTAAAGGAACCAAATCAATTGGTTTACAAGGAAGTAAACCTGTCACAGTCTTAAAGGCGCTACGACCAGTGGTCCGATTAACTGAACTGTTATATGAGAATTCAGCCATAGAAAGACTTTGATCTCAACTGCCAACATGATCACCTACAAGGCAACGAAGAAGGTCACCTAAACTTCGATTAACAACCTCAGTTTGACCATTAGTTTGGGGATGGAAAGACGAAGAAAATTTCAATTTTGTATGCAGCATCTTCCACAGAGTACGCCAAAAATAACTCGTAAACTTCACATCGTGGTCTAAGACAATTATTTTTGGCAAACCATGAAGTTAGGCAATTTCTTTGAAGAATATTTTAGCAATATGGACAGCATCAGAAGTCTTTGAACAAGGGACAAAGTGAGCCATTTTTGAGTAGCAGTCCACCACCACAAAAATGGAATCATATTCCCTAAGGGTTCGTAGCAGCCCTAGGATGAAGTTCATGCTTAGGTCTTGCCATGGCTCATGTGGTACTGGTAATGGAGTGTATAAACCAGTATTTTTCTTTCGTCCTTTAGAAAGTTGACAGGTACGACATCGAGAAACAACTTTAGCAACATCCCGCTTAAAGACTTGGCCAATAATAATGGTCTTCAACCATTGCATTTGTCTTGTCTCTGCCAAAATGACCTGCTGCTCTGCCTGAATGCAATTCTCGAATCACCTCTTCTCGTAGAGATGTGCTAGGAAAACAAAGACGAGTTCCCTTAAAAAGATACCCATCATGTAAAAAGAATTCTGGATATTCAGCATGCTGCCCAGCCACTAAATCAGTGTAGATTATGCTGAAATCTTTGCAAGACGGGTAGTCTTTCTTGAGCGAATCAAAGCCCACAACTTGGATGGACAGAGTTGAGAGTTAGCATCACACGACCGAGTGCATCAGCTGTCTTATTTTCTGTCCCAGCTTTATGTTTGATGACGAATGTGTATTCTTGCAAGAAGGAGACCCACTTTCCATGTCAATGATTCAACTTCTTTTGGGAGTTGATGTACTTGAGAGCTTCATGGTTAGAATACAACACAAACTCCTTGGATATGAGATAGTAACAGTAACGGAGTGCTTGAATTACAGCATAGAATTCCTTGTCATAAGTAGAGTACTTTTTGTCGTGCTGCATTAAGTTTCTCACTAAAATAAGCAATTGGATGGCCTTCTTGATTGAGTATAACCCCAATTCCCACATTTGAGGTGTCACAAGTCACTTTAAACACCTCAGAGAAGTCCAGAAGGCTTACAGGAGCTTCAGTCATTTTTTTCTTTATCTCTTCGAATGCTTTAGTTGCTGCCCTGGTCCAAATAAACTCTCCCTTCTTCATGCAATTAGAAATTGGTGCCATTATTGTGCTGAAATTTCAAATAAAGCACTTGTAGAATGTTGCCAATCTATGGAAACTATGAACTTCTTGCATGTTGGTAGGAATCGGCCACTCTATAATAGCTTTGACTTTGTTTGGATCAGCCGCTACACCCTTGAAAGAGATAACAAAGCCCAAAAACATGACGCTTGGACTTGTGAAGGAGCACTTCTTTAAATTTATATAAAGTTTCTCTTGGCGCAGAACTCTCATAACCTGTTGGAGATGGAAGATGTGTTCCTCTTTGGTATTGCTATAGATTAGTATATCATCAAAATAGACCACAAGGAAGCGACCAGTAAAAGGTTTAAGTACCTGCGTCATGAAATGCATGAATGTGCTAGGAGCATTGGTAGCATTGGAAAGACCCAATGGCATAACTAGCCACTCATAGAGACCATCCTTTGTCTTGAAGGCAGTCTTCCACTCATCTCCAGGCCTTATTTGTATTTGATGGTAACCACTCTGCAAATCTTTGAAAAAATAGTAGAAGCAGCTATCATGTCCAACATATAATCAAGTCGAGGAATTGGAAACCGATATTTGATGGTTATTTTGTTGATAGCTCGACTATCGACACACATGCGCCACGTGCCATCTTTCTTTGGTGTGAGCAAGGTAGGAACAACACAAGGACTCAAACTCTCGCGAATAAATCCTTTGGATCATCTACTTTGCCTTTTTAGCTCAGTATGTTTACTAGGATTCATCCGATAAGCTGAAGATTAGGCAATTGAGACCCGGGGATAAGATCTATTGCGTGTTGGACATTACGCATGGGAGGAAGCTCATTAGGAAGCTCTTTTGGTGCTATATCAGAAAATTCATACAACAACTTTTCAACCTCTAAAGGTCTTTTTGTCTCAGGACCAGCTGCTGGTTGCTTCACTTTTTTAACCACTATAGCATAGATAAGCTTTGATTCTTTGCTTTCCACTACAAATTCCCTTTTAAAGAGTACGTGGAGAGGTTTATTCTGACTTTTAGCAATACACTTTGGCTTTGGAGTTTAATATCTTCTCATCTCTGCCATAGTCATAGAATGTAGGACAATTGTCTTCTTTCCAAGTGAGAAAGTGTATGTATTTTCTTGTCCATTGTGTTGTGCAACGTGATCGTAAAGCCATGGTCGACCAAGAAGGATGCGAGTGATATTCATAGGAATTACATCACATAAAATAGAATCACTATAATTAGGCGAAGCAAAAGAAGCAAGGCATCGTTGAGTTACCGGAATAGACGTGTTGTCAATCCAAGCTACCTTGTAAGGATGAGGATGTGGCTCAGTTGGAAGCTTAACTCTTTCAGCTGTAGATACAGAGACAACATTCATGCAGTTTCCAAAGTTTTTTTGATTGATTTCCACAACGGACCAGCATTTGAAAGATTGATGTTCATCGCCAATCTTCTTGCTCCACCTTAGGGGCTGCTAGAATACGCCTAACAACATTCGGAAATGAGGTTTCCAACTCATCTTCCCCTAAATCATCAAATCTGCACTCTCCATAATTGAATGCAACCTCATCCATCATTGACATATTCCTGTGATTGGCCATATTTTGGCAGTTGCTCTGTGTCCTCTTCGATTGCAATATGGAGGGTATTCTTCTTTGGACATTGATAAGCCATGTGCCCAGACTCACCACACTTAAAACAAGTAGTGCTGTTATCCCTCCCACTTGGCTTCACAGTCACAATACCTTTATTTCTATGATCAACAACACTAGAAGATGAGGAGAGATGTTGGAGGCAAGTGGAGAGCAACCTCTTAAGGCGTACAAGAGATGAGGAAGAGATGCCTCTAAGGCCCAAGCTTTGATTTGGCATGCATTGGATGATGAGCAACTCATTTGGGTCCGTGGATAGTTATGTTTTAGGCTTATGAATCATATTCTATTATTATTATTTTAGTTTAGGATATTTTGGTAATTTCATAATTTCTAGACATGGGTTATACGGGTCGCCCATGGGTCATCTTGTGGGTCAAGTTATTTAATTAGGTTTTATTTATATTTCTCATTTGGTCTTAAATTAGTTTTGAAAGTCTAAAATATTATAGCAGTTTTTTTTTTTTTTTTTCTAATTAGTTTAGGAAGTCTCTTAGTTCTATATAAAGTCATGTAATGCTATTAATTCAATGGACTTGATATTTTAGAGAGTTTTAGAGCTTTTAAAAGCTTCTTTATGGATTGTGTGATGCAATTAAACCCTAGGTGTGATGCCTAAGGAATTCTAAGAGTGATTACCAGACTCATCTTCTTCTTCTTCTTCTCCTTTTTTCCCTCTTTTTATTTTCTGCACTTTAACAACCCAATCACTGTTCACGGGTACTTTCACTACCCCAGAGCAGCTCTTACAGCGCTGTCCTGCATCATCCCTTTAGCTAGATGCTTGCTTCATGGCATATTGGTGAGTCTTGTTAGTCTCCAACTATGAAGCACGGACATTTCAAAATAGGCGCCATAGCAGTGTCAGACACAAGGACATGCCATTTGATTTGATTATTTTTTTTTAGGGGACACAACGGGGAGATGGGGACACGCTGGGACATGGTCCCTTTAATTTTATTATTTTTTTTTGCAGGGGACACGTGTATTCAAATATGGATGATCTATTAATTTGTTTAAATATAATGGTTTATATATATTGAATTAATGTTAGTTTTTATTAATTTTGATTGTTTGGTATCATGTTATTAATTTACATAGCAAAATATATAAAAATAATTTTTTTTAAAAAAAATTGCTATGTATCTTGCCGTGTCTGTGTTTGTGTTTGTGTTTGTGTTATCAATTTTTTGAAATCACCGTGTCCCGTGTCCATGTTCTCATTTTTTTGAAATCACTGTGTCCTTGTCCGTGCTTCATTGGTCTCCAATGTCACCGACACCAAAAGTCTCCCAGGACAAGTTTCTGCATTCTAATTATATACCACTGCTTGATGGATGAGTTGTGGGTCATGGTTTGCTGGCCCGATAGAGGCCTCCATGTAGCTCCTACTTCTGGTATGTTGGGCACTATTTTGTTACCAATAGTTTCTGTGAGGCTGTAACTAGCAGTTCTTTCAGCTATGTGGTTGTTTTCCAGACCAGCTGTCATCTGGCAGAATTGCTGCCAATAAGAATATTTATTGAACTGGTGGAAAATGATCCATGTGGCCTACACCACTAGATTGGGACACGAAAATTAGTTTGGTTTGGTAATATATATTGAACTGGGCAACATCATTATTTTGAAATTTCAAGGAACTGCTCCTTCGGATGCCTTTTCTTTACACCAGCTAGCCTTCTTCTCATACGGAACTTGCGCAATATATGATTTTTGGACAGACACAGGTGTCATGTTTCATCACAGATATTGACCCGGGTGGGTTGGTAATAGCCAAAAATAAAAAAGAAGAAAAGAAGCTCGTCAGACATGACCAACTGAAAGAATTATAAAAGAAGGCATTGCTTTATTTGTGTTTATGAAGTTATGTTGCTTGACATGTATATGTATCCTTTCCATGCATGCCAATTAGGTTTACTATGTTAACTAATATGAAATACCATAGTGTCGAGTTTCTTGAACAAAAGGCATGCTACCTTTCATGTTACCAGTACAAGTAAATTATAGTTTTGCCTTTTCATGTGTCTGAACAAACATGGGTGTGCAAGGGTGTTTTATCTGCACGCTTTTCAGCAGCGTAATTATATATATAGCATCTCTATAAATCAATTTTGGTTACCGTTTCCCGTTATTCTTCTATCGTAGCTTTTATTGTTAATTTTCTGCTGTTCATGTATTTTATCTTGTTTACTTTTTCTTTGGTATTGGGTTGGAAGGGTGGGAGGTTTGCTTTGTGAAGCTTACTTTCTTTGCATTTTCTCTACTTTGGGTTAATAGTTTTCTCTTTCTTTTCTAGTATGATATGGAAAGAAATAAATGTAACTCTTCTTCTGCGGTTGCTGTCAATTTAAATTGACAGCAAAAATGATTCATTAGATTTTATTTATTTTTGGTTTCATTCAATGTAGTCCAAACTAATAACCATTTTTATGTCATTGCAGTGGTATATTAATACGTACTTTGGCTGATGCTTCACAAGATCAACACTCCCTTTCAGCGTCACAGATTATTTTTAATGTTCTTGGTTTCTGTGCAACCGTGGCTACAACAATAATAGTTACAATGTATGCGAAAAAACGTCTCAAGGAACTACACAAGGAGGAGGAGCTGCTACTGCAGTAAAGCTTTTGTTCTGGTTCTGATTGGAGAATCCTATGCCAGCCAAACCAGGTCAGGTTTGCGGATCTAAACATGATGAATGGATGGAGAGGGCTTTACTTAAATCCACTCCATGCTCAAGATGATTATATGTTTATATGGTGTCGCTGAACATGTTGTGGAAGGTAGAAAGATGAAGTGAAGACAAGGTTAGCATGATTGACATCTGCACTAACCTACTTCATCTGATTTTAAAAGGAAAAAGAAAAGAAAAGAAAAGAAATCTTTATTATGTTCTCATTTCTCCCATTTTTTTAATTATCATTGAGCTGTCACCTGTATATATTTTGAAATGCTTTATAGGTTTAATTGAACTCTTGTGAAATTCTTGAGGCTTGGAACTGTAAATCAATGTAACAATGTCTTGGTTTCTGGGTTTCTGGACTTGTAAATTTTGTCATCGTCATTGTTGAAGACTGCATTTTGCTACTTATATATATGTATATGATTAATTCCTTACCTAAATTTCAACCTTTTAGTGGTAGCCCTTTTCCTTAATTGTTTTTTGTTTTTTGTTTTGTTTTTTTTTTTTTTTGGGGGGGGGGGGGGGGGGGGGGGGGTGGGTGGGTGGAGGAGGGAGAGAGAGAGAGAGAGAGATTTGCATGCTGATGAAGGGTATCACTGAATCTGTTTTTCTACAAATATATGTTTTTGAATTTTGCTTTAATAGATATTAGAAGGGGAAAAAAAAAAAAAAATTTGTGAGCATGTAGGAGTGGCATTTCCTTTTTGTAAATGTTAAGCAGAGTGGATATATGAGTATGAATATAATATGACATTAGAATAGGTGGGAGGTACACACAACACAAGCAAAGCTCTGCACGGCTTTGTGCAATACCTCCCTGCCAAGTGTCAGGGTTTTCTTTATAAGAAAAACCAAAATACAATTTATAAGAATACGGGATAGGAGAGTTGATAAGCAGAAGGGAGTGGTGAATCTGCAACATGTGACAGAGTATCGATTAAAACTTTTGAAAAAAAATTCACCCGACCTTCCATTAGACAAGATTTGAACGCTCAACTTTTGAGAGTGTTGGGATGGTGCTATACAGACCACGAGCCATTGGCGCAACAATTGTGTTAATCACACAGAAAATTTGCATGGTAAACTTTGCTGGAATGGAAATAAGGGTGAAATTTAAATGTAGATAAATTATTTGATTTATTATTGTTCACTCAATAATAGAGGAATGTGTCACTATCTTACCCAAATAAATGAGGGCTAAGATAATTGTGTTTCCACGTGTGCTATAGGTTAAATTTAAATAAATTTTTCACTCTTCTCTAATGTACAATTTTTTTATTAGAAAGAATTCTGAGCAAATGGATTTTATTTTTATTTTCTTGGGAAAAGCTTTAGCTGGACGTTGTGGTCAGTGGTCGTAAAGAAAAAAGAGTAGGTATTGGGAGAGTCAGCCTTATATTTTGTCCACGAATTTAATGTGTGGTAGACTTTGTGGGGCTTTATTCTCAAACCCAGAAAAAAGAAAAAAAATAAAGTGAGACCCACAACGCCAGCTGTCGCATATCCAACCTCACTACGGCACATCAAGTCATGTTGATACTTATCTGGCACAATTTATCTTTTTATTATTTTTATTTTTTTTGGGAACAAATTTATCTATGTTGGTTATATACATATTTGTGCACAACCAAACGTGTCTCAAATTGCAATAGAAGGGACTATTACAAAAAGAAGCCACTTGACTTGACATCGAGAAAAGTTGAGATTTAAGACCATCTCTAATGCTTTGTTAATTTTTTTATTAAATTTAAATTTAAATTTGATGGAATTTTTTTTTCTTCAATGATTTCATCAAAAAAGTATCAAATTGATGATATAAAAAATCTTTCACCAAATTGAGGATGCTGGAAGCTTTTATCAAATCACTATTCATAGCCTTTGAATTTTTATTACTGAATGTTCTTTTAGATACTAGGCAAAAATTTGTGAAAAAAAAAATACTAGATGGTCGACTAGTCAGACATCTACCCGGTCGACTAGTGTTTTGATCAAAACTCAAAATCTTCCGTTGGAGCACTTGATATCAAATGAAATTTTTACTCAAATTTTATTTTTTTTAAAAAAAAGATGCACCGTTGGAGATGCTTTAAGAATATCAATTTCACTCTTTGGTTTATATATATATATATATTTTAAGAGTTTGTGTTAAATTATTTGGTATACAATTTTGTTTAGAGTTTATTAGGTAAAAATAATTTAAGTAAATTGAAAAAAATTGATTATCAGAGAGAGGGGAAAGAATGTTTTTGGCTTCTATTTTTTTTTTTAATTATCAATTTTTAGTTTACAATAGCTAATACAAAATAGATTATTATTATTATTATTTAGATATTAGATTCATTTTATCACGTGAGGATATTTTTTCTGTTTTTGGTTTTTTGTTTTTGTCTTTTTTGGAGATTAGATTCATATTATCACAGGATGATATTCAAGTGAATTGGCCGGGGCCGGCCCCGAGTTACTAGTGACTTAAGATAAATTTTTAAATTGGGTCTTTTATGTTTCATTACCTTGAAAAAAATTTGTTTAGATAAAACAAAAACGATAAAAATTTATTTCTATTACATTACAATTTAACAAAATTCAAATAACAAATATATATATAAAATAGTTGAACTTCAATTAGTTGAATCAAATCTTTATTTTTTAACTTGCCAATGCTATAAGAACTAAAATTAATTGGGAGTAAGGATGAGAATTTTTGACACAACTCAAGCAATATATAAAAGGAAAATGATTTGTCCCCCTAAAAATGTCCCCCCCTAATGCCCAAAACGACGTTGTTTTGGGCAAATTTTTTTTTTTTTTTTTTTTTTTTTTTGGCCTTGGTTTGAAATTTAGGGGGATTAGGGGGCCAAAAATTAGGGGGATGTAGCAAGGCCCTATATAAAATTAGTAAGTTAGGGTTGACTATTTTTTAACATGAATCTAAGTATGACACGATTCAATAATATGAATTATTAGTTATATATTTTAATGTTCACTAAGGGATGCGATTATATTTTTTTAATCTTTTATTTAACTCCATCTAACTGAATAAAAAAGTATGCAAAATAATAATTAAGGCTAATATCTTTTTTTTCATTTAAGATATGTATCTTTTTGTTATCTATTTTGGAGTCAATCTAATAAAAAATATATAGTAATAAGGTACAATTTTTTTAATTAGAAAAATGCAATTGAATTAAAATCAAACATTCTATGAATAATTTCATTTAGTAGAAATAAATTTTATAAAATTCAATTTATGGGAAAATTTTTAATCTCTTCATACACTTGCTAAGTTATTTTTAACTAAAGTAAAAGTTTTCACATTAAATATCAATCGGACACGAATCAAAATAACACCATACAACAATATAAAAATAAATGAATTGAACTAATTTTAAAATAATTATAAAATAACACGACATTATACACTCCCCTAATTAAAGATCTTAAATTTTATTCAAAATTGAAAAGCCAAGGCAACCACCTTAGTGGCCTCACCCCACGGCCGGCCCTGGAATTGGTCGATTCCTTGCTTTGCTGGATATGTAAGATTAGCATACGGTCACATATATTCAAAATTTTGAGGGTTCTTCGTTAAAAGTAAAATTTAAAAAAAAAAGAAGAAAAAGTAGTTGCATTTGTTTTATTACTTCCAATGTTAGAACGTGCATGATTCAAGTTTTTGCTAAGATGATAATAATAATAATAATAATAAGATAAATTATATATATACATTTTGAATTTTGCTTGAATTATAAATTACCTCATATGATTCTAGAAATTACATCCCGTTTATTCAAATTTCTAATCGCATAACAAGTGATCAATTTTATTAATAAATCATTAAATTAATTAACAATTTTTAAAGATGTCATATATATATTTCAATTAACAATTCTGGTAATTTTATTATTATATAAGAGAGTAGTTGAAAATTTTATTTTTTCTATTAATTCTGTAAAATAAAAAAATTTTGACAATGAAATATTTGTAATTTTCAAAACTAATATTTTAAACAAATCACATAAATATATTTGTATTTTATTTTAAAAATATATTTAAAAAAAAAAAAAAAAAAACCACCGATGAGCCAGGAGGTTAGGGGTTAGGTTGGAAAAATCAGTCTAGCCAGCCGTTGTCTATAGTCAGCTGTAAAAATAGACTACTTTGAATTGATATGGAAATGGAAAGAAGAAACCTAACGGAAAAAGGAGACTTTGCACCCAAGGATGTTCCAAAGAGAAAGAACAATTCTTACCCGTTAAAACACTTTGCTTGTTTGTGGTATTTTATGAGTATTATTATTATTTAAGATTAAAAATTAAATTAATTTTTAAATTCAGTAATACGGTAATTAATTAGAGTATTAAAGATAATACTTTCTTTCTAATCAATAATATCATTTATATATCATTGGGTCTATAAAATAGGTTTAAAAAATGAACTTATGTATCATTTTCTTAATCTTATATATATATTAAAAAAAAATTAACGTGAAACTTTTTTATAAACTTATTTTTAGCTAAATGAATTAACTTTTTAACTAACTTTCAAATGAAGCTTAAGCCTACTTCACTGCAGAGGAATAATGATATATGAACTAATAGTTTTTTACAAACTATATTTGCATTCATATATTCAAATCATATTTTTATAATAGATCTTGTTTGAGGTTTCAAAATTTAGTGAATGTTTATTACTTATGTAAATAAAAATATATATTTAAAAAAAAATTATATAGCATTTTGACATGATAGTGTAATATGCCATCTAAAAAATTCTCATTTGTTGGTCACCTTTTCATTTGAGCAAATTCTGTTGAGACTCAATTGTATGATGATGAAATGGGAATTTGTTACCCCAGAACTTTGTATTCTCTTCTTTAATTTATGAACTTCCGGTTTACTTTAAAAAATAAAATAAAATAAAAATAAAAATTCTGTTGATATTTTAATATATATATATATATATAATAGATTTTATAAATTTAACATAATTATATTAATTTTTTTTAATAAAATTAAAGCGACAAAAAGTGATGCAAATAATCCTCGAATGAATAGATAAATATGATTAAGCCTCCGTTTGGGAAGTGGGTTGGCTTTTTAGTTTTTTGGCTTTTTTGGCTTTTTTAGCCTGGGCTTAAAAGTTTGGTTTGGGAAGGGCTTTTTGGCTTTTTGACTTTTTTGACTTTTTTTGTGAGAGAGGAGTGTAATGATTATGGGTTAGATGTGATGTTTTGTTTTTTGTGGCTAAAAAAGCCTATTTTGTCTTTTGTGGCTAAAATAGCCAAAAAAACCCAAAAAAGTTCTTGCCAAACGGAGGCTAAAAAATAAATTTTAATATAAAAATAATGACAATATTATTTTTTTATTCATACGATTTACGAATTATTGATAAAAAAATAAAAAATTATTTAACATAATGTAGTTCCCATTTATTTTTTATAATATATAACTCCCATTGTTCATTCTTATTATTTTGGATAAATTATAAATACACCTTCTGAGATTTGCTTAAACTACTGATTACTCATTGTGGTTTGAAAATTATAATACTCTCGTCAAAAATTTGTATTTAACAAAAGGGAAAAGCACCAATAAATCACAAATTTGGGAATGTTAACCCATTTAGTCCTAAAGGTTTTTTGTTGGACTAATATGTCCTATTTCTCTAAAAGCTTACTATAGGCCTTTTTATGTCAAACATTATTCATCAAACATCAAACGTTAGCAACGTCAAAATTATTTATCAAACATCAAACATTAGCAACGTCAGGATTATTCGTATAATGTGGGTGAAAACATTAGCAACGTTAGAATTATTCATCAATATCAACCATTATTAACGTCAGGATTATTCATTAAACATAAACCATTAAACATTAAGATTATTCATAAAACATCAAACATTATTCATCAAACATCAAACACAACCATTAAACGTTAGAATTATTCATCAAATATCATATTTATTTTTAAAAAAATTGAAACTATTGCTCGAGATCCATCATCAAATTCATTAAAACATCAGATCCATCAGATTCATCAACCGAACATCGACACCATTGCCTCTGTTTTATCCATCCATCAACATTATGTATATATATAATCAATCCCTACTATTTTATATTTTAGGATCGTAAAAAGTAAGCGAACCTATGTATATATATATATACGAAACGAAATCGATCAATATGGATTCGCAAAATCCTCAAACGATCCTACGGTTATGTGAAGCGATTTGCCAAATTGGGATGATGATGATGGTTTTGTATATTACAATGAATCGCCGCCTAGGATTTCACGAAATCGACATTGTTGTTGCTCTGTTGTCCGAATCGTTTGCAGAGTCCATAATGTTTCTTGCTGGCTATTTCTTATTTAGTGTTTTGTTCGTAGTGGGTGACAGGGGAAATGGATAATAATGCTGTGACTTGACTTGTTCTTCTTTATAGAACAATGGAGTTTGTACATTTTATTCATCTGGGAGGTTTGATGTTGTTTTGATGATGATGTTTGATATTGTTTTGGTGATGATGTTGTGATGTAAAAAAAGGACTAAATGGTTTATAAAAAAATACTCAGTACTAGATGGAGTAACATTTTTCAATGTGGGACTTATAAGTAATTTTTCTTTAACAAGATTAATTAAAATTATGAAATTCTTAACTATTTTACTATACAATAATAAAATTATCTGAGTTATTAATTGAAATAAATTTGTAAGATCATTAAAAATTGTTAATTGACTTGATAATTTATTAACAAAAGAGATAATTTATTATAAAATAAAAAACTACAAAAAAAATTTATATTTTAAACAAATATTAGGTATGTATTTATACTTTACCCTATCACAATGAGTTATTTTAAGAAGATGGTTAAAAGTCATCTTTCAATTTTTAATCTATTTTGAATCACATTATCTCTCATATTTTTTACATATTTTTTCAAAAAAAATTAAAAAAATAAAAAAACTAATTTTTAATCATTTTCTCAAAACAACTCAATATTTATTATATGATTTTGTCTACTAATAGGAAAGTTACTTGTCAATGTTAACGCATCTATGTTAAAAGATAGTTTATAAAAGACTCGAGTCGATTTCTGTACAAAGTACCATTGCTCTCACTTCCATGCTTTGAGTTGATTATTTTGCAAGTTATGTGGGTAAATTGATCTAATAAGGGATAATTATACCAAAATCTCTTCAATTATTTATTTATGAATTCATATATTTTAATCATTTTAATTATAAATTATGGAGAGACTTATTTATAAGTCATTTTTCAGACACTTATAGTAGGTTAAGTCTTGTGTAATTTCTTATAGAGTCTCAAGTCCTATTTAGATAGGAATGTATTCCATAAGATCCTACATAAACGTAACGTAACGTGACGTGACACTTATATAAACGTAACGTAACGTGATACCTATATAAACGTAACGTAACGTGACACCTACATAAACGTAACGTGATACCTACATAAACGTAACGTAACGTGTCACGTTACGTTTCGCAAACTTAATGAGTTTTTATTTTTTTAAATTGAATGTGAAAATGTTGCTGGTTTATGTTGGTGTCACGTTACGTTTCTGTTGGCTACATATTTTGTAAAAGCCAGTTACAGTTCGACACGTGGCAGAATGAGGGTATTATGGGAAGACGATTTTAACCTTCAATCTCAATCATACACGTGGCAATAAATATTGGTTCTCAAGTGGTCTGAGTAACACTAGATCAGTAATCAGATACAAGGTGACGTGGCCTCAACGGTTACCTATATTCAAATTCAAATACAGGAGGGAAGTTCAATTGCAAGTGATGGCGTAATGGAACTATTTCTAAGGCAGCGTGATCAGCGATCATGGAGGAGTAGTTCGACGGTTCGAAGTACAGTTCGAAGGTCATCCTTGACAAGTATAAATAGCAAGGAAGTCCCCAGAAAAGGCCCCCAGACTCAGATCATACAAACCAGTCTTTACTTCATATTTATCTTTTCAGTTTTATATTTTCTGTACTTTAAATACTTGTTCTTTAAATACCTGCACTGTACTTCAATTCATAGGAGTAGTTTCAAGTAGATTCAAGTAGACTGTTGCTGTAAACCTCCTCGAGGCTGAGTTTGGACTATTGTAAGTATTTATGTTAATGAAATACTTCAATTGTTCTTCATATTAATTGTCGTTTCTTTTAATTTCTCCTAAAGTCAAGCCGCCAGTAAAAGTCCTCTTCATTGAGGCTGAAAGAACTAAAACATAGTCGCCTGATAATTGATTGGCAATTATAATTTCTGTAAGGACTGATTGATTATTGCTGGCACGCTCGCATTTACAAATACACCCTTCGAAAGCCAAAAAGCCAACATATATTTTTGGCACGCCTAGTGGGACCTGTTAAAATGGCTAGACGAAGACGACAAGGAGAAAATGAACGTCTGGAAGAAGGCGTAGAAGGAGAGGTAGAAATACCTAATCCAGAGGATAATGTGGCAACACGTCCTGTGGAAACTCCTATGTTATCAGAACCTATGGTCGAACAGACCAGTACTTCTGGACAAGAACCATATGTTCAGGATATTGGACGAAACCAAGGAATTGGACCATCCACTGTTCCATCTTCTCAGCCAACAAATCCATGGGATGGCTTAGTAAATGCTATGGGACAACAACTAATGAACACAATGGAAAGGTGGGCAACATCCTTTTTGGATCGAATGAACAACCACCAACCAACAAATACAAGACCTACAGAGGAAATTTTAAATGTCCCTCAGCAAAGATTGGCTAGAGAAAAACAGCCTATGCAAGTTAATGGACAAATTAATGGTCAGACTAGTACTCAGAACTATGAAAGACCATCGCCTCAGTCTTGGTATGAACCCATTTCAAGGCCTGTAGTAGGCCAAAATGCCACAGTACTCAACAGTGAAGCCACACCAGTTGGTAGATCTGGCCAAGTACAAGAAACTGGCATAAGAATGGTGGCAAATCCCATGTTCGAAGCCATACCTGGCACCAGGGGGTATAATAATCCCTTATTCGAATTTATACCCGGGGGGTTGGAAGGTTTTCCTGTAAATGGAAGGGACACAACACCCGTTCCAGCACCTTTCACAGGTCCCTTCGCAGGACAGGCTCAAAGGGGTTACCCATACCCCCAACAACAACCTGCACCACAGGGGCAACCAGCCCCAAATGTACCACTTTATGGACCAAGAGGACCACAGGCACAAGGTTGTCCACCAAACCCTGTGTTTGCTCCTCCAGTAGTGGTTCAGCAAGCCCAAAATATGGTCCCTAGGGACCAAATTGCTGATATTGTTAGGGAGATGTGTGGACCAATGGCTCGGGGGGTCCAGACTCCTGTATACAGAAAACCATACCCAGAGTGGGTGGATAGGGTACATGAATACCCAAGAGGGTTCAGAATACCAGATTTTACCCTATTCTATGGAACTGGAAATCAATCAACAGTAGAGCATATTGCTAGATTCGCTGCTCAGTGTAGTGAATTCACTAATCATGACTACATAAAATTGAGATTATTTCCAAACTCTCTAACTGGGGGAGCGTTTGTATGGTATATCAACCTTACACCTGGCTCCATTCAAACTTGGCAACAAATGGAAGAGGCATTTCATGCCCAATTTTTCCAATCGGAGCCAGAGGTGTCCATGGCAGACTTGGCAAGATTGAGTCAAAGGCCTGAAGAAAAGGCTACTCAGTTCATTGCCAGATTTAAAAGGGCTCGAAGTAAATGTAGAGTCATCCTTCCAGAGCCAGAATTTGTAAGATTGGCTCAAAACGGTTTAGAGTTCAGGCTTCGAAAGAAGTTTGACTCAACTGAATTTAGGGATTTAGTCGAATTAACCTATAAGGTGTCTCGATATGAAGCATTATTAGAGGAAGAACAAGATCGAAACAATGCTTCGTATAAGACTTATTATAGAGATCCCAATTATGAGATTGATGCAGCAGAGATTGTGGGCAAAGAACCTGTAATCTGTGAAGCATTAATTCATAAGGATACGACTATCGACCAGCAGTTTAAAAAGAAAGACTTTCACAGAAAGTATTCTTTCGATTTAACAAAAGCAGATGACATTTTTGATCATTTGCTTGCAGCCAATTTCCTTAAGTTACCAAAAGGGGTAAAACTGCCTTCTCTTGATGAACTTAAAGGAAAAGTATACTGTAAATGGCATAATTCTTGGTCTCACTCAACTAAAAACTGCATTGTTTTCCGAGACAGGATCCAAGAGCAAATCCGGAAAGGAAGTCTGAAGTTCCCAACCAAAACAGAGAAAGCCATGGGAATTGACAGTAACCCGTTTCCAGAAGTTGGAGAAAGCGCGGCTAATGTGGTTGTTCCAAATTTTCAGAATCTATCTCTGCAGGAATTGGAAGAGGTCAATGTGCAAATGCATATTGCCAACCAGACAGCTGCCAAGAAAGAGACCAGAAATCTACCAGTTGTTGGACAGAGTCTCTCACATCAGAAGGAACATTCTGATGAGGAAATACTGGACGACGATTCTTTGGAAGCAGCTGTAATGCAAATGATGTGTCCAAGGTGTAGACTAAGCTACAAATGGTTGAAGGGGCTTCCAATTGATGGGAAGCAATACTATAAGGATGTTCAGAGACGTCCTAGATCAACCAACGCTTATAACAAAAGGCCGTACCCGGCTAGTGATAGGCAGCGATCAGTGGTGGTTGAGCCTGCAGTTGACAGAACAAATGCTAAAGGTAAAAGGCCCTTGCATGAGTCTAGGCCACTTAACCACTACAAAATGGAGAGCAAACATTCTGAAAGAAGATTAGAGAGGAATTCAGGTTATGGGACTAAAGCCAGAGATTGGCCCCCCAGACCAACCTCACACAGAACAGAAAATGGCCATCTCCATCGAAGGCCAGAATCAAGCTCGAAGTATGAGGCCAGAACCAAGCACTTACCTCCACAGCCAGTTCCAAAGATGGCTTCGAAGGTGGAAAAGGGTGATTCAACATCTGAATCAGTAAGCTCTTGGGTGCCTGGAGTCCCAGATTGGTTTGTAATGCAAAACAAACCTAGGGAATTCCCTGCCAGGAGAGATATTGGAATTACAGGCAGAATGGTCAAACCTCCTTTGGTGGCCCCAAACAACTGGGTATTGCTGAAGCACCCAAAGACAAAGGAACCAAATATGGTTCCGGTTATTTCCAGATCACAAAGGAGGAAGATTCAGCGCAGGTACACCCAGTACCAGCGAGATCTGAAAGAGAGTGAAGAGAGTTCTTCACATGTCAAGACAGAAGAAAAGAAAGCTTCGAAGTCAGACCATGTTCCAAAACCGACGCTACAAAGTAAAGTGGTTTGTAGCAGAGAACAATTGGCCCAAGTTCATTCTGAACTAAAGGCCAGAGTGTCACGACCCAAACCCGGCCCTATGGGTTTAGCACCGTAACTGGCCAGTAATCCAAGATTACCGAAGGCCTGCAGAACAGTAATACAGTAAAACAGAGTACAGGGCCTGGCAGAAGCCAATACAGTAAATAACTAGTGTCCATTGAGCTGTGAAAATCTGTATGCCCAAAAACATTTTTCATGCATTCATTCAGTTCAAACAGTACAGTCTATATACAATCATATACATCATTCAGTACGCGAATCAAATCCCTCGATAACAGTACAGTAAACAGTAAACAGTTTATACAACTATACAAAACAGTCAAGAGACAGGTGGGGGACATAAAAACACCCCAAGCCATAGCATGGCGTCTCGGAACCTCGCAGTGAGGCACATAGGCTGGCTTGACAAAACTGGGGGACTAACCCACGCTCCTAGCTCCGGTCTGGCTGCTGAGAACCTACATATATATATAAACAGTGAGCTAAAGCCCAGTGAATAACAATAGGTGTAAAGAGGTTATGAATGAATGTCCTTACAGTAATGAAATCAATTCATTATACAGTATTTCGATCTTTCGGTATTTTAATTAATCAGCATTTCAATCAATCAATCATATGTGGTACATCCATTAGCCTATAAACAGTAGGTCCAGAAGGACCGGGTCTTAACAGACCCAACAGTAGTGATGGCCATCAATCAATAAACGGTATGGTTCCACAAGGAAACCGACAGAGCTCTGTAACAGTCAATAACAGTAGGTGCTAAGGATGCCACAGTACAGTTCAGAAATAAAGGACATACATTCATTCAATAAACAATATCAGTTCATTAAACAGTTCAGTTCAGTATTCAAAAGATAACCATTTTGAACATATCTTTACACAATCTGTTACTCACAGAGATTGGGCTAATAGCAGCTAGAGCGCGCCCCCGAAAGCCAACCCTAAACAGTCAATAAATAGAACACACACTAAGTTTCACAGTCGGGAAGGATGATAATTAAATCCCTAAATTTCCTCGGTGTGGTTCTATGTCCAAATCCTCATTAAGATGCTTTAAACTAGGCCTAAGAATGCCTAGGATGAGAT